>CM037873.1:58006800-58606800 GCA_021292105.1 Anadara kagoshimensis | reverse complement strand
TGTTACACCTGTCCAGGTAACCTGATTGGATAGGTCATTGGTCTATATACAGCACCTGTTAGAATTTCAGCAATTGTAACTTTTGATTTATTGCTAAGTATTTTGCCCTTATTTCAATATTTCAGAGCTGTATCAATGTTAATCAAAGCTGGGGCTGATGTTGATATTGGAGATGATTACACTAATTATCAGATTACAGGTCGAGAAAAACAACTTCATAGTCTTCAAGGTGAGTATAGTGGATAACTTTAATATCTGACAAACTAATGGTATTTGAGAGTTTTTTGACCACTGTGGTAGCTCAGTTGTTTTGTGAATGCTTTGTGGAAGAAAAATGAACAAAAACCAACTCACAATGGGGTTCGCCACTGTACCACGTGATACCCTCTAACGTTTGTGCTGAACACTTATTTCCAATGGATATGGAATCGCATAAGATGATGTTTTCTCGTAAAAATGATGGTATTCCGGAATTTGTGACGTTAACGTTTTCCAAAACGTTCCGCAGAAACATTAAGAGGTAGTGATCACGTGGTACAGCGACTAACCCCATTGTTTGCAGAACTATTTCATGGTCTTCAAGGTGAGTAAGAAATAAATTTAATACCTGAGATAGGCATTTAACGTATCAAAACCACTTTTCCCAGACCATATGATCGGGAATTCTGGAAATTTTTAGGTGCAAATTTTACGAGAGTAGAAGTTTTTAGACAAAATTTTAATCTCAAAATCACCTGCGTAAATTACACAGGTGTGTAAATTACATGGGTTTTTACAGTAACCTTTTTGGAACTCAACACAGTAATCAAATTTGGTGAGGAAGATCATCAGATTAAAAATTGAGTTTCACATCGCCATCCAAAAACCAAGGTGTCTACTATACCTATAACATGAATAAATTGAGAGAAAAAACCATAAGATTTAAAAAAATATGTATGGGTTAGAATATCTGCCCCAAAAACGACCCAGCAAGCAGCCTGTTATATATGTATTATATGTTTTCTCCTGTTTTGTTACAGTAATGTTGACAAGAGAAGAAGAATTCAGTAACAAATTGAGTAGCCATGCTAACTTTAAAGGATGTACACCCTTACACTACGCTGTACTATCGGATAATTTCAAAGTTGTACAACTCCTGTTAGATGCTGGTAAGGTATTTTTATTTTCTATCTGTCCATCCATGCATGCATACATCCATCATCTGCCACCCTAACACATCCTCCTTCTTCCCTTTCTTTCTCCCATCTTGTACCAAATTTATGTGTTTAGGTCAAAGATCAAAGTCACAAGGACAAACTTAGATTTCTGGTGATAAGCAATGTTGGTGATGTGGAGGTGGAAGAGGGTACTTGTCTTTCAAGAGAGTGCTCTAGTTACATCTGTGTTCAATTTAGGTCTGGCAGCCTGACTTGTAACTTTTTAGACAGACCTAAATTATTTTGTAAATTCTTTTACATAACATTGAAATTTAAGATTAAGATTGGTTATAATTTCATATTTATTTTAGACACTGAAGTGTTTGTTTTTGTATATTTAGAAATTTTGACATAAATATATTGATATTAAATCTTGTTATTACTAGGTGCTGACCCGACGATAGAAAATGTAAATGGACACAAACCTAGTGCTTATGTCAGAAGTCAGAAAGTTAAAGAAGTATTACAAAATAGTGAAAGTAATGTAAGTAGCAGTAATAAGCTTTACACAAGCAATTAAAAATAATCAGACATTTGAAATGTTTTGAATATTTTGGATTTTGCATAAAAACAATTTAACAGTATAATGTTAGTCTAAAAAGTTTCAATTCAGGGTTAATTGAGAATTTTGACAGCATTGTGAAATTTTTCTTCTGTATTTGAAAACTAATCATGATGTTATTCCCTTTGTCATTGTCAAAATTTTCAATATTAATTAAATTATTTAGTGATCCTTTGGATTTGTAAATCACACCTGTACGATTTATCTGATATGTGTTCACAGTTTAAAGAACTACAAGAGAAAAGATTGGCTGAAGAAAGAAGAAATTTTCCATTAGAAGAAAGATTAAAGGAACATATAATTGGACAACAGAGCTCTATAAATACTGTAGCTGCAGGTATAATTATAGGAGATTAACGTCTACATGTGGCCTGTTGGCCAATGTGCAGGTCATATATAGTTATAAAGTTTTTGGAAGGTCGGGTTACATTAGCGCATGTACCATGTCAAAAGATTTATGTACCCTGAGCTGCAGCTGACTTACAAACCCCTGGCAGTTGAACAATCTCTATGCTAGAAATTTCTTTGAAGGATTACAAATATTGATATATTTCTATAGAGGTTATAAACAACTTGTACAGTAAAACCTGTCTAAACTGAACATCTTCTGGTCCATAAAATTTCTTTGGTCTAGACATGTATTTGGCAAACACAGGTGACAAGTACTTAACAAACAGAGTTTAATTTAACAAATAATGTTAATTGTTTGTCATCCTTATAAAATATTTAAATTTTCATTTTACTCAAAAGTTCTTTTTCAACAGGTATGATCACTGCAATTTAGTTTAGACAGGTTTTATTTCTTAGGATTTGGTTTGATGAATCATATTGTTAAACAAATGGCTAAACATCTCTGATTTGATTAGAGATATTCATTTAGTTGGTCACCCTAAAATATTTCAATACACTTAAATACATTCCATAGCTAATGACTATACAAGACTTGTTTAGATACTATCAGTATTTATAATCAAACACATTAAAAGTTGTACAGTATTGTGAATAAAAATAAGTACTTCGTCTGTTTTATTTTAGCTATTCGGAGGAAGGAAAATGGCTGGTATGATGCAGATCACCCATTAGTGTTTCTGTTTCTGGGATCTTCAGGCATTGGTGAGTAAACAATTAATTTAATGGTCAGTTTTCAAATTTTTTACTTTGCCTTTGCGATTTGGACATAGATTAGTATGTTTGTTTTTATCCTGGACATTTGTCGTTAAATACACATACCAAGTTGCAATTATATCGGAGTCTTTTTACCTTATTTTGAAATATAAGTTGCTGTCTACAAACTTACAAACTTAATTTTCTTTTATACAGATAAAATTTACCAGGGCTTTGCTTATTCACTTGTCATTTTGTCTAACCAAGTAAATTCAAGTTGAAAGGAGTGGGTTTTTTTTTTAAATTTTCAGAGTACTGAGTTTTCTAACACTAGGCAACATGGACTAGTGGATTGATAAATTCTATCTGAGATATCTACATGTATATTTAAATTTAAATCTGGTATGATTGTACAAAAATGATGGCATATATTTTGTGGTAATATTTATTGGAAATTTAAAATTATGATATTTATAGTACATTTAAAATTTGTAAAATTACAAATCTGACACTTCACACAGTTGACAATATTCAGATGCATCCCTATTCATATTTGCAGGGAAAACAGAATTGGCGAAGCAAGTAGCTCATTATTTGCATAAAAATGTTAAAAAGGTAAATTTATTTGTTTGGTTTATTTAAGGGACCATTACGACCACAGGTCTAAAGTACACATTTATAGACCATAAGTTTGGGCACATCTTTGTGTAAGAAAGTTTGTTCTTTTGCTAGTGGGAGTTTGTCAGTTGCCTCCTGCAATTCAAAACACAGATATTCTGTATGAGTGAAACAATCTTAACTTGGGTGTAAAACATTATTACTCATCCACACTTTTTATTGCTCTTGTTAATTTACTGCTACAACCAATAATCTTTATGAGTAAACATTGTTCTTTATAGAATAAGTAAAGATGGTTCTTCTTTGGATATGTAAAATGTGATGGAGGATATGAGAACAAACATCTTTATTACTTTGGTGATGATTGTCAGAGTTAAATGTCTACATGTGGCCTGTCAGTCAATATGCAGACTATGATGCCTTGCATGTTCTTCCTTGTATTTAATATTAAAACATCACAAAGCAAGTTTATAGTTTATTATTTGCGAAAGATCTTGATCTTTCTCGAATGTAGCTGTTACATGCAGATTTCTCAACCCGAATATTCTTCCGTTACAGAAAATCAACTCTCTCTCGTATGTAGGTCGAAGTTGAATAAAGGGAGATAATTCAAATTTCAATAACTTTTGTATTCTATGGATTTGATGGGTAAATTGTCATGTAAATGGGGTTTATTTATTGAGTAATATTGATTTAGTAAGAAATTGATACGAGATTGAAAAGAGAATGCTGCATTTTGTTGTATTTGAGGATAGAATATGTTGATGACGTCACGCGGATCCCCAACAGATTGTTTTTCCTTGTATATATTATAATCTGAAATCTGATTGGTTGAGATCGTCTTCTTGACCTAGATGTTAGCTATTTTTAGCAGTAATTAACTTTTAATGGTTTTATCATACCTGCCAACCCTCCCGATCAGGGATTGAGATTAACGGGCGCCCAGTTTTTCGCTCTGGGCGATAAATGTGTCATACACAGGTTGCCCAGGGCTGCCAGGTGGCGATTAGAATTTTCAGTTCAGTGTATTTGACATTCCGATCCGTTTACCGATTTCCTGTTTATTTCTGACTGGCGACAATAATAGTGAAATTGAAAAATGTCTATCATATAGTTAACGAGTGTAAATGGACCGGTGTTCCGACCGGAATTCAAATACGGTGCCATTTCGTTTCCTTTTCTGATATTTATGTATAAAATGATACTTCCGCCTCTCTGCCATGTGGAAATTTTTAGGAGCATCGACTCCAAAGGCTAAACAAGGACCTGCGGAAAAACGAAAGTACTATCAAGAATATGATAAGTCCAAACGCATCGGAGCATATAAAAAGTCATGGGAAGATAGCAGGCCTTGGTTGTATGATACGCAGGACGGAATGAAGTGTGCCGTTTGTGTAGAGTTCGACAGGAAAAAATCTGTATTTACCGAGGGCGAGGGTTGCACTAGTTATAAACTTGACAGTGTAAATAAACATGAAATTTCTGAATCTCACAAACAGGCCCAAGCCTTAAGTAATGCAAAACAAGTTCCTGCTCATAAAATAAAAAGCTGCCAAAATTATACAGTCATTGGCATTGGTAGTACCTATAGATCAACAGTTTCTGCATAACCATTTGTCAATGTAATTGCAGATGTTGAATATCGAAAAGTAAAGCAAGGGATAGAATAATCCAAATGTATATGCCTGATAGGAGATGGGAGCACATATTCTTCAATAAAATAGCAGGAAATGCGGTTTATTCGCACTTGTAACAAAGGAAAAGTGGCAATTAACTTTGTAGGCATTGAATCAACAGAGAAAGTTAATGCTGAAAATATTGTTAATTGTTTTTATTCTATATTGTCTACAAATTGAAAGTATGCAAAGAAGCATTTATTACCAAACTGGCAGCATTTTCTTGTGATGGTGCAGGTGTTATGGTAGGTTGTCGTGCTGGAGTTGGAGCCTTGTTGCGTTCAGATCAACCATCACTCTTGACAGTTCATTGTATGGCTCATCGAAAAGTTAAGCTCAATCCCTCCATATGTGAGGAGTCTCCCCATATTAAGACAAACATTTTGGAATTTCGTGCTATCATACTGCTTTTCCCGTTTTTCAAAGCCTTCCGTGAAGTCATCCTTAAAAAATTATGAATTAGTTAGAGTGAAATCTGGGATAGCGATCACTTTCGTAGAGTGGTCATCTGTCAGCTACATTTTTATCATGTACAGAACCTTTGTAGAGGGGTCACCTGTCAAACCCAGTCAGCGGGGATCCTAACGGCCACCCGATTGAAAAAAATGTTGTTAACAAGGTTTACTAAAATTATGCTGGTCTTGGGAATAAAAAGTCTTCCAAAAATTATCGAATTCTTAAAACACAACTCTGATGATATAAATGATAATAAAATAATAGTTAATTTTTTCAAGTTATTAATTTATTTAAAAAATATCCTCAATTATGACATGAAAAATATCAGAAGCTTATTAGCTCACCTGAGCCAAAGGCTCAGATGAACAATTGTCATCTATCTTCATCCGTCTTGTATAAACTTTTTAGCTCACCTGAGCCAAAGGCTCAGATGAGCAATTGCCATCTATCCTCTTCCGATGTACGTCATGCGTAAACTTTTCACATTTTTTATCAATTCCTCCAAAACTACAGAGCCAAATTGGATGATATTTGACAGTAATGGTGCCTAAGTTTTCAGATTTGCACAAATGCAAGGATTATGTCCCCTTGGGGCCCCATAAAGGGGAAATTTGTGAAAATCTTTAAAAATCATCTGCTCTGAATCTACAAGAGATATAACTTAAATATTTCATGTAAAACACTATGGGCACCTAGTTTTAGATTTGCACATATTGTAGCTGTAGGGCCAAAATGAGATAATGGCAAGGTACTCGAGGGGGAAATTGCTAAATTAATGTATTTGTCAATATATTTGAAAACTAAGCTTTTTGTATGGGCATCATCATCATGTGTATTGGAATACTGTAGGCATTTGCACAACGGTCATTTTGATATATGAATAGAGGTCATAAGTTCAAAGGTCAAGGTCATAGATGTAAACGAATACTGAAATGGTTAATTATCTCAAAAACTATGAACTTTTTGTGTAGGCATGTATATTAGAATATTGAAGGCATTTGCCTTACGATCATTTCCATATATGAATGAAGGTCATAGGTTCAAAGGTCAAGGTCATAGATGCAAACAAATACTGAAATGGTTAATTATCTCAAAAATTATAAACTTTCTCTATAGGCATGTATATCAGAATGTTATAGGCATTTACACAATGTTCATTTTGATATATGAATGTAGGTCATAGGTCTAATGGTCAAGGTTATAGATGCAAATGAATACTGAAATGGTTAATTATCTTAAAAACTATAAACTTTTTGTATAGGCATATATGTTAGAGTATTGTAGGTATTGGCCTAAGGATCATTTTGATATATGAATGAAGGACATGAGTTTAAAAGTCAATGTCACTGATTCAAACAAATACTGACATGGTTAATTATCTCAAAAACTATACATTTTTGTATAGGCTTCTAAATTGTAGGTATTGACCTAATATTCATTGCGATATTTAGATTAAGGTCATGGGTTCAAATTTTTCTTTACCTTTTTAGTTGTTTATAAACAATATATTGTAGCTAGATTTCAGATATGTTATATGTAGCATTCTTATGACTAGTTATGTTATAATAAATTTGCAAAAAATCCTTACATATAATTGGCCCTTACAGCTGAAAATTTATTTGGACATTCTCTTTAATTAATGTCAATGACCATTGAACCTCTGTGTGAGATATGTACTCAGCTGCATGTGAGCATTAAGGCTCATGGACCTCTTATTTAATATTAGGGTCTCCATGATGATGGAAGTAACTTTGACCATCCTTGATGGTTCCATACATGCATTTATTCGGATTGAACTATTTCCTACATGAATCCTTAATATTGGTCCAATGTGTGAATATTAAAACAGCCCCATGCTCATAGTCTGCACATTGCACACTACATGAACCCGCTATGTTGTCTTGGGAGCAATGCAAGGTGAACATAACAACCTCCTTTTAGTTACCTGACAACTTCATATACCTGACACTACATTGATTGAGACACTGAACTCCCTGTCTTTCTAATCTTTCGCGAAGTACTTTGATTTTGTTTCTTGGTTTTCAGGGATTTATTAGAATTGATATGTCAGAATATCAGGAGAAACATGAGGTAAATATGTTTTATATTGTAGTCTTTATTTCGTGTCCTTTTACATAATTATGAAGCACTAGATAAGGGAGATGATTTTTGCCTGTGTCCTTATAAAACATTAGATAGTGGGATTACTTCTGGCTACGTGTATACAAAACACTAAATAGGGGAAATAACTTTAACCTCTCCTTTTTCTTGAAGTTGATTAAAAGGAGCATTCACCAATACAACCAAATCTAGGCAATTCTAAGCACAACCTTCTCCCCTGAACTGATCAGCCATGACCATGGGGAGCATTATTTTTCTATATAATGTCCATAGATCTTAAATTATTGCTTCATTATTTGTTGCTATTTCTTGTTATTGGTTGCATTGTCTATTACCATATACACACTTTCAGCTACTAAGTTACATTAATGACCACCTCTATATAAAGGCCACCTGCTTTTAAAAGTCAATAAATTTTTATTCCAATTCGCCTTTATTCATGCTATTTGAACCTATATATAAGAACCTTCTGCCCATAAAGGCCACTTTTATTGGTTCCATTGTTTTGCCATTATAGACAAGTTTTACTGTATATCATGATAACACACTGATAAATTTTTACTTGATTTTATATAAAGGTTGCTAAGTTTATTGGAGCTCCACCAGGATATGTCGGTCATCAGGATGGCGGTCAGTTAACAAAGAAATTAACAGAGTTTCCTAAAGCTGTGGTATTATTTGATGAAGTGGACAAAGCACATCCAGATGTATTGACCATTATGTTACAGTTGTTTGATGAGGTAACCAAGTTAAGTGAGTGGAGTAATTGGGGGTTTTACATCCTAGTCAAGATTTTTTCTTTTACAGAGTTCGTACAGGCCTGGAAAAGTCATTAAATTTTTAGGTTTGCCCTTAAAAGACCCTAAAAAACACGTTTGACCCTAAAAAGCTCTTGAATTTATCCTGAAGGCCCTAAAAAGCTCTTGAATTTAGCCAGTTGGGTGTCTGTATTTTGACATTAAGTGGTTGCGAATAGACTGATATATATATAAATAAATGAGGCCGAATAAATAAATAAATTGCTGTGAATTCATTAATTTTCGTGGTGTTCCAATTTTCGTTGTTTTCGTGGATACCTTGACCCACGAATTTACATGTCAACGAATATATATGTACAGTAGGACTTCGATGGCTCGAAGTCCATGAGACTTTGTCCAAGTATTCAAGCCACCGGGGGTGGGGTGGGGGTTCGAGCGACCGAACATTGAGAGGCGATCTTCATTAGATTTTGGTTTCAGTCACTTTAAAAATAATAAATTCATGATGATATCTCGAAGTTTTCAAACTTCATTTGTAAATAAAACGTTGAACTTCGAACGGCAAATCTATCGATATCGACAGTTCATTTGAATTAAATAAATTTGATTAAAAGTAAAAGTAAATAACAACAACTGACGATATAAAATAAACTTACTTTATTATCGTTATAATACAGAGCACATGGTATTGCCGGTTATTAATAATCACCGGAACTACCGGCAATACACATTGCCATGCGCATTCCAATGAAATGTAAATAACAGAATCTGAATATTCTATAATGAAGTAAAAAGTCACTCATCTGGCGTGGACTCAGGTGTTTTACCGATCAAGCACCCGCGGGTCGTAATCGGATTAAGAGATTAGTGAACTGATCACGATTAATTACTAATCTTGAGTAACACTCCATGTTCCAGACGAGTTATTTCGTTTCGCTCTATCACTTTCAGTGAAATCTGTATCATGGCTTCAGCTTGTGACTGGCCACATGTCATTCTGATAAAATTGTATTCGAGCAAAAGAAGTTGAATTTTCACCAAATTTACACTTACGAGAAATATTTATTTGATCGGAAACCAGTTAAATCTGGAGTCAACTTGGCTCAATGAATGAGGTCATTTTTTATTCTACCTTTACATAAATATCTAATGAAGAAATTGATTTAAATTTTTTACCCGGGTGCCTGATTATCAGCTCACCTTAATGATTAATTTCGATTACCTTCTGCATAAGACTGATTTTTACTCATGTAGAGTCGTCAACGGTTCGCCGATCTTCAAAGGAAGTTACGGACAATAGAAGAAGATATTAACAGGTGCTTTATCCTCGAATTTATCATCCCACGAAATGGCATTTTTTCTCAGAACCACGAAAATTGGAGCCCACGAAATTAAATGTATTCACAGTAATACGTTGCATTGAAATGAGCAATTTAAAGGTACCTGGCCCTCCCGAACGCCTAACTTCAACCTCCACTTCAAGTGCCGTTACTATGGACATGTTATTGTTTTAATTGCCTTTTCACCAATATATTTTTCTTAAATTGGCCCTTTGATAAGGCGTTAAATTTGCAAATAAGACCCTGAAAAGACCCTATAAAGTCCTCAAGTTTAGAGTACAAATGTCTGTACGAACCCTGTCTTATATTATGGAGGCATTTGGTTCAAGATGTGGTAACCACCACCTTACAAATTACAGCACCTCTCACCAACTATGTTTAAAAGATTCTGGCAAATCCTAGTGTGTGAAAATTTGTCATTTCGCTTGCCGAAGGCCAATGGTTTTCTCTAGGTACACTAGTTTCCACAAATTTTCATAAATTTTCTTCAGAAGGTTAAAGGTAATACAGACTAGTCCCTTATTTTGAAGGACATCCTGAAGTGTCTTACTAAAAAGTTGTAACATGGCAATTTCATAGTTGTTATAGCAACATGTCATGTGGAAATTGTGAGATACATCAGTTCTTTGGTTGTAGTTTTACTTTTTCATACATGGGTAAAAGTGCTTTACATGACAATCATGCATTGAACTTTTGGCATGATTTTTGCATTGAAAACATTAAGAAATTCATGCATATTTTGCAACTGAAATTTCACAGGAAAATTTTTTGATGATTTATATATTTTTGTGTTATGCACTATTATATTTTGTGTACCATTGAATTTTGTTTTAGCCCTTTTGCTAATATGATTTGTTTTTCTCAAAAATTTTTATTCGATATTTAGGGTCGACTGACTGATGGACAGGGAAAGACTATTGAATGTAAAGATGCCATATTTATAATGACCTCTAATCTTGCAAGTGAAGAAATCGCTAGTCATGCATTACAGCTGAGAGCAGAAGCAGAGGAAGAACTGAAAAAGAGATCGTCTAACAAACTAGGTAATGATGGCCTCCAAACAAAGTAGTGGGGGATGATGGGTGGGTGGAGACATATAAAGTTTTCGCCATTTCTTCAACCACTTCTCTCACGATCATTTTGGAACTTCATAGGAACAATCTTTGTGTGGAGTAGATGTACCATTGGCTACTTGTATTTTGGCCATGCTAATGGTTGGGTAATTTAGTTAGGGTTAGTTTGGAGGCATCCCATTGCATTTATAACTTGATTATGTTGCATTTTTAATTAAGTTTTGTTATGTTATATGCCATGTTAAAAACTTGTTACCATGTGTGTAACAGGTAGACAAATTCATTTCCTCACAAAGAGTCAGGGGATCTTTCTGGCTGGATGGTCTAAACCTTATGCTTACGGATCACAGTGCCTCTCAATGCCTATGTTTGAATCCCTTTCAGGTAAATTGATGTGAGCTTAGGGTTACATTGAAATGATCTAATGAGCTGGTTTTGGCTTAAAGAAAAGGTGCATTTAGAGTTTTATGTGCAAAAATACATAACTCATAATTTTTATTATCACTTTTAACAATCCATTTTAAAATTTATTTTATTTTATTTTGAGAATGAAATAAGCTGATTTAAGTAAGTACACCTAGCACTTATTGGCAAAACTAAGGTGGTTGATCAATATTGTTGATAATTGTTAAAGATGAAAATAGGTACATGTTGTTCATGATTTTGCTTAGCCCATTTTATTAACCATCCCACCACAATATGTATACTACTGTATTAGTTGGGGATGATTTATTTCAACTTAAGATATTAGTAATAATGACTGTTTTTAAAATCTCTGTTTTCTTTCTTTGTTTTTTTCTTTGATAGAGGACCTTGAAGCTTCAGAAAAAATCACAATTTCAAGACGATTCAAAGATAGAGTTATAAGACCAATATTGAAAGTAAGCATGTTAATAAAAGTTAAAAATAAAGGAAGTTGAACGGACTGGAGTAATGGTGTTTTACACCTGAGTCAATATTTTTTTCACTTACAATGAGCGAATCAGTTCTGTTATGGTGGAGGAAACCAGTGCTTAGAGAAAACCAACCTTTATTTAAAATAAAGTTAGTGTTAATAGACTTGTATAATACATGTTCATGGATATGGTCTTGTTTTTGTGAGCATTTTAGTAGAATGAACTGGGTTGTATAACGATTTAGTATGTTTCCTCTTAAAGTTTGATAAAAGTGAAAAACATGAAACATGAATTAGGAGGTGATTAGCTGTTTAGTTTACATTTTTAGCTGTTGTTCTTGTTCATAAAATATTTTTCAGAATTTTATTATTAAATTGTTTCTAGTATATTTATAAGTTCATATTTCATAATTCCTTTACATGCATGTTCTTTATATACAGGATTTACTGTATTAATCTTTCTTGTTGTTTTATATTACAGAGACATTTTAGAAGAGATGAGTTTCTTGGAAGAATTAATGAAATTGTTTACTTTTTACCATTTTCACGATCAGAACTCTCCAAACTAGTGACCAAAGAACTCAACTTTTGGGCAAAACAGGTATGACACATTGGGCATGTTAGTTGTGTATTTGTGTTTATGGAGCACTGGTTGTAAAATAAGTGGGATGGTTCACTTTCAAAGAAATTTCTCATATAGTGATTAGTTAACTTACCAGGGTATATAGAAATATATATATAAACACAGAGGCATTAAGGTGGTAAAAGGGAAGTAACTCATACATCAGGAAGTCTAGATATGGTAAAGAAACATTGCAACAGCAAGTCACACCAGAATATTATTCATTTTTCAGTTATTCATGTAAATCTTTTACTATGTATATGATACCGTATAGCGGGTTATTTTCGCGGGGTGTAAATTTTGGCGTATTTTGGCGGTAGCATTAAAATCGCCAAAATATTTATCGCCAAAAAATGGAACAGTCAAAATTTATTACCTTAACAATACCTTATACTGTGACAAAGTAAATACAGTAGAAATTAGATCGCTTGAACGTGGATGCCCTGAATACCCCGGATAACTCTAAGTCATCTGCCGGTCCCGTCCAAATCCCTATTAAATCATATGTAAATAAACCTCGATCTCTCGAACTACGATAGCTCGAATACCCCCGCTCGTTCGAACAATAAATAATTCTCGGAGTTGTAAATTTGGTGAAAATTCAACTTCTTTCGCTCGAATACAATTTTATCAGAATGACATGTAAACATTGTAAACAAAACACAAGCTGAAGCCATGATACAGATTTCACCGAAAGTAATAGAGCGAAACGAAATAGCTCATCTGGAACGTCGAGTGTTCCTCAAGATTAGTAATTAACCGTGATCAGTTCAGTAATCTCTTAATCCGATTACGACCCACAGGTGCGTGATAGGTAAAACATCCGAGTCCACACCAGATGATTGACTTTTTCTCTCATCATCAAATATTCATTTAAGGATTGAATGTCACTTTGAATGCTGTCATCGAGGTATGACTGCATCAGCTCACGTTCAAAGTAAGTGAATCGCGAAGCGATTCATGTTAACTTTGAACGTGAGCTGATGCAGTCATACCTCGATGACAGCATTCAAAGTGATATTCAATCCTTATGTTTACATTATTTTTACCCACAAAAAGGTATTATTAATTTTCCGAAAGTTGGTGTACTAATGTGATTGGAACACTTAAAGCGAGATAACTCTTATTGTAGAACCATATAAAGAGAACAGCCATGTTGATTTGTCTCGTTGCTTGGCGATCGTAAAATATAGTTCCGTAAAACACATTTAAAAATTAAATTCGATTTCTCCTTTTTTCACTAAACAATAATCTGTTTGGTAACATATTACCATGAATATAATTATTTAGTCGAATAACAAACAGTTGTTCATAATTTAAATGTGGTGTCCTCGGATTCACTAATTTTTTCAATTCGTATCTTTATAGGCCATGGGAAATGGTCATTAATCATTAAAAAAATATTTTGATATAAAAAGACAACAAATATTGTTCTTTTTTATTTTCAAATCATTTTTGAAACTGGTGCAGTATGACAAATTTCTACGTTTGTTACCGCTCGTAAAGAGCGTCCCTGCAGTCGCCGGATAGATTTATGAATGAACCCGCAGGAAATTATGAATGAATAAGTAGTCCCTTGGTGGTATGATTTCCTCCGCTGTACAACGAAAGCGGATTGGCTGCAGATATTAACTGACGTATCGCTTTACACAGAGCGCGCGACACACTGCTGTCATCGAAAAATTAACGCAATGGTTCCAAAGAGATTCATATAAGGCAATGCATTTGTAATGTAAACATATTCTGTTATTTACATTTCATTGGAATGCGCATGGCAATGTGTATTACCGGCAGTTCCGGTGATTATTAATAACCGGCCATGTGCTCTGTATTATAAAGAAAATAAAGTAAGTTTATTTTATATCATCAGTTGTTATTTACTTTTACTTTCAACCAAATTTATTTAATTCAAATGAACTGTCCATATCGATAGATTTGCTGTTCGAAGTTCAACATTTTATTTACAAACGAAGTTCGAAAACTTCGAGATATCGTTGTGGATTTAACAGCAGTTTTCTATTGTAATAAAAATCGTCAAAATAAAAACTTGTCATGTTTTAATCGCTAAAATAAATACGCCAAAATTTAACAACCGACTTTTTTTTGTCAAAATCGCCAAAATTTAGCCCCGCCAAAATAACCGGCTATACGGTATACTGTGGTTAAAAGCCAATTTAAAGCTTCATGTACTAAGATATTTATCTTCTTAAATTTTAGGCTCAAGATAAACATGAGATAGACCTTGAATGGGACCACAAAGTGATAGATGTATTAGCAGATGGTTATGATGTACATTACGGGGCTAGAAGTATTAAATATGAGGTTAGTAATGTAGAGATTAGACTGGGTGGGACAGGGGTAGTGGCCGAGTGTTAAGGGTAGTGACTGAGTGGTTTAAGGTCATAAATGAGTGGTTCAGGGCCCTGGCTGTGGCCTAATGGCACGGCAGGGTTATAGATTACATGTATACAAGATGGTTATGACGTACATTACGGGGCTAGAAGTATAATATATGAGGTAAGTACTGTAGAGATGTGACTAGGTGGGACAAGACGGTGGCTTAGTGGTTAAGCGCTGTGTCTGAGTGGCTTAAGGTCATGAATGAGTGATAGATGGATGTGGCTGATTGGGATCACAAAGTGATAGATGTATTAGTAGATGGATATGATGTACATTACGGGGCTAGAAGTATTAAATATGAGGTAAGTTATTTAGAGATGAGACTGGGTGGTTAACACATCTGGTTAAGTAAAGAAGGATTGTGGCAGATTGATTAAGTTGTGCTTGAGAGTTGTGGCAAAGTGGTTAAGAGTAGTCATTACAGACTGGAAATTGGTTCTGGACTATGAATAAGGATAGTGACTGAGGGTTTAAGGTTTGTGGTTAAGGGTTGTGATTGGGTTGTTATGGTATGTGGTTAAGTTGTTTAGGAATGTGGCTAATTTATTTAAGGGTAGTTGGTGAGTGATCAAAAGTTGTGGTAAGCTTGTTGTGACCGAGTTGTTCAGTGTTGGGACTGAGTGCTTAAGATTATTGCCAAACGATACAGGGTCCTGACTGGGTTATGAGGTATGGCTAAGTGGCTAAGGGTCAGGATAAGAGGTGATTGGTTCTGATTGAGTGTTAAAGGGTTGTAGTGAGTGTTTTAAGTTGTTGGGGTTGAGAAGTGAAGGATTTTGGTCGAGTGCTTAATGGATATGAATGAGTGTTAATGGTTATGGGCAAGTGATTGAAGGTCCTATTTTAGTTAATAAGAGATATGACTGAGTGGTTAAGGGGAACAGATGAGTAGTAAAAGGGAATGGATGACTGGTTAATGATTTTAACAAAGTTGTTAAAGATTTTGGGATAGGCTGAAGATTGTGGCTGAGTGGTTAAGGATTGTGGCTGAGTGGTTAAGTATTTCGACTAAGTGGTTAATGGCATTAGTTGAGTGATAAATTATTGTGGTTGAGTGTTAAATGGATTTTTGCTGAGTGTTAAAGGGTTTAAGACTTGAGTGGTCAACAAAAGATAATGACAAAGTGATTAAGGGTCATTTCTGGGTATTAAATAGTTATGGCTGAGTTGTGAAGGCTCTGGTCTACTGAATTATAATCTATGAATTGTAATTTAGTTTGCCCACTGGTTTTCAAGTTATACAGTGATGACCAAAAAACAAATTTTCTTAATTTCTTAAATGCATTTTATACTATGCAAATAATAGTGAGGTATTATGTTAAACCCTCAGGTCTTCATTGACAGACGAGTGTTTGTTCCTCCGACAGGTATATAGACCTGTTTGTTCCTCCGACAGGTATATAGACCTGTTTGTTCCTTTGACAGGTATGTAGACCTGTTTGTTCCTCCGACAGGTATGTAGACCTGTTTGTTCCTCTGACAGGTATGTAGACCTGTTTGTTCCTCCGACAGGTATGTAGACCTGTTTGTTCCTCCGACAGGTATATAGACCTGTTGTTCCTCTGACAGGTATGTAGACCTGTTTGTTCCTTTGACAGGTATATAGACCTGTTTGTTCCTCCGACAGGTATGTAGACCTGTTTGTTCCTCTGACAGGTATGTAGACCTGTTTGTTCCTTCGACAGGTATGTAGACCTGTTTGTTCCTCCGACAGGTATGTAGACCTGTTTGTTCCTCCGACAGGTATGTAGACCTGTTTGTTCCTCTGACAGGTATGTAGACCTGTTTGTTCCTCCGACAGGTATGTAGACCTGTTTGTTCCTTTGACAGGTATATAGACCTGTTTGTTCCTCCGACAGGTATGTAGACCTGTTTGTTCCTCTGACAGGTATGTAGACCTGTTTGTTCCTTCGACAGGTATATAGACCTGTTTGTTCCTCCGACAGGTATGTAGACCTGTTTGTTCCTCCGACAGGTATGCAGACTTGTTTGTCCCTCTGACAGGTATGTAGACCTGTTTGTCAATACATCTGTTGTTCACTGATGGTTTCCAGATGACAACTTAAGAACAGAATAAAGGTTCTTTATTTTCAAACTTTCCACAATAAAGTTTAAGTTCAGTTTTTAGCCTAATCCTATTTTTGTTCAAATATAGAGAGAGGGATCTAAATCAGTTGTGTAGTACTATACAAAAAAATAAAGAAATGAATAATAAATACATAATAAATAAATAAATAAACAAAAATAAATAAATAAAAATTAATAAAAATAAATAAGTAATATAATATCCCTTTAAATGATTATTTTAAGATAACCTACCAGTGTTATTTGATCCCATACTTTCCTTAACCATGTTTAAGCCAACACAGTCAGATCATTTTACATGTTAACTATGTAGTGAAATGTGACTAAATGATTTCATGGTTCTGGATCAAACCGGACAGGTGTGACATCAAAAATGAAGACTAGACTAGAAAAATGAAAGTAATTTTAGCCAATCTCCCCTACCTTGCTCTAGGTGTTTGGAGATTTTGTCAATACAGCAAAAAATTAAAATAAAAACACACCTAAAATCAATAATCATGTGATGTTTTAGTGTAAAACAAAAACATTACAAAGATTTAACAGGTTTAAAAGTTTATATAGGTGTTATAAAACAAAACTTATATCATCTCCCTGACATATCTAGTATTTTGATTATAAGATTGGTGTGAAGTATTTTGATTGCTGTAAGTGTAATAAGGGTATTTAGGTGTGACATTGACATAATGTCAGGTGTTAATTGACAGGGACGAATGACACTTAAATCTAATTAGATTATAACAATCCATGAGTATCCATGGAGGATAGGGATATCTCACCCGAGGGGTTGAACATTTCATTCAGAGACTAGGCTCTACAACCTTTATTCTGTTCTCAGGTTGTCAACTCGGTTGAACATTTCTGCCGAGTATCTGACCAGAAATGTTCAACCCCAAGGGTGAGATTTCCCTATCCTACATAGATAAACTCATAATGGATTATTTTTCTGCCATTTTAATGTCACATTTCCGATTCAAATGTGATTTACAAAGATATCCATGCCATGTTTGTAAAATCTAACTTTGTTATTCAACATTCTACATGAAAATAAATATGACCATCGAAAAGAATGTACATACGTTTGGTTTATGCAGAATGTATAAACTAGAAAACAAAGTTATTCAATATAAAATCTCAGAATTAACATTTGAAACACACTCAAAATGTCTGAATTTTGAGGACTTGGAAGTCATTTTCTCGCAAGATGACGTCATGTTCCCCATATAATGATTTAATGTAATTGTCTTTTTATTATGACGTCACTAAAGGTCATGTGGTCAGGCGAGATACGCGTATCTCACATGGCGAAAAACCCTGTCTCACATGATCAGATATGGAAGAAATTATATACATTTGTATTCAATAATGATCAAAATATTTTAGATATTAGTAAAGTGTAAAAATATAGTCCAACTTGTCTTAAAAGCCATCTCTATATTAGGGCCACCTGCTGTTAAAGGCCATCTCTATATTAGGGCCACTTGCTATTAAAGGCCATCTCTATATTGGGGCCACCTGCTCTTAAAAGCCATCTCATTATTGGGACCACCTGCTGTTAAAGGCCATCGCTATATTAGGGCCACCTGCTGTTAAAGGCCATCTCTATATTAGGGCCACCTGCTGTTAAAGGCCATCTATATATTAGGGCCACCTGCTGTTAAAGGCGATCTCTATATTAGGGCCACCTGCTGTTAAAGGCCAGTAATATTTTATCCCAGTTTCTCTGTATTTATGTTATATGAACCTGTATACAAGGACCACCTGCCCATAAAGCCCACTTTTACTGGTTCCCTTACTTGGCTTTTGTAGACATGTCTGACTGTATATAGTTAGACCACTACAGAGTGTAGTAATGTTGTTTTATGCCCCATTCAAGTTTCTTTCACTTATGATTATGGCAGTTAGTTCTAGGATGGTTGAGGAAACCAGAGTACCCAGAGAAACCACTGACCTTTGGGAAGAAAATTGATAAACTTTCTCACTTTTTCTGCCTGAGGGGGATTCCAATATCTAAACAGTAAGAGATACTGTAATCTCTAAGTGAGCTCTTAAGACCATCGGCCACTGACAACTTTAAATCCACTCTAGAGAAAATTTAGCAGGTCCTAGTTTTAGAACTTAATTTTCACAAATTTGAAATCTGATTACTTTTGTAAGTTTTTAAGTTACTGGTTCAGCAATTCAGAGTATGATTTTAAAGATCACTTTAAGCTTGTAACACCTGTTGTCTAGTTTTGTCAAAAAATTTACTGGTAGTAACATTAAAAAATAAAATATGTAAGTCTAGTTGAATTGAGGAATGGTGTCACTGTTTTGTGCATCAGTAAAGATTCTTTCACATATATTGAGATGGCAGGTTTTGGAATGGTGGAGGAAACTTAAGTGGCCAAAGAATACACCTACATTTGGCAAGAAAACTTATTAACTCTCACACACTAGGATCTGCCAGAATAGGATTTAAACCTAGGCATTGAGAGGCATTTTAGTCCACTTGGCCGCCAAAACCTCAAAATGTTGAAGTCACTGTCTAGTAGTGTGGTTAATGAACTAGAAAAACTCAGATGCTGCCATTATTCACACATCTGACATCAAGTATAATAAGTAAAGGATCGTTAGCTAAAAACACAAAACAAATGAATGAAACAAAGAAGAAGTACAGGAAAACAACATTGACCTGTCCGCTTGACACAAAAACAACATTGACCTGTCCGCTTGACACAAAAACAACATTGACCTGTCCGCTTGACACAAAAACAACATTGACCTGTCCGCTTGACACAAAAACAACATTGACCTGTCCGCTTGACCTTTCATTAGGGATATTCATATACAAAGATCCATACAATACATGGGTAGTGTGTTAGGAGTCACCTGTCCATAAAGGCCACTTTTACTTGTTCCCTTGAGTGACCTTTTTAGACAAATTTGACTTTATAGGAAAACAACATTGACCTGTCAGTTTGACCTTTCATTAGGAATATTCATATATGATGATCCACCGAATACATGTACATGGGTAGTGTGTTAGGAGTCAACAGTTAATACATAAAGAATCCTCATTTCCCAAGATGTAGATGGAATGAACACTTATGTTCCTATTACATAGATGTACTGGTCCATGATGAATATTTAAAGGTCAAGTGGAAAGGTCAATGTTGTTTGCCATAAATTAATAAATTAATAAAAACAAAAGAGAAAAGGAAAAGTAGTGCATTATTTAGGTTTTTTTGGTCAGAATAGGTTAAATTAAGCATCTGGTATGCATCTTCCATCATCATAATTTTTAAAAAATACAGCAACAAAAAACCCTTAAATTCAATAAATGGGTTGAAATTTATTTTCTATGCAATAAATAAATAAATACTAGTAAATAAATAAATAAATAAATAAATAAATAAATAAATAAATGTTTTAATATAAAAGATAATGGCATTGATCTTAAGGGTTGGATATCAGGGTGATGATTGTCAAAGTTAAATGTCCTCATGTAATCTGTTGACAGCCATCAAGAAATTTAAAACTTTTAAATTAATTAAAAGGATAGGTCTGACCACAAAGGAGAATAAGGGAATTACAATATATATACATAGATAGATAGATAGATAGATCGTATATTTGATATGAGTGAAACATCTTTATTAATTAATAATAATCATTGGCTATTACAGTGTATGTGGGCTGGATTTCTTTCTCACTTATTCATTTGTCAGTGTAATTGTAGATATATTTTGGTATGACATCAGGCTTTCATGTTGAATGTTATTTGGAATATATTTTTCAAAGATGATTCTCATTAATTTGTTTCAATTAAAAGTCATATTACTTGTCTCCATCCTTTATGAGACAAGATTGGTAAATGGACGGAAAATTACTGACCAAATA
Organism: Anadara kagoshimensis; assembly: GCA_021292105.1. Classification (NCBI taxonomy): domain Eukaryota; kingdom Metazoa; phylum Mollusca; class Bivalvia; order Arcoida; family Arcidae; genus Anadara; species Anadara kagoshimensis. Next base: position 58,586,015 of record CM037873.1, on the reverse strand, counting down.
CTGAATGACACAACCGATGTCGAAAATTATTTTAATGTATCAAGGTATGGAAATACACTTCCATTTCCATTTTCAAGATACATGAAGCTAGAGGAGTTGGCTGAAAAGAAACAATTTTATACAGATGTTAAGCAATACAATTATCAGGAGGTCCAATCCAAATCCTGGAATTCAAAAATTCAACAAAGTATACAATATAGAGGATTTAAAAATGAGGATACTAATTTACAAGAAAAGGAAATGGAAAAAGAATTACAATCTGTAAAAACTGACAAGGAATTGGGAGTAGGGGTACATGGAAAAGAATTTCAAGGAACAAAACCAGAAACGAAAGTACTTGAAGGTAAAACTGAAAAAGAATTGCAAGTAGCAGAACAGGAAACAGCAATATTAGTTGGGGACAATGGAAAAGAATTTCTGGGAGCAAAACTTAGAAAGGAAGTACTTGAAGTGAAAACAGAAAAAGAATTAGAAGCAGGGGGACAGAAAAAGGTATTTGAAAAATATGAACCAGCCACAATGAGGTATAGAAGACAAGCTATTTCAGCAAACGATCCATGTGATGGAAGTTGTCCCGACAGAGACCATCCATTTCCTGTTTGTTATTGTGATAATGACTGTACATATTATAATGATTGTTGTTTGGATGCTATTGGTAGGAATAAAACTGATCGAGGTGGCCATGTTAAAACTATTGAGGACAAAATCGGCTACATAACCTGTGATGTTACAAGTCTAATAGATAATGCCATCACTAACCTGGGTTATTATATGGTTACCAGTTGTCCAAATTCTGAGAACTCTAAATTAGCCAGCAACTGTACAAACAATATGGGTATTAACGTCCCTGTATCAGATAAAGAGGGATATACCTACAGAAATACTTATTGTGCCTTGTGCCATGGAGTAAATGTTTATGATGTTTGGGGGTTAAGTTTTTTAGTTAGAGGTTGCAAAACTGATTTGTCCATTAAGGATTTTGATGTGGAAAAAAGAATAAGCATACTGAAACAAAATGGATGTCCAGTTTTATTTTTACCACCATATTTATTTTCACCAAATGACAAACGTGAGGATTCATCTCCAAGAGCATGTGTTAAAGATGAAACTGTTGTCCACAGCACAAACACGAAATGTAAAAAATATCAAAATCCAATCACAGTTATACCGAAATCTGCTTACACACTGATCAGAAACTATAATTGCCTTAAAGAAGACTTTCAAGGTATTACTAGATGTTACAAACTAATGGAAAACCCGTACTCTAGTTTATTTGATGTTGGTATGAAGGGTTTTAATTTAGGATCAATGCTGATTATGTTCCAGTTTGAAAACCCTACAGCTGATGACAAGAAGAACTGTTTAGATGCCCAGACAACCGAGGTTTGTAGATTTACAGATATTAATTCAAACATTCCACAAATATTAAATCCTCAGGCCATCTTTTGTTTGATATGAATAGAAAAATAGTTGTAAAATGGGAAATTTTTACTCTAGTCAACTTTTTTCACTTATATTGAAAGGGTCAATTCAGGGATTGTAGAGAAAACCAGAGTGTCCAGAGAAAACTGCTTTGAAATGTTAATTGAAAAGAAAACTTTCACTCTAGGATCTGCTGTAATTGGGATTGGAACCTCGCATTGAACAATGGAGTTCACCGCTGTACCACGTGATACCCTCTAACGTTTGTGTGACACTAGTTCCAATGGATATGGAATCGCATGAAATGACGTTTTCCTGCGAAAACAACATTATTCCGGGAATCTGTGACGTTGATGTTTCCAAAACGTCCCGCACAAACATTAAGAGGTATTGATCACATGGTACAGCGGCGAACCCCATTATTACCAAAAGCAGAGATTTTAAAGATCAAGTTGTTTCATTTTCCCCAAAAAGAATACGTATTTTTGGAATGTTCACCACTCAAAGGATTTCAATTGCACATATTTAGACACTTATTAATTTGACTACTTAATCAGAATCAAGAATTTAAAAAAATAATACAGATTTGACCATGGTAAATTAAATATATTTCATCAGTTTTATGGTAAAATTTTAACTACATTGTAAAACTGAGTTTAAAGCTACTATGTTGACTAGATTTTTAGCTCACCTGAGCCTAAGGCTCAGTTGAGCTATTGCAATCTATCACCATTCATCATCCGTCTTGTGTAAACTTTACATTTTAATCTTCTCCTCCAAAACTACTGAGCCAAATTTGATAAAACTTGGTGATTATTATGCCTGGGTAACAGGCTTTGAAAATTATGTTCGGGGTTTGGCCACGCCCAACAAGATGGCCACCATTACTAAAAATAGCAAAAAGACAAAAAAAAAAAATCTTCTCTGAAACCAAAAGGTGCAGGCAAATTTTGAGTGGATATTTGGATTCAGCATACCTGGGAACATTAAAATTGTGTTTTTCATTAAAATTGGATGATAAATAGGTTATGAAAATTATGTAATTTTTAAAATGAGACATTTATTGTTATAACTCAATAACGGCAGAAGATAATTGTATAGAGTTTTCACTCTTGATCTTGTCTTGCTATTTTTTTCCAATAGATGTCAAGGTCAAACATCAAGGTCATGTCCCAGTTTTTGACCTTTGACAAAAAATACTATTTTTTAAACATTTCAGGTGATAATGGCATGGGACTTTCAGTAAATTGTAGGCTTTGACATGACAATCATTTTGATACATAGATCAAGGTCATGGGTTCAAAGGTCAAGGTCAAAGATGCACAACTATTACCGTAATAGTTAATTATCTGCAAAACTATTAACTTTTTGTATAGGCATGTATATTAGAATATTGTAGGTAATGGCACAATGGTCATTTTGATATATGAATAAAGGTCATGGGTTCAAAGGTCAAGGTCACAGATGCAAACAAGTACTGAAATTGTTAATTATCTCAAAAACTATAAACTTTTTGTATTGACATTATATTAGAATATTGTAGGTAATGGCACAATGGTCATTTTGATATATGAATAAAGGTCATGGGTTCAAAGGTCAAGGTCACAGATGCAAACAAGTACTGAAATGGTTAATTATCTCAAAAACTATAAACTTTTTGTATTGACATGTATATTAGAATATTGTAGGTATTGGCCCTTACAGCCATTTTGATATATGGATGAAGGTCATGGCTCAAAGGTCAAGGGCAAATAAATACTGAATTGGTTAATTATCTTGAAAACTATAAATATTTTGCAAAGTAATGTATGTTGGAATGTTGTAGGTATTGGCCTAATGATCATTTTGATATATGAATGAGGGTTATGGGTTCAAAGGTCAAGGTCACAGGTGAGCGTTAAGGCCCATGGGCCTCTTGTTAAATATATATATATATATGGGGCTGTCATTGATAGATTGATATATCGATTTATTACATTAGGATATGATTGTACTCCGAGATCATTCTTTTGATTGGTTAAACTACTAATGTTTCATGATATTGCACTCTGGAACATGATAAAACATCATATTGCACTAAGCCAATCAAATCTATTGTTGGAAACTTGAATTACAAACAAAAAGAATGAAAAATAGGGTCTGAACTGTGCCATTTAATGACGTCACTGACACTAGTACTAGTATGTCATTAGTTGCCATGATGCTGATTGAGTACCTTGATGGTGGCCAGTGTCGGAACATAAAAGGTTAAAAAGAATTATTAGTAAAATATAACACTTGTGCTCTCATTTTAAAATAGTTTACATTTAATAAAAGAATTATAGGATTTCAGCAATATTGGCAGAGGCGGAAGGCTATAATTGTATATAGTCTTAATATGTATTGTATTCTCTTTATTTCTTATCTTGAGCAGGATGCTTGTCAACATGAATGTACTGAGAGTGCCAGCAAAAACTGCCTCAAAGAAACTATAATAAATGCCGAGTTTAGCATAGATATCAACATGACATCAAACATCAACATTCAGTATCCGAATCGTGGATTTTTTAAAAGAGCAATGATAATGTACTTCATGGTTTTAAGATTATCTGATAAATTCAGATTATCATTTTCGAGTATAACTGGTACGGTTAGTTGCTCGAACAATTCAACAATTGAAGAATATTGCTGTGATTTCAGAGGCACATTAAAACTGACTCTTAATCAGTATGTTACATATAAAGAACTTGATGTGATTGAATCAGCTCATAACATGATTAACTTTAAATATGTTGAAATAGACCGTGATTCATCAGCGGAACACTCTGCTTGGACTCAACAAGACGGATGTAACACGAGCCTTTATAACACTGTTTTTTCTTTAAACATTAATTACCGTTCTTTTGACTATTTCTTATATGGATTTGACAAAAGTACGTTAAATGGAAGTTTTGAAGGAGTTCCCAGCAGTTTAGAGATACATGTTCAAACAGCTTTCTTTTCAAATTTTAATGATAACATGTTAACTAAGTTATTAAATTATTCCGTTTCCTATACATCCCTAAATGACAGTAGTCCCAAGATAAAAAAAACATTATCAAGTTTTATACAGTCTGTCATAACGTACGTCACCATGGCAACCTCAACTATTGTTTTGATTGGTACCTTGTTTATTTTTGTATATTTCAACTTATTTAAAACACTTGCAGAAAATGTTTGCATTAATATTGTGTTAATGTTAACATTTGGTAATATTCTATTTATGTTTGGAGTGGGAGCCGTGGACAATCAGTATGTCTGTTTGGTTATTGGGGTCGTTTTACACTATACTTGGTTGTGTGTTTTCACTTGGGTGTCAATCTATACATTTCTAATCTCCAAAATATTGATGCAGTTAAAAGTTAATTTGGCTTATGATATAAACAAAGATTTCAGTAAAATGTCAGTGTATTTTGTGGGTTATGGGTTCCCGATGTTGTTTGTCGTTCCTTGTATCTTTATAGAGTTCTTTAAGCCAAATGGGTTTGATGTAGGTTACAATGATATATATTGCTTCCCAACAAGATATCCAGCAAATCTGATTTTCTTTTCTGCCCCTGTTGTGCTATCGTTGGCGGTCAATTTTATCCTCCTTTGTGTGTCGGGTAGGTATCTCAATCTTCATGTATCGGATAATTTGCATCAATCTTCTAAAAGAACAATGGGTTATATTATTGCCTTCGTCAAAATGTGTTTAATATCGGGCTTGTTTTGGGGGGGAGATATAGTATATGTTATATTTCTTCCAGTCAGCATATTGTCCACCACTCTATGAAACTTCACAGGAATGATTTTTAGAGGGAGATCATCACTTCTCGTCGTGTTGTAAAGACAAATTGCTTCTCCTTGTCTTGTAGTAAAGATAAATTGCTGCTTCTTGTCTTGTAGTAAAGATAAATTGCTTCTTCTTGTCTTGTAGTAAAGATAACTTGCTTCTTCTTGTCTTGTAGTAAAGATAACTTGCTTCTCCTTGTCTTGTAGTAAAGATAACTTGCTTCTCCTTGTCTTGTAGTAAAGATAAATTGCTTCTTCTTGTCTTGTAGTAAAGATAACTTGCTTCTTCTTGTCTTGTAGTAAAGATAAATTGCTTCTCCTTGTCTTGTAGTAAAGATAACTTGCTTCTTCTTGTCTTGTAGTAAAGATAACTTGCTTCTTCTTGTCTTGTAGTAAAGATAAATTGCTTCTTCTTGTCTTGTAGTAAAGATAACTTGCTTCTTCTTGTCTTGTAGTAAAGATAAATTGCTTCTTCTTGTCTTGTAGTAAAGATAAATTGCTTCTTCTTGTCTTGTAGTAAAGATAAATTGCTTTTTCTTGTCTTGTAGTAAAGATAAATTGCTTCTTCTTGTCTTGTAGTAAAGATAAATTGTTTCTTCTTGTCTTGTAGTAAAGATAAATTGCTTCTTCTTGGCTTGTAGTAAAGATAAATTGCTTCCTCTTGTCTTATAGTAATGATAAATTGCTTCTTGTCTTGTAGTAAAGATAAATTGCTTCTTCTTGTCTTGTAGTAAAGACAAATTGCTTCTCCTTGTCTTGTAGTAAAGATAAATTGCTTCTTCTTGTCTTGTAGTAAAGATAAATTGTTTCTTGTCTTGTAGTAAAGACAAATTGCTTCTCCTTGTCTTGTTGTAAAGATAAATTGCGTCTTCTTGTCTTGTAGTAAAGATAAATTGTTTCTTGTCTTGTAGTAAAGATAAATTGCTTCTTCTTGTCTTGTAGTAAAGATAAATTGTTTCTTCTTGTCTTGTAGTAAAGATAAATTGCTTCTTGTCTTGTAGTAAAGATACATTGCTTCTTCTTGTCTTGTAGTAAAGATAAATTGTTTCATCTTGTCTTGTAGTAAAGATACATTGCTTCTTCTTGTCTTGTAGTAATCTTACATTGCTTCTTCTTGTCTTGTAGTAAAGATAAATTGCTTCTTGTCTTGTAGTAAAGATAAATTGCTTCTTGTCTTGTAGTAAAGATAAATTGCTTCTTCTTGTCTTGTAGTAAAGATAAATTGCTTCATCTTGTCTTTCTGTAAAGATAAATTGCTTCTTGTCTTGTAGTAAAGATAAATTGCTTCTTGTTTTTCTGTAAAGATAAACCATATTCAAGATAAATTGATTCTGGTCTTGTAGCTTCTTGTTTCATAGAAAAGTAAAAAGTAAAAAAAAATTGCTTCTTGTCTCGTAGTCCACCTGTATAAAGACAACCTGTACAATACATTGTTATTCTTTTCACGTTAAATAAAGCAGGTGTACAGTCAAGCCTGTCTAAAAAGACCACCCAAGGGAACCAGTAAAACTGGACTTTATTGACAGGTATTTCATATATATAGCTTCAATTTGCATGGATAAAGAACAATGGGGATAAAATTTTAATGGCCCTTATATAGAGGTGGCCTTTAAGGCAGGTTTGATTATATGTAGTCATGTTAATTAACCAAATAAAGTGTTAGCTTTTCATAATATAGTTTTTAGTCCGTACTACTGATATGTTCAACACATTGTTATCATCCTTGATCTTGCTAGGGTTCAAAATTCCCCTGGTCAGAGGTCTGGGACTTATTGGTTTGACATTTGGACCTTTTACATTTAAACTGTAAAATCTTATGAATCTGCAGTTTTTTGTACGGCGTTCAAGACAGTGAAAGTGTACATTGCTATCGCTTTGTGCCAAGATGGGGTTTCTTTACTATGAAATGGTATGAAATGAGTACACATGGAAATAGTGCATCTGGTAAATGAACGTGAAAGAAATATATCTGTTTTATTGTGAGATATGTATTCTGAGACGGGTGATGCATTCAGTTACATATGCACATTTGGAATAAATTTTCGAAATATAGTAAAATCTAGTAACATATTGCAGTGGGATGCATCCAATAATTTGTGCAATCTGGCGAACTGATCTCATAAATACAGTAAAAAGTAGTCCGGGAAGTTTGCGTCTTACGATGTAAAATCATAACTTTTTTTAATAGGAATAATGCTCCTTTTTCTTTATGATAACATTATTGCATAGGGACCTTTCAGTGAAGATTTTCAACTTTCAAAACTTTGTTGGACTTGCCAAAAATATAAAGACAAAAAGTCCTGGACCTTCCATTACAACACATATTGTCAATACTGATATCAGTAATTAAGTTATATACATGTACAATGTATTTAATATTTTAAATATTTTATGGTTTATTTTGTGAATATGTATATTGTATATATTGTATATCAATAAACAAACACAATGGAAATGTTGTTATGTGTAATTATTAACGTAGAAAATATGATGACAGACAGGTAGCTCCCTTTACGCTGGTTTACCATGCCATCCACATATCCACATAATTTATTATTACCCCCCCCCCCCCCCCCCCCCCCCCCCGCTTAAAAAGTGGGGGGTATATAGTGATAGGGGTGTCTGTCCATGTGTCTGTCCATTCTTCCGTTACACCGTAGGGTACCTATCTCGTACCAGCAACTCCCCCTAAACCCTTCAATGGATTTTCATGAAACTTTCACACAATCTTTGTGATATAATGTAGATGTGCACCTCCTATTTAAAAATTTGATCCGATGGATTTTTGGGAGCGGGGGGTATTTTTTGTGAGACTGTGGCTCACAGTTTTTCTAGTTTTATTTTATTTTTATATACTTTTTAGTATTATGCTCAAAGTATTCCTTCATAGAGAACACATGGTAATGATAACAATTTTCTTACAGACACAAAATATAAAAAAATAATTTGTCACACTAGTATCCTGTACTGACCAGTGCTGACCTTCAGCAAAATCACTTGCAAAACCTCGCCTTCAGATTCCACAAATTTCATTAAAAAACGCCACCAGGTTGCAACATGTGACATCAATATTTCACATTTTTCTAGGCTCCTGACCCCCTGACACCTCTCTCTTTTATTACTGTGAAATAGTTAGAAAACCATAACCACAAAAGTTCTCTATTGCCAATATTTCTTCTTGTACAGTACTGTTACAATTACAGTCAAATCTGTCTATAAAGGCCACCCTAGGGAACCAGTAAAAGCGGCCTTTATGGGCAGGTGGCCTTTATATACAGGTTCAAATAATATGAATAAAGAACAATTGGGATACAAATCTGCTGGCCTTTATAAGCAGGTGGTCGTTATATAGAGGTGGCCTTCAAGGCAGGTTGGACTGTACACTGCCTGTGATAAATATGATCAGCTGGTTGGTTAACAGGTTTGACTGAAGTGTTAAGTAGTTAAAGGTCCTCGGAGAGTGGTTAATGTTGTGGCTGAGTGGTCAAGAATGAAGTTGAGTGTTTGAGTTGTAGCTGAGTGGTTACAGCTGAGTGATTATGGGTTGTGGGCGAGTGATTCAAGGTTGTGGGTGAGTGATTATGGTTGTGGCTGAAGTGTTTAAAGAGCTGTAACTACGTGGTTGTGGGCCGTGGATGAGTGATTCAGTGTTTAGGGTGAGTGGTTATGGTTGTGGATGGGTGATTTAGAGTTGTAGCTGTGTGGTTGTGGGTCGTGGATGAGTGATTCAGTGTTTAAGGTGAGTGGTTATGGTTGTGGATGGGTGATTTAGAGTTGTAGCTGTGTGGTTGTAGATCGTGGATGAGTGATTCAGTGTTGAAGGTGAGTGGTTATGGTTGTGGGTGGGTGGTTAAGATCATTGCTAAGTGGTTATAAGGCTTAGATGTATTAACAGATGTACATTACGGTGCTTGAAGTATTGAATAAGAAGTAAGTACTGTACATGTAAACGAGTTGTCATTGGTTTAAAATTGCATAAGCTTTGCTTCAATTCTTATGTCCTTGACCGAGAAATTCAACTTTACATTGCTCCATGTTGTTAGATACATTGCTTCATGCTTGTTAGATACTGGTCATACACTCTTAAACAGACCCAACTCAGAATGAATTTTCATGAGAATCAAGGCATCTCCTTTAGACAAACTGAAAACTTTATCAGAACCATTCCTAAATGAGTTTTGCTGTTTTATTTTACAGGTTGAGAGAAGAGTGGTGACACAGTTAGCAATGGCACATGAAAGACAGTTAATAAGTAAAGGCTGTAAGATCAAACTATCTGTACGTAATGCCGATGATTTAACCAAGTCACATGACGACACATCATCCAATGAACCAAAAGAACGGACTATACGATTACAATTATTGAAAAAGGGTGAGAGGAGGTACAAAGACATTGACCTAAAGAGTGATGAAAATCCCTTTACTTTTGGATTCAAATGACAGATGAGGGTTTGACCTTAAAACAAAAATATTACCAGTTATATACAACAAAACCTTTGATTCATCACTGTGAACTGTTTAGTCAGATTTTAGTCTTATACAGAGGTTTGGTGATAGCAGTAAACTGAGGGAAACTTATAAAGAAAATGTGAAATAAATAAGTTTGAGACTTTGAAATACTGTGGCAATAAGCGAGGTGGCAAAGTTATTGAGAAACAAAATAACAAGGTTTTATTATGGCAATAAGCAAGAGGTCGCTATTGAGGAGCATTATCAGGTTTTACTTAAGGTAATAAGTAAAGTAGCAGTTTTGAGGGACACTTTAAGGAGGTTTTGCTGTATTTTACAAATTTGGATTTAGATTAAGAAGATACTACACGACTATTAATACCAGTCGCTTACAGTCAGTTACAGCTGAAAACTGCATGTTTTGTTTCTGTTCATTTGTTATGTTTAAATCAGTCATTGATGCAAAATGGAAGTATGTTACCATTGACATGTTGAAATTGGTTTATTTTGATCTTATAACCATGGAAATGTTATCAATATTATAAATCAAAATTGAGACCAATGATGTTTTTACTTAGAATAATAGCTTTAAGCAATATGGTTAAAGGAAGCTACATGGTGTAAAAGCCAATGAACAAACAAGAATTACAAATGTAATGATTCCGTTGTTAGAAATAATCTTGTGTGTTTGATGCATGATGGGGAAAATGTGGAGTAAATGTTAATATATTATAAAATGGGAAACTTTGACATGTATTCAATTTTCATGTAAATTTGTGAGATTTAAAAAGATTGAAAAATAGAACAGTTGCAAATATTTAACTTTATTATGATTTACTTACATTTGAAAGTAACTAGCACCTGGTGAATCGAAAATAAAAGAATGAAAATACATGTATAATAAAATATCACTATGTGTGAAAGTTTCCCAATTTTACAGTTACATTTTTCCATTAAGGTAAGTCTGTTTTGGGTGAAATGCTGGTACATTGAAACACTTGTTTCATAAATGTTTTGTATCAAGTAGAGACCAGGCAAAATCTCGGTGATGTCATCATCTCAGTGGCTTAATCCTGTTAGTCAAATATCACAATCTGTGACTACTTTCTGAAAAATTCTTTCAAAAGTGACTTATTTGAGCAAACTTGTGAAAAAATCCTTTCGAAAAGGCAATATTTTCACAAACTTTGGAAATTTGGTGACTAATAATTTTAAATATGAGAAAATCAGTTTAACTGAACAGTGAGCACAATGGTTAACAAATTAAAAGGCAAAGTATTTAGAGATTTTTTTGAGATAAACACTCTGATACAGAACATCATGAATCATTACAAGGATGTCATTATTAAAGATTTTGACCAATGTCTACTAAATAATGTTACATATATTATGACAGACTATACATGGTATAAATAAAGTTTTGTGTGTAAAATAATTGAAATTGGTGTTGTTTATACATGTACTTCAATTAAAAACAAAATACAGTTTTATGCCCCAGTCAAAATTATTTCACTTAATAAAGTGTTTTACTTATTAAAGATTATGAAATCTGAGTTCCAAACTTACAAGCAAACTGGCATACTTCTTACAATAGGACCTGAAGTCATTACTGGTACTTAGCAGTGAAAGGAACTGTGTCAGCCCAGATCGTTGGTAGAGTACTCGCTTCATAATTGGGAAGTCGTGGGTTCAAACCCTGACCAGGTCTGACCCAAGACTTGAAAGTGGGTAGTGACTGTTCTTTTGGCAAGCTTGGATTCTTTCGGATTGGAACTTAAAATTAATGAGGTTCTATGTCATGGTAGGCATGGTACAATAAAGAATCCTGCTGTATAATGCCATCAGTGCAATGCACTGGCACAATTTCTGCACCTTTTCCTATAGCTTGCGACGTCTTGATATGTGAAATATTCTTGACTGGGACGTTAAACACCATTACTCAACTCAGCACTTAAGAATACTCATTACTGAGGTGTTATAGGAGGTCTTGGTGGCCAAGGTCTCTAAAGTGCTGGCTTACAGATAACAGTGCTTGTGGATGCCTGGGTTTGCAAAAGAAAGTGATCTACATGTACTTTTGACTGTGGAGAAAAAATAAATCAAATTACTTCAAGCTAATATGTTAATTTCATTCAAAGGTTTATTCAATATAAACATAATTTAAAATCACTCAATGACTCTAAATAAATGACATGCAACAAACATACATTTTATATAAACAGGACATGACATTAACTCGTTTAATTTATTTCGGCAAGTATCGTGCAGTTTCCATTTGTCACCATAAAAACATTACAGTACTTACAGATAATCAGTTTACATTTTGATAGTTTACATATCAAAATGCTTTTCATTTTCATGTTAACTGAAAGTTTACTTAAGAAAAATTTTGATGTTAGAATAATTTTGAGATTTACAAACTTTCACTTCATGTATCTTAACTAGTTCTTGAAAAGAAAATCTTAAATGTTTAGAAGTTTAACCATTTCAATGGTTGACTTTCACTATTGATCTTAAGACCTTGAAACTGACACAATAACTCAATCTGGTGCCTCAAGATTGAGTGGTCTAAAGCATATAATAACTGATCAGTGACTCTTGCCCCATAGACTGTGATCCCACTTTTGCAGATCCCAATGTGAAAACTTTTGTCAGTTCACTTGCCAAAGGTTGGCAGGTTTTCTCCATGCACTCTGATTTCCTCCACCATTTTATAACTGGTCATCTCGATATAAGTAAAAGAATTTTAATTAGGGCGTAAAACAATATTAATCCAATTGATGTAGTTCTGATAGCTACAAATGAATTTTGTAAACCAGTATAAAAATTCATCTATTTCAGAGACATTTCTAGTTTTCTTGGACAAGAGGACACAACTCTAGGACTTTTTGATCAAAATTTCTCAACATGTGTTCTTTTTCAAGGCTATAAATTATACCAAGTACCAATTTATATATAACAGCCATAATACAGTATATATGGTAATACATAAAAAGTAGTGTGAAAGTGCAAATGCACTTAATCATGACTGTTCACACTAAATAGGATTGTATGAAAATTTAACTGGACAAAGTCAAGTACACATGTACCGAGTGGTACTTACAGTACCTGTAGACAAAATAACTAAATAATAAACAGTCCTTATACATCATGTAATACCACATGTAAATAATAATAACAGAACATAATTACATATACATTAAGTATGAATGAATTTAAACAAAGGTTGCCACACACAGCCTCTCTATCTCTCTGTCTGTGTGTGTGTGTGTGTGATAAGTACATATACTGTAAATCAGGAATTTAATGCATCATGAAATTAATGCGAATTGCCGATTTTGCTTTAAAATGCATATTTAAATTAATGCAATTTTTTTGTGATTCCCAAAATTACTTTTCTCATCTTTTATCTTGTAAAAATAACAAAAAATGTTGAATTATTGTCTTATGACTTGTTTATTATTCCATAAACATGTTCAAGGGACATTACTCTTCTGGAAATCGGAAAGTTAATGCGATGAAACGGGCCTCGCATTTTTCGCATTAATTTCTTGCTCGCATTTATTTCTTGATTTACAGTATCTTGTAAATCCAATGCTTTTGAGTATAAACATAAATACATTAATACTGAATCAATTTTGCTGAATATAACATGGCAAAATGACAACAAAATGATACATTCCAAAATCCTAATCTTGATGTTCTACTTCATAAATACTCTGGATTTCTGGTTATCACATCTTAACATTAAAATAATCACAGACTGATTAAGACTTCTGTATTCTTTATAATGAAATTTAGCATCACCACTATAAATGACCAGTTCACCAAAATGACCACAGATTTATTTCAATATTTGTCTCAATATAAATCTAACACCCACAGATATAAAGCTCTTTGACAGTCCAATAAACAAAATCATTAAATAAATACAGAATTATTCACACTTAGGTCATTTTCAAAATATAAATCTAGCACCAGATGTGTCCAGCCCCCAAGTCCACCTCCACCCCCACAGCTACCAGGGGGTGGCTGTTTGTCGTCATCATTATGCCAGTTATACCATGATGCAGTATTCACCGATCCTGGACGTTTCCTATTCACCCTCTTTTTAGACATATTTTCTTGTTCCTGAAAAATAAAAGTTTCATTAAGTTTTTAACAGATTATTTTCCATTATACATGAGTAAATATATAAATATGTTTGTTAAGTTGATTGTTTTGTAGTTGAGGTCTGACTTAAGGTAGGCCTGTAGGAGCCACAGGTTCTTCCTGCTTTGTAACTGCCCTATAGCCCTTGCCACAATATTTCAATCTTTTACTTATCAACATTTAATAAGAGTGCCAATGGTCATGATTGGATTCATCTCCCAAGTTATTAACCAGCAGTATTAAGGATGATAATTTGTCAGATGAGGCTTAAAACTAAAGTAATTGATAACTGATGTTATTCAAACATAACCATTTACATGTAATGAACTCATCAGTGTACCGCATGATCAATACTTCTTAATGCTTGTGTGGAATGAATGAGTTTATGTACCAAATTCCTGAAATAAGACTAAATTTGGTTCATGACAAAAGTGCCCTGTTGCTTTACATTTGTGCCAAATATGTGCAAATTTATCCATAGACATGGAAGATATGTAGCAGACATGATATTGGGATTGGCGCACAGACAGGGAGTGTGATTTCCATATATCCCCCCTTAACTTCCCTTGTGAAGGATATAATAATAAAGACCTGTGAGGAGTAACACATAGCCTGTTTACACATCTAGTTCATTGGCTTTTAATATTAGACACATTTACTGGCATTCACAATGAGGGTTGAAATAAACACCGCTAATTCTACATTGCAGTATGTACTGACATGATACATGTATTTTATAGTTGATACATTCTGTGTTTACATTCCTAGGAACCATTATCAACATTGGCTACTGATTTCCGAGAAATTCTTTCCAAAAATAACATATTTTAGCAAATGTGTGAAAAATACTTTTAAAAAACTATACTTTCACAAATTTTAGAAATTTGGCTACTAATAGCTTTAAATTTGTGGAAACCTAGTACATTTAAATGAATTTTTTTCAGATTAGTAATCTGAATTTTATACCTGTAAGTAGAGAGCATTGTCTTTACTGACTGTCGTCCTTAAGTCTGACCTAAGTGGAGGGTCAATCTGAGTCAAGTTTATAGACTTATTAAAATCCACACTGTCCGATTCTGCTATCTCTGGGTCAATTTTCTTATAAATCAAAACATATGCAGTATCCTTGGTGAATCTCTGAGTAACATTACTGAAGGAGTTGTAACTGGAATACGAGACACGGTTATCGTTAAACAAATACCATCTGTCCTGAAGAAAATCTATATCGTCTTCATGAGCACAGTCCTTTACAGAATCACAGGTTTTATCCGTATCACAGAAAACAGAATGACGAGCATATGAGTAGTAATGTCCACATTCTGACGAAGTCCCAGAATGCACTACGACTGAACACAAACTATAAACTTCCCCTCTCTGAACGTCTGAATTCCCACATTTTTGAAGCTGTTCAGCTACAGTGCTCCGTAATGAATATCGTTTATTAACTTCCCCTGTTCCTTGTTTCTTATCACAGTCCGTTGGTATGATAAGTGTTCTGGGATATTTAACTTCTCGGAATATTTTTGATCTAGACTGTAACCTGACATCATAAGAGAATCTTAACAGTGTCAGGATAAGGTGCTGAGGTGCCTTCGTTATTTTTATTCTGCGTTCTCCGTCTTGTAAACCTTCACATTTATCACAATGATACTGATTTTCACCTGTCATTTTTTCAGGTTCAAAATAAAATTTCAACAAGCTATTAAGATGAAGATTTTCAGATTTTGCTTTGGCAGATTCAGTTTCCAATTTGACAGTTTTGGTTTGTGATTTGGAAGTTTCGGTTTCCGATTTGGTAGTTTCGGTTTCTGAGGTGTCCATTGGAGTATTTTTTCCATCTGTTCCAGCTAAAGATTTCTCCTTTGCACTACCATATTCCGGAAATGCTAATGGTATATCAGTAAACATTTCCCGTCGAGAAGAAATACTACGACAGTTTAAACAAATAAGACTAGTTTCCATTTCACCCCCAAAATTTTCTTCAACAAGAGATTTCAAATCTGTGTTATATGTTTCTTCTTGTTCAGTAGCTTCTTTTGCTTTTTCTTCATTCCTTTGTTTCTTCTTGTGTGTTATTTTCTCCTGTTCATGGATTTGATCCAGAAGATATTTCAGATACTCAGAGCAATCTTGTTGGTGGCCAGCAGTGAACCATGGTGGACGAGAAGATCTTGAAAAATTCATTGGAGCGTAAGCAGGCCTCTGAAATTGAAACAAAGTTTATTTTTAAAGTTCTCTTGATGATACACAAGTATGTGCTTGTGTTTCGCATTACTTGTTAATTTAAGTCGTAACAGAAAAATAAAACTTTCAACATAACTAAAGCATTTCTATTTTTTGTCTACATTTATTTGATTTACACTTCAGTTACTAGTATTTCATTATGATTAATGGAATTCCCAGAGTACCATATGATCAATACTGAAGAGTAACATAGAAAATATTTCTTCTGCAAATTCACAGTTAAACATCATTTTTATGGAAAACAACCAAATTCAAAATAGAAATACATGTAATTGTCGGGTATTAACAATTTGGAGCATCAAGTGCCCAAAATTCTATTTCCACTGGTACATATACATATTCAACACTGATTGCCCAATCTTTTATGCCAGAATTTAATTGAAGACACGACAATGTTTCACTGTACATACATTTATACAAATACAATTCAATATATACTGGTTAATGGTTATTAATCTCATAACAAACAAACCTGTGATTGACTGAGGAATGCAAACACATGTTGTAATTTGACAATCAATCCTTCATCTGCTGAGGGTATATGAGCCAGAACTGATCTTCTAAATCTGAAAACAAAAAAGTACATGTATATGATTACCCATAATTTCTGAAACCAAACGGATACAACATACTACACTAACAGAGATTCTAACATAGCCTTTGCTAAGTACAAAAGTTCTGTCTACTTCTATAACACTACTCAACTTTAATGTACACAAGTAGTCAGGAGTGGAGTGAAATAATAGTACATGTACCGTGATCAGTTTTGGGATGATGGAGAATACCAAACTACGTACTTAGCAAAAAAAGAACCCCCCCCCCACCCCAAAAAAAAAGACTGACCTTCAGCAAGTGAACTGAAAATCTTTCTTGTACTAGAATGTACCCAATTGAGATTTGAAACTTGGCAAAAATAGGCAATGAGATCCTTAGCACAAGCTTTAGATCACTTGGCCATCAAGACACTCTGTGGTTTTAAGAACAACTTGCTCCTGTTATACTGTAAACAAACATTTCCTGTCAAGGAAATAGTATATATTACAAACGTACCTTAGGAATTAACTCAAATCATGTATTTATTACCCCAACAAAGGATGAAATGATTTTTTTCTTAAAGCCACAGAAATTGAACACCATGAAAATAAATGATAAGTAAAAATATTCTCGACTGACTGGTATGTATAATCCATGTCAATTTACATCACAACCAGGTACTTACACATCACACATAAAGAGTGCCTGTAGTATGCTGTTCATATAGCATGTATTTCCTAAGTTAAACAATCCTGTTTTCCCAGTTTCTGACTTTTGTGTGACTTTAACTACATAATTTGTCCCCTCAGCTTTCTGACTCGTCCACTTATTCTCATTTATCTTCTCTTTGATGTTGTCAACAGACGGACTTGGAAACTCCTAAAACAAAAACATTGATTTTAATTTAATGTTCTTAATTCTTTTTTTCACAGAATTTTTACAGCACTCATTTAACTTTTTTTTAAAATTTGACTTCAGTTATAAGCTTTTTTTTTGTTAAATTTGACTTCAGTTTTTAACAGCACTGAATTATATATATGTAGTATTTTTTTTTTTAAATTATGCTAAATATTTTGTAACTCAACTGAATTCTGGTAGTAAAAACAAGCAATTTCAGAGAGTTGGGATACCCCATCAGTAGGTACTTTTTTGTGATTTGTGCTTATGTTCAAAGGGCAATAACTCCCAGGAAAATAGCAAACCAACTATGAATGTTGATGTTTTGCATCAGTTCCTTGAAATAGTGCTTCATAGTTTTGGAGAATTACTCTGGACAATAATTGTCTGAATGGACCAAAAATCAAAATTAATATCCCCCTCTTTCTTCGAAATGTGGGGTTTAAAAGAAAAAGGGAACTTACTTTGATCACCTCAAACACTGGATCATACAGATCTGGAAATCCAGCATGTAGATATACCAAACAGTGTACTAGATCTGACAGTTTACTTAGGAAACTCTGACTCTCTGTTGTATTTTCTTTCCTTAGAGTATTTATTAATTCTGGAAGACTAGGAACTATCTGTAATTATAATACAAGGATGACACATGGTTATTGCTAGTATCAACTGTATTGAGCAGGGTGAACCAAGGGACATGAAATTAAAAAATTTGCTGGTCTAGGCACTGGTATTTAAACATTATGGCCAAAAAAAGCTTGTATTTCATGGATCAAGATTAACGTAATAACTTTTTTAATATTCTAAGGGATATCAAGATACCAGCAAAATAGATTTACAAAATGTATATATATATTGCATGTACAACAAGTATGTTGGTTTTTAGGGGCCGAGATATCCAAGGCAACCATGAAGATTTATTATACTTATTTAAAATTCAATACTATGTGAACATAAATGCAAAACCCCCTATATGTTTATTGTTACACAACACAACTGATGGTTATTGATTCTATTAAGATGGTCTCTATAGCACTGAGGTGCAGAACATATATACTTACTTTATGGAATGGTTCTGGAGAATGTTGAAAACTTAACAACATATGACTTAGCACATTAAAGGCATTCTCTCTGACAGCAGGGAAATACAACTTCTCAAACACCTGTAATAAGTAATTTTAAAAAAATATAAGAACCATGGGCTTTCCAGACAGGTAGTCAGTCTTTATACAATGTATAGAAGTTCTTTTTCCAATTTTGGTTGATATTTGAAGTGTTACTGTAAAAAAAACTGTTTTATTATATAATCTACTCAATAATCCATGCAATACGGTCATACAATAAAAATTGTATTGAATGAGTGTGACGTCATAAAAGCAGAAAAGTCATTCCAGAGTGACGTCACACAATTGACCTAATCCACAGTTGTTTGTTTCATTTGACACTGTTTGTTGATTATAATTTAAGCTGATACTTTTGTACTTTTCTTCTAAAAAGAGATACAATGTATTTAAATTGAAAATGTTTGTTTTGTTTTTGTGTCCTGCGGACAGACTATTGTTTACTTTTAATATTTCAGCAGGATTAATTTTGGCGCATGTACACATTTACGTGAACTTGTTGTGTTTCGGTCAATCATAAAAGCAGAAAAGTCATTCCAGAGTAACGTCACACAATTGACCTAATCCACAGTTGTTTGTTTCATTTGACACTGTTTGTTGATTATAATTTAAGCTGATACTTTTGTACTTTTCTTCTAAAAAAGAGATACATTGTATTTAAATTGAAAATGTTTGTTTTGTTTTTGTGTCCTGCGGACAGACTATTGTTTACTTTTAATATTTCAGCAGGATTAATTTTGGCGCATGTACACATTTACGTGAACTTGTTGTGTTTCGGTCAATCAGCTGTTTTCTTTATAATGAGAAGACAAGTTTTAAATCTAGGAAAAACCGTTTTTATGGGATTATATAATAAATAGAATCTTGCATTCGTGTTTATGCAATATTGAATTTATTAAACTCGTTGAATAATGTTTTATGCAACTCGCCAAGGCTCGTTGCATAAAAAATTATTCAACTCGTTTAATAAATTCAATATTACATAAACACTCATGCAAGATCCTCTATTTATTGAATGCATATCTTTACTGTGTTTAATGTATAAATTAATAATTTGAATTATAATAAACAAGATAAGGACTGTCATAAGAATTTTCCATTATTTATTTCAAAAATGCCATTCAAACAAATAAATCCTTTGATCTGTCAAACAAGATTTTTGAGTTTATATTTGACTTGTTTTTCATACTCTATATAGCAGATTAACAACAGCTGGTACATGTCCAAAAAATGCCAATAAATTTTTCAGAATAGGACCAAAATATTAGGGTAGTTTCTAGGTAGAGAAAATTAGAAACACACATTATTGTTTGCTTGGCCTTACCTGTTCTATCTTAGTTTCTGTTACACTGATCAAGATGCTGAATTTCTTCACTGAAGCCAAGCCTTTCAGAAAACCAACAATCCATTGGTCAATATTTTTTGCAGTTGGCCATTGCAACCAATCAATGATCCTGAACAGAGCAGTTGTCATGTGACTGTTGTCAATATTAGTATCACTTATAGCGGACTTCACCACGATGTTAATCATCTCCACCGGAATGTACTGTGTTATAGACCCAATACAAAAAAACGGCTCCAAATCTTCCATCGTGGAAATTATTCCAAAAATAGCTCTCAGAGAATCTAAAACCATATCCGAATCTGTAGAGTTCCATATAAAGTAGATCATACCAGCCACGTGTTCCACATCTTTAACAAACTGGAACACCAACTCTGGGTTTTCTGGTGCGGAACATATACTCAGTGCATGGATAAGAGAAATACAGAATCGAGATCTGAATTCTCCTTTTGGTATACATTCCTTATTCTCCATTAAAAACTGTATAAAATTAGTCAGGCATTTAATTGATGGATGTTCTCTGATGTAACTGATAGCTTTTGCTTCGATTATTTTCTGATGGTTTGTGAAAATGGCTGAAGTCTGTAACATCTTCATACTTTCTTGTAACAATATCGGAACGTTATCGTCGCATTTAAATTTTGTAGATAACAAGTTCAAGACAAAATCCCGATTGAAAAATTCTTCAAACGTAGATAAATTATATTTTGCCCATGATTTGTAAACAGACAAACCCTCACTTAAAGCGAGCGGCGAATCACCTTCTAGGTACCATCTACAAGTAAGTTCTAATACTGATCTTATTTGTTTAACAGTTTGTGGTTGGGAACCAGACAGTGCTATCTTCTGTATAAGTTGCTTTTTAAGTTTTTCTGGATAATTTGATGAAATAATGCCACTCAAAACTTCATCCATGATGAAATCCTTGATATCCAACACTGAAAAATAACAAGTTATAACATGTTTACAAGCACTTTCAGTGTGTATGTAT
Source organism: Anadara kagoshimensis (assembly GCA_021292105.1). Lineage (NCBI taxonomy): Eukaryota > Metazoa > Mollusca > Bivalvia > Arcoida > Arcidae > Anadara > Anadara kagoshimensis. The sequence goes on along the minus strand of CM037873.1, from coordinate 58,565,071 downwards.
TCAGATAATATTAGTTATACAAAATTCAATCATGCATTTGTATATATTAAATGAAATGATGTACAACAGAGTTGAACAGACCCCTGAGGTTAAAACGTTTTACTAGTTTATTTTGGACATTCTAACAAAAGTGTGTCAAAGAGTTCCAAAGTTTACCAATAACAAAAGGTCAACATTGAACATTTCAGGAATTCATTCTTCATAAAAAAGCACTGGATAGGAACAACCATCTAGAAGAAGAAATTGCATATGCAAAAACAATAGAAGGCATCATTCCTCCAAACCAACTGCTAATAACAACTAGCAGTGCTCTATCTTTCACTGATAAGATTAGAAAAGCCCATAGTTTGAAGGGATCTCAATGGGCAAGTGGTCAAAAGTGCTTATGGAATTTTACAGCAACTCCCAACACCTACTGACGTAGGTACCAATCCAAATTTAGATTTTAATGTGACCAGATTTGTCAGTTCAATTCAAATGTTGGCATTTTCTTTCGCTAGCCTGGGCACTCAGTTTCCACCACGTCCCAAAATTGACCCCCTCAATCTTGACTGGGATGTTAAATACTATGATTTGACTCCACTCCCATAGCTTCATTTCTTGTATCCTAGTCTATGCATGTGATGCCTTCCCTTTTCTGTTTGATATCCTCGACCGTCCGTGATTCGAGACTCTAATAGAAAACGAACTAAATTTGCTAACGCAACAAGAATTTGAGAGCTGAAAAATAGACAACTGATTTTTCTAGATAGTTTCACAGTAAATACCTAAATTTTGTCTTTAATGCATGAAATCGTCACTGCAGAGATGATACTCGCATATAACAACTGAAAACAAAAATGGCCTCGATTCTTAGGGCACTCTCGATTTTAGGACGGTCGACGATATAAGATTCACTGTTCTTCACAACTGATTTTTTTTTTCTTTTGAAAGACGTTCTTTGCCACTGACCGGGATTTTCCATCATCTACTATTTCTAAATTTCTTTTGTAGAATTTAATGAGGGAAGGGATTGGAATAAAAGTTTTCCAGTACACTTACTATTCCAAGACTTGCAAAAACACAAATTATGAACACAGAAACTTGTAATTAATGTTTAGCCTAAACTATACTATCTAGCCCGAGATTCCTCTGGCCCGAAATTTTTTTTTTTTTTTTTATCAATTTCGGGCCAGAGATCGGGCTTCATTATTTTACATAACGTGATGCCGTTGAAATCCTACGGCAGGGTAAGATTTAATTTGGCGGATATGTTCACTTTATTTTCACGGGCATTGGGTAATGAACCAGTCAGATCGCTTACCTGAACCTTTATTCACAAGAATCCATCGAAAAAACTACGTGGCAACTCCGTTTTATATCCATTCCAGCCATATAAATCCAACACTTGTGTATCAGAAAAGGGATACTTTAACCCGCGAGATCTCGCGTTATTTGAATATCATAACATAAAAAATGGCGAGATGATGAAGGATGTGTTGGATTTATATGGCTGGAATGGATATAAAACGGAGTTGTCACGTAGTTTTTTCGATGGATTCTTGTGAATAAAGGTTCAGGTAAGCGATCTGACTGGTTCATTACCCAATGCCCGTGAAAATAAAGTGAACATATCCGCCAAATTAAATCTTACCCTGCCGTAGGATTTCAACGGCATCACGTTATGTAAAATAATGAAGCCCGATCTCTGGCCCGAAATTGATAAAAAAAAAAAAAAAAAATTTCGGGCCAGAGGAATCTCGGGCTACAAGTTCCTGTGTTATGAATGACACAGGCCAAAGGGAGTGAGTTTTGTGACCGAGTTCGAAATTTATAAACACAGATTCTATACATACCAAAACAAAAGAAAAGTCCTAGGAAAAAGTACTGGAATGTTATGGTGAATGTCAAAAATAAGGATTTTTTCTTATTATAAATCTGCCAACCAAATTAAGATAGTGTGAGTTGATGACTTTCATTTCTGTTTAAAATTTTACTATCTCCACTACTTGAAGAGTTCCCATGAGATGACGGAAGTATATAAATATTTTTTCTACGCGAATAATATCAAGCAGAGTGGCGCAGTGGAAGCGTGCTGGGCCCATAACCCAGAGGTCCGTGGATCGAAACCACGCTCTGCTATATATATATTTTTTTATTTTAGAAGTTTAATTTAGGCTTGTAGTTCCAAGTTATGTAGAGTAGAAAACTTATATTCATTTAGGTTATTATTTTAAAATTTTTGTACAGAATTAAAAAACGGTCCACATTATAGTGTTAAGGAACAGCTTCAAGGAATGGTCAGTGATTTTCTAAAAAAAAAACAAAAAAACTTGAGTCGACCATGTTACTTAAAACGAATAAGGTTACTAGAAATCGATATGCAGTCAATCCTGCCTTAAAGGCCACCTTTATATAAGAGATGTCTGCTTTTAAAGACCAGTTTAAGTTTATCCCAACTTGCTCTTTATTCATGTTATTTGAATCTGTATATAAAGGCCATCTGCCAATAAAGTCCACTTTTGTCTGGTTCCCTTAGGTGAACTTTATAGACACGTCTGACTGCAGATTCCACGGTAGATTACTGACCCCTGGGGTACGCCAGATTTACTGCTTTTTCACAAGATAGATGATTTGATATTGAAACAGTTTGAATTCTATCGTATAAATATGATTTAAACCACTGTAAAGCATAAACAGAAAAATAGTTTTCTCTAGTTTAGACAAAAGAATTTTATGGTCAACCAGATCAAATGCTTTTGATAAATCGACAAATATAGTGCCAACATACTGTCCCTGATCAATAGCCATTGTCCATTCATCAACAATTGCTGACAATGTTGTTTGACAAGAACGTTTTTCTCTGAAGCCAGATTGGGTGTGTTAAACAGTACATTGTATTTACGTAAAAATAATGTTAGGTGCTTATAAATGTGACGTTCCAATATCTTGGACACTATTGGAAGAATTGCTATTTGCCTGTAATTATCCGTCTTTATCACCCTTTTCATGTATTGGTATTATTTTGGCCATTTTAAATAAAGACGGATATGTTGAATTAATGATACTAAGGTTAAATATGTTAGTAAGTGGTTCAGTAATTAATATGCTTTGCTGAATGCTTTTATACGGTTATTCTTCTGTGGTCTTCATCAGTGACTTAATTTGAAAGTTTTCAGAAACTGATTTTTTTTATTAGAATGTCCACCATCGTGTTCCAAGTTGAAAAATCAACTTGTGACCCTGTCAGCCGAAATTCTGATAGATGAATTTATATAAGATTCAGTCATAAATAAAGGCTAGCAAAACCTGTATAACCTAAGTTCTCAGTTGTACCTTTGAAAAACTCAAAGGCAAATTTATTTTAACCAAATCCCTGCTCCGTGGGTACCACCACCTACAACAACAACAACAACATCAACAACAACAACAACAACAACACAGTCCTTAAACCGCCATACTTTTGCCACCCCTTCAAGTTTTATTTTTGAAAGAGGATGATTAGAGAAATGTATATTTTGAGAAAAAATACTGAAATTTGACTGGCTTAAAAATACAAAAATTTATTTTATATTTTGTTATCAGAGGCCACTGCAACTCTGTGAAATTTTGACTGTTTTCAGTGTTCATGCCAGTGTAGAATTTTTCTTGTGGACTTTTTAAAACTTTTACACTGGCGCAAAATATTCAATTTCCAGTGCATGTACAAGCAGGTCACATACCTGTACAGGTGTACTAATGAGGAAGTGTCTTCATTTTGTTTACACTCTTGACTTTATCATGTCTTGATGGAAAGTTATATATATCGAAATTCAAAATTACCCACTTTTAGATATCAGAATTATACTAGAGAGAGACAGAACAGGATTATTTACCCATCATGTTTGCACTTGTTCTGATCAAAAACCAATACAATTTTAACTTCTTAATATACCACAAGTGGAGTTATTACAAATTAATATAAAATTACCCCATAGTAACCGTGATAGCCAGATCTCAAGTGCATGGAATGCAATAAATTCAACATAGTCTGTTTAATCAATCAGAAATTGTGTTTACTGCTGCTATGACGACAGTTCAAAACGACATTTATTTAACCGAATGAGCGGTAAATGTTACTTTTGTTACAATAAGTTTCTCAACCTGTGAGGCAAACCACTGTCCTTTACTGTATTCATCATGAGGGAAATAGTCCATTTACAGGCCGGCCAATGTGGAAACCAAATTGGTGCTAAGGTAAATATTATAACGCTCATATTATATACACTTTGGTTACAAAATATATAAAAAAGAAACTACAAATTTTGATATTTTTATATTGATTAAAATAAAGAAAAGATAAAATAAAATCCAAATTTTAACAATTTTTGACATAAATATTGTATGTTCATCAAAAACTAATAAATTCAGAAAAAAACAAAGAAAAAACCCCATAATTCTGACATAGTACTTATTTACCACAAATATTGTACATTGATTAAAAATGAAAAACTCCAATTTTAGAAATTGTTTAAAGTTATGATTAGCGATTACGATTTTTTTAAATTGTGTTTCACAGCTTAATGTTAAATGTATAATATAAGTTTAGTATAAGAATTTTATGCTTTGGCAATTTTGTAAAAGAGGACTTAATTTCGCATATACTGACTCAAAATTTGACAATTTATGCGACAGTTTAAACTAAAAAACTAACGGTTTAAAAGGTCTTCCGAGTAGTGGAAGTTGAAAAATCTGATTTATTACTTCTGACATTGTTTCATTTATTTCAGTTCTGGGAAGTTATATCAGATGAACATGGAATAGATCCTACAGGCACATATCACGGAGACTCAGACCTACAATTAGAAAGAATAAATGTCTATTATAATGAAGCAACGGGTAATTATAACCATTAAAATACATTTTAATTTTCGTTTTAAAGATGCTAAAACTCTTGAATATTGTCTATATTAAAATACATGTATGTGATTCCCGTGCATTTGCCAAAGGTTCTGACCACAGATACCATGTATGTACATGTCGGATTGTTGTTGCATCTTTTGGTAGATTAAAAGAATCTATCACAACTTGTGATGCCAGATAGGGAAATCTCAACCCGAGTTCTAATATATTTGGTCCAGAACGAGGCTTGCCGACCAAATGTCATATACCATTTTTTGAATTTAATCATAAAATACATTCAAAAAATGGTATATGACAATATTGTCATAACCATTTTTTGAATGTATTTTTTGATTAAATTCAAAAAATGGTATATGACACAAATATATTAGAACGAGGGTTGAGATTTCCTTATCTGGCACTACAAGTAGTGATTGATTCTATTTCTTGCACCAGAAAGTACATTATTCAATTTAAAATCAATTTTAACTTTCGGTACACCTCTGATTTTGTTGATAAAAGATTGCGGGAAAAACGGCGTGTAGGCTATCTTGCACAGGGGGGTACAAGATGGAGATATCTTGCACCTCTCTTTTTATGGATTTTTCTATCTGGGGTGCAAGAAAAGGCTATCTGGAAGGACTTCCATTTCTATCTTCCATTAAAATTATAATTTCGACTGAAGAGGCCTAAAATCACCGAATCGTTCCTTTTTTAACATTTCTGTAAAAAATGAAATAATTTACATAGAACATGAGGGTTGGGGTGCAGAAAACCTACTGCGTATCTTATTAGAAACAAAACAGCAGATTAGTTTTGACCGCGGCGGACACCCGTCAAACGTCGACACTTTTCTCATCAGTGGTCTCAATAAATGTTTCGAAATGTCTAGAGCACTGACTTACCGACCACGAAGCCTCTTAAATTGTCGTCTTGTTTTGAACCCCTAGTGGAACAAAATGTAAGTTTGCTTGCCAAAAGTCGATGGCTTTCTGTCAGCACTCTGGTTTCCCCCACCATACAAGAACTGATCATCGCCATAAGTTCACGAATCTTGACTATGCCCGTAAAACACAATTACTCGAATCCACCTGCAAACTAATTTCACTCCAGAATATCTTGAATGAAAAAGGAATTAAATTGAAATTACAATGTCTAATCATAAAAAAATCACACACATGTACGATATTTGAGATATCGATTTCAAACGTTTGTCCCCCGTTTAATTCATAAATGCGTGTAATTTAACTTTTACTCTTTCATGCTAATAAAATGAAATTCGATATTACCTACAGATTCAAATTAATTTTGCTTTTAAGAAAACATGTCGGTACTTGATCAATTTTACGGGAATTGACACATGAACAATGCACATTTTTTCACAGGAGCAACCGATAATAAAACTCACTGTGACGGGATAAATCATGATATTAAACGAACATTAGGAAAGATTAAATTCCTCTATAATAAAATGTCACATAGATATCAATAAAATTACTTAGTGATATTTACATAATCTATTTCATTGATGAGCAAGATAAATACAATTGATATTGAATTTTTTCATCGATTGAATAAATGTAAAATAAATAAATAAATAAATAAATAAATAAATAAAATGCAAGAAACAAGCACACACATATACATTGGTATTTTGGATTGGAAATGTTTCATCTATATATATATATCCGTTACAATGAAATAATATATACAGGGGCCTCATATAAGTGCATTTCAACTAGATGACTCCTAATCCTGACTTTGTGACAGAAATTAATTATGTTTAACACATTGTAATAGATAAATTCAATGATTAAAACGATTGATGGATTTTAAGCCCAACAGCTAATGAATATAAACTAAATATGTAAGTTAGCTAACCGTGTCCGGTTTGATTGGAGCTGTTCATCATTATGTAATAAACTACAGTTTTTGCCTCCCTTAATTGGCATGTATTTTGTTCCTTTACAGGTGGAAAATATGTCCCAAGATGTATCTTGGTGGATCTGGAACCTGGAACTATGGATTCCGTCAGGTCCGGACCATTTGGTCAGATTTTCCGACCTGACAACTTTGTCTTCGGACAAAGTGGTGCCGGAAACAACTGGGCTAAAGGACATTACACGGAAGGTGCCGAACTCATTGACTCCGTACTGGACGTGGTCCGGAAGGAAGCCGAGAGCTGTGACTGTCTCCAGGGATTCCAGCTGACACAGTCCCTAGGTGGTGGTACCGGGTCCGGTATGGGGACCCTCCTCATATCCAAAATACGGGAGGAGTACCCAGACAGAATAATGAACACCTTCTCTGTGGTGCCATCTCCAAAGGTATAGTTTAATAAGAGTTTGTATTACTATTTAGCGATTTTCTTGGGTTTGCGGGAATGTTTATAATTAATTATAGACGTTAAGATTAGGAATTAAAAGCAAAGTAAAAATACGTTACATGAGTATCTAAATGCAATCATCTAAATGCAACATACATGTATTGTCTTCTCGGAATGGTTCATCCGGATATTCTAAACTCGCGTGGTATTTAAGTTCAAAAAGCTGTATTGTAGATATGCACACATATTTGTTGACCTCCATTTTTCAATGTCCACAGTAGTTATTAGTTTCCCTGATTTGATTATGCTGAAATTGTCGCGTTTTATAATCTCTAAAGACTTAGATGTGATCAATACCCGATACATACCTGTTAAAACACACACTTTATGTTGCTTTCTTTCAACTTTTTTATATGGATAGCATGATTTGTAATTTATTTGGTCTCAGACAACCCTTTCGAGATTTTCTATTCATAAAACCATTTATTATATTGCAGGTATCAGACACCGTTGTTGAACCATACAACGCAACACTTTCTGTTCATCAACTGGTGGAGAATACCGATGAAACTTATTGTATCGACAACGAAGCTTTGTATGATATTTGCTTCCGAACCCTAAAACTCACTACACCAACATACGGGGATCTCAACCATCTAGTATCTGCCACTATGTCCGGTGTAACCACGTGCTTAAGATTCCCTGGCCAACTTAATGCCGATCTGAGAAAGCTTGCGGTAAATATGGTTCCATTCCCACGTCTCCATTTCTTCATGCCCGGATTCGCCCCCTTAACCTCACGTGGTAGTCAACAGTATAGAGCTTTAACCGTCCCTGAGCTTACCCAACAAATGTTTGACGCCAAGAATATGATGGCCGCCTGCGATCCTCGACACGGCCGTTACTTGACGGTCGCCGCCGTGTTCCGTGGGCGCATGTCCATGAAAGAAGTGGACGAACAGATGTTGAACGTACAGAATAAGAACAGCAGTTATTTCGTTGAATGGATTCCAAACAACGTAAAGACTGCCGTCTGCGACATTCCACCACGTGGTCTCAAGATGTCTGCCACTTTCATTGGAAACAGTACAGCTATCCAGGAACTCTTCAAGCGTGTGTCTGAACAGTTCACCGCCATGTTTAGACGTAAAGCTTTCTTACATTGGTACACTGGTGAGGGTATGGATGAAATGGAATTCACAGAAGCAGAATCCAACATGAACGACTTGGTATCTGAATATCAGCAATACCAGGATGCAACAGCGGAAGAAGAGGGTGAATTTGAGGAGGAGGAAGAAGAGGAAATGGCCTAATTCAATGCTTTTGTTTTTCGTAGTTTTTGGTCTTTACATTAAAGATGATTAGAACTTTATGAAAATAAAATAAACAATTTGGTCAATTAACATCGTGAAAATTTACTTTATGGCAGTGCCAAGTGGTACTTCTGAATTTAGATGAATTAAATAAAATGTCAGCAGTAACTAAACAATTGAAGCTTTGGAAATACATGTAGACTATTGCATGGTAATAAATAATAAAGGCCTCTCCTAGTGAACGAGTTTGTACTTTTTGTTGCAACCAAGGTAATGCAATGAAGAAAAGAGAGAGGTATCGTTAGATCATCCTAGATGTGTTCCATGACGCGCCACAATACAGATGTAACAGTAGGGAGGAAACACCAGAACAAACACTTCCTCACCGAGAGCCCCGGATGAGAATCGAACCCGGCCCTCCCGGGTGAAAAGCGAGCGTTCTACCACAAGGCTAAAACACCAGAAAGTCTGGCAGTAAATCACTCCATGTATATACAATACCACGACTAGCTCAGTCCCGCTACACAGATCATCTGTAGCTGGTCTGAACCCCTTTTTGCATCCGCTGTCAAAAGTCAATCACTTTCAATGTCGAATATGAAATATTTTCTTCACACTATTCTTTAAGGGTTGGGGAATTCTTTATTGGAACAACGCCTATTACTTTCAGAGTCAATGGTCGTCGAAACTACTGTCGATGTTATTGTGCCAAATTTTGTGTTTGAGTTATCCCCCTTACCACATTAAAAATTATATATAGCACCCAGTCACGATTCAAGGCGTTGTGTTCAGGAATTGTGGAGGAAATTTGAGTGCCCGTAGAAAACCACCGACCTTCACAATGCAAAATGATCAACTTTCTCACACTAGGATTTATGAAGAGAAAGATTCCAACCTCCGGAAAATAGATATTGACAGGTAAAAGACGAACTTGACAATTGTCAAAACAATAGCATAACAAACGAAAAAGTGAAAATAGAAAACAAAGCAAGATAAACACATATTAACAATACTAGTTGTTAAATCCCGACTTTGAACGCGCACTGGGGGAATGACAAAAATTAACAACACTGGTTCTTAAATCCCGACTTTACACGCACTGGGCGAATGACAAAACGGTAGCCATGCCTAGGTTTGGTTTTGTACCAAACAATCCCACTTATTATACACTGTGGACAATCCAGTGAGATACAAATGAAATCTGTTGGTGTTTGGAAGCTTGAGGCGAATGGTGTTTTACGACGCATCAATATTTTAGCTATTCATGACGAGGAAATATTTTCCTGTCAACCCTTTGAAGAAATAATGTAAACAAAAGCTTATACGGTGGTAGGTAAATAAACATTTTTAAAACTACTTACTCCATTCTTGTGATCAAATTAATCGATTGAATTTTTGATCTGACGTAGACGTGGTTTCAAATGACATATAAGCGCTAGTCGTGTAGCATTATGCATAAAGTACTTTTTGGAATGCAAATTCAGTTTCACGAAAAGTATTCAAATGATCGACATAAAAGTTATCAAAAATGACAATAAGTGGCATATTCCTGTACTTTTAAGCATTTTCCATTAAGAAAAACCAAATCAACTACTGACGCAATTCGTATCTGGAATTGACAAAGAGCTTTCTCAATAACTTGGAAGATTATCGATAATTTCTTTCTGAGTGAACAACAAAGATAAAATTATATACACAGTTATTATTTATAATCTGTAGCTGCTATTTCTGTACGCTTAAAATACCCAATACACAATCATCGTGTCAGCCTAAATAGCTTCTCAAAGAATGAAATTGATTGGCGCAAACAATGATTGTGTCAACCTCAATAGAATCTATAAGAATGAAATTGATTGGCGCAAATTTACGAGATTCGAAATTATACACTCTTATCAGGAACCCCGGGACTGGTCGATAATCAGAGACCTTTATATTTCTTTGAACAAGACTTGCGAGTAGATGAAAATATATCGTAAAGAAATCAAAATTTGATTGTTCTTCCGGCTTTTTATCTGATGTTCGTGACGTGAAATCAATAATGCTTTCATTATTACGAATGTTATTGTAAATTTGTAATCATTTACAGTTCATTTTTATCTTAAGCCAATCCTTCAAACAGAACCGTTTCATGTTAAGATCTAATGCCATTTTGTGAATTTGGAGTTTTCTGACTGAAATATGAAAGCTTGAACCTTTTAAAGGTATTTTTAGAGGTCCCTTATACGGTCCCGTATTTTCAAAATGCAAATTAAGAAGCTGAAACATATTTTATTCTCCATAATTAGTATTGCTACATACATTGGTGATTATCAAACCTAACAAGAGTACGGAACAGCTGGTCTTGACTTTATAGAAAGAGAACTTGTCCGTTGTTACATAATTGTAAAATACTAAAAGGAAAACACAAGCCTTTATGAACTGACAAAATGGTCTATCGTCTAGAGCTAAAGCATTAATGATTTTCATATGAAAAACAAACACTTACCATAACAAAACAATAAAACACATGAAACAACCAAAAAATCGATACAACAAAAAAATACAGATAATAAAAACATATTGAGAACACGTGGCGTATGTAGCTAGCTAAAAGGGAAGTGCTTACCCTTCCGGAGCACCCGGCCTCACTTCCCTGGTGCGAGTTCACGTGTCTTACCTGAGTTGTCAGTTACAATGCAAACATATTACTTTGCTTCTGGATTGTGATTTGGACATTGATTAGAACATTTGTTTTTGATTTTATAAAAAGAGTGACAAATGGTATCCATTGAAGGGTTAAGTACTTATGTCCCTAACCAGACAATTCTACATACATTACAGACCTGTAGAAAGTTTAACACTGATCTAACGAGGAGGCGTCGGAACTAGGCTGTCGAGTGGTCGAGATATGGATAAGTAGTGTCCAAAAATTGAGAGCAGTTGGTTATGAAAAAGCTGTCGGAAGGTTTGAGATGAGCCGCCGATTTGGCACTTAACTCGTTGGCGTAGTGTTAAACTTTCGACAGGACTGTACTGTATTTATAACCAGTATCCAGTAATACTGTTGATTATTTCAAAATCAAAAATGAAAAATAAGCCAAATAGAGAAGGATCAATCAATTCAGAAAAGTAATCTTATTGTCCCCATAGAATGACATATGATATATGATTTATATAATCTAAGTCTACTGATTGATCAGATCTTACACAAATATGAAACACATTTGAATATCGTGAAGAAAGAAAATTGTTTTCAAGTAAAAATTAATTCTTACCAATGTGTAAACTAAATATAGCCAAAGAGATCAAAGATATTCTAATAATAATAAAATTCTGGGTGTTAATAAAAGATGAAGTGTTTCCAATACAACAGTAGAATATACGAACATCGTAGGCTTTTGTCATATTCATGAATCAAGAGCAAACATACTAATCAATTTCCGAATCACAACCAAGAACTTTGGAACAAGTTTAGTTAGACACGTGAACTTCAACTGGGGAAATGAGGCCGGGTGCTCCAAAAGGGTAAGCACCTCCTGTTTAAGTGTGAAAGGAACGTGGAACTACGGGGCGTCAAATTTATCCAGGGCAATCCTGGACACAGAAACATCAAACTTAACAAAGATATATTAAAAAGGGAAATAAGCTATGAAATATTGAAAATAGATGTGTGAAGAAGGGTTACAGTTAAACTTATTATTAACAACGAAACTATGGCAATACATTTATGATTCCAATTGCAAAGTTGTTCAAAACTCTCCGTTACCTTAACCAATAGCAAACAGTTGGCTAGTAAAAATTGTATTTATATTGGGCAAAATGTTTTTTTTATTTTGAAAATTCATTTATTTCATCAATTAAAGGTGATTTATGTCTACAGTTTATGTCTATGTTTTAATTTTGACAACAATTTAAATTTTCACTAACCATTTGGCTATGAACAACCTTTATGGAATGGTATTGCAAGAAAAATATTAAAACAGTGCTAAAGTACGAACATATTAATCAATGTCCATATCACAATCCAGAAACAAAGTAAAAATTTTGGAACTGGCAAATTAGGTTAAACACGTGAACTCCCACCAGGGAAGTGAGGCCGGGTGATCCGGAAGGGTAAGCACCTCCTGTTTAGCAAGCTACATCCGCCACGTGTGTAATCAAAATTCTGTGAAAGGAACATGGAACTATATATGGGACGTCAAATATATCCAGGGCAATCATGGACACAGACATCATACTTATCAACAATACTGTGATGATGGCCATAAAACTTTAACTTGGAACAATCTGGCTATGTCACCCATTCGGCTATTTAAGTTTAGCATGAAATTAAATGCCCCGGTATTAGTCTTGTTGGATTCATTAACTGTTTGTAAAAAAGGCGTATTTCAAAATATTGATATCCGTATCTAAATGTAACTGCTGTTTGTAAAATAAACGAGTTGGTGTAGTGTCATAAAATAATGTTTTTAATCTTTTGAAAACATTGTCATGGCAACGAAAGACAATTTTAAAAGATTGATGCATGACACCTACGAGACAATTGCTAAAGGTAGGTGTACATGTCATGACTGAAAAACCTATAAGTAAAGAAATTTTAATGTGATCTGAATATCGATTCATTAAAAAGAAAAAAAAATCTGGACGTGACGTCATTGAATCCCAAAAATAACTCTTTAGAGAAATAATTTCCCATTTACAAAGACTACTGATGGTATATCGTGTTTCATGACCATTACAAGAGATGAAATGAGTCATTATATTGACCTGTACAGTTCACAGGCAGATGTAAAAGCCGAGTACCTGATCATGTTCCAGGTATATTTATATTAAATTGAAAGCAGACGACAGGCAATCAAAAGGGTTACCTTTTGTCATCATTATAGTTATTCGAATTTTGCAAATGAAATAGTTTTTTGAATGAAATTGTCAAATTATAAATTTTAGAATATTTTATTCGAAATTTTTTTAAAAATATATGTATTGCAATTGAAAAAACAGATGTGCATGTACTTAGCAATAATCAAAAGCAGCCATTGTCCAATAATACAAAACAACTAATAAATACAAACATGTGCATCTTAATGCTACTTTTAATTCAGAATTTTCCATAGTAATAAAACCACAGCATTTAGTATTTATTCCAATGACCGTCCAAAGTAGCCACGGAGTTTTAAAATCAATAGTCCCAATATGTTTTGTCTTGTTTCGTTTGGTTGTTTCTTTCATTCACTATTTTTGCATGTTCTTGGACGCTCCTGGGATGTTGCAAAAAACTGCAAATGACTTGTTTTTCAATTCCAAACACATATTCTCTATTTTAAATCCATTGAAAAGTCCAGTACAATAGGATATCAATTTTTAGTGCGACAATGTAAATGCATTTTGTTGTTTTCAAATCTTTTAAACTTCAATTTGAAACATAATTTTGTCTTCTACTAAGGAGGAGACACATTTCAAAAACATATATTGTGTTTTAATAGAAATAGATCTAGTTGTTCAAAGCCCGATATATAATCAATGATCAACACAGATGTAGATTTCAATGGCACTTATCACTTGTATCCAATTATTAAACCGTAATGTAAAAGTGAAAACAAGTTGCTTCAGCTTAATGAAACATTTATTCACTATTATCAAAACATTTGATGGACTGGAAGAAACAGAGTTTGACTGAACTGATGTTATAATCTAATCAAACTTCAAAGAACTAGACCCAGGTGTATAGATTCAACATCAGACAACTGATAGCAAAATAGAATGCATTTCCAATGAATTAAAAGCATATAGGCATCCGTTGCCAACATACTTCAATAAATAATTAAAAAAGCGTCATTTAATTTATTGTTGACATGAATTAAATTTGTTTGCAATAAAATCATTACATAAAACACATTAATCGCGAAATAAAACACTTTGAAGAAAGGAGACTGGTAAAAATCGATGTATATGTGTAATACGATGCCATTGCTCTCTGTGGAAAAAGGTGATTCATTCATACATACATTATGCTACCTTAATTTCAATCATTTTTGTGATTCTGATATATCGTAATGCCGATAGCAGATCTATCACGAAACGTGATTGGTGAGTATCCATTGTTGTCCAAAGCAATGTAATCGGATACCTGATTGGTTATGAGTCATGCAATTGTCAATATCTGCTTCCTTCAAATGATATATGCTTTTTTTCAGGTGAAAAATGGAACAATTACTAACAATGGATGAGAGAAACAATAATTAGATAAAGGAAATTATAGTAATGTACTTGGCAATAGGCAAAGAACACACAAAAAAAACCGAATCAAATATCTGTTCATAGCAGTTTCATTTTTTAATTTGAGAATAGATAGAAGGATGAGAGAGATGCTATGTGTAGCTGTATTAATGTCAATACAGCCAATATATCCAAGAACACTACACAACACACCGACGAATTCAATGTCTATACACAACAGGTTCCTGGCAATTTTATATTACCGTTTTAGATAAAGTGTAAAACCATGAGAGAGAATCATTTTTTTCGATCAGACGAATTTATTTGCTATTCTTTAACCGATTAAAGTCCAGTCTATATATACAGTCAAACCTGTCTATAAAGGCCACCCATGGGAACCAATAAAAGTGGCCTTTATGGGCAGCTGGCCTTAATATACAGGTTCAAGTACTATGAATAAAGAACAATTGGGATACAACTCTACTGGCCTCTATAAGCAGCTGACCCTTATATAGAGGTGGCCTTTAAGGCAGGTTGGAATGTACTTGAATTTTATTTATAGGTTTTGTGCAATCAAAAGGGCGATGGAGAAATGTAAAACAATTTGCTAACTGACCCTTTTTACTTTTATCTCATGGTTTATAGATTTGGCGCGTCAGGGTTCGCAACTGCATTTTCTACAAACGCACACTTAAACATATTTACAGACATGAAGTCTAAGAAGAACAACAATAAGAAAACATTTGTACAAAAACAAAGTGAGCACTGGTAATACAATATGATTAAACTAATTTACACGGGTGAAAACATATTGTCTATGTAAGGCAATCACGCCATGAACGGTGTATTTGTTTATACAGCTTTTGAAAAATATGCTTAAAAAGAAAAACATCTCACCAAAGAACACAACATTTCAAATTGCTTTTGCATTTTTTCGTTGAGTTTTTACAGCCACTTTGGCGCTGTTAACTTTTAACGTTTTCATGAAATCCCATTCTCTGATAAAATCAATGAATTACTGCCTTATATGAACCTCAGCTATTGTATAATCTACACAATAATGAACAGTCTTTTAAGATCCTTATCTCTTTTGCAGTTTTATCCGATGTTTTTACAACTCGATAACAAGCTTCAAGCACTTGTAATATGCAGCTTAAGTCTCAAGAAGGCGCCATGTTGTCTAGTTGTGTAGACGTAATCGATATTTGTGTAGAAGTATGCATTTCCGTAACAAATTGTCATTTTTTACAAATGTTGGTTACATTACAATGTAAGATAACTTGTAAGCAACACACATGACTGATTTAATTCCGTTATCTACAATATCTTTATTTGAGGCAATTCATTAATGGGAATGTATTGATCCGGAGAACGGTGTGTAAATTTCTTGGATTTCATATTGAGTTTTAGGACCCAGTATTGGTAGTATTGCAATTGCCGTTGATAAAGGCTTGATATGAAGTTAAATGCTTTCCAGGATAGGCACTTGTGTGTCATAGGAACCGAAATTGTAAAAAGTAATGTTTGCAAATAGACGAATTCCAGTGACATGGTGAATACGACTACCGTAAAATGTATGATCTGTTTCAAATTTTCTGAAATGATTCCATTTACAATTTCATATTAAATATACTAATTAAATAAAGAAAATTGCATATTTATACAAGAGATATATCTTAGATACTGTCATATCAAACTGAACTCACCACATGATAATAACACGTGTAATACAGGCCACAAGAATGTCACCTAAGTTGGGTTCTAAGCTATTAGAAAAGGACGGTGCAACGATAATGTTTGCGATACCCAAAGCTTTATAACGGCACCTACCATATATAAGCACGTATGTACCAGTCATAAAAAGGGATCTCGGTCGCTGTTTAGAGCTTGGTAATGTCCCACAACGTTGGTTTAGATGGATATGCTGAATTATCAACGTTATTGATTGAATATGATACATGTACGTTTTCAATCACGTTTTGTACAAACATTTTGGGGTTCTGATCATGTGGTATGCAGGTAATTGTTGATATTGTGGTATTAGTAATCATACGTGAGCAAACTACAGAAGTTTGTACACGGGAAATCTAATTAGGAGCAATTTGGAGGATACATGTGCGAAAGAAGCTAGCTTATTCATAAAATAAACTTTCACTTTTCTTATTTTAACAGTAATTAATACCAGTCCCAGTCCAAGTATGTGACTCATATTGTCATTATGCAAGGTGCCCGTACAAAATTAAGGGTTTAAAGTTTTCTAGGTAGTTACTTTGGCGTGTTTATATACTTGTATGTCTTATGTTCTTATTCTATTCCTTTTGTGTGGCGTGGTTGTTATTGTTTTTAGCATGTTTTCTTATCAAGGCTCTCAACAGTTTTATGGTTGTCATAACAATATTGTTGATAAGTATGAAGTCTCTATATCCCCGGATATATTTGACTACCCATAGTTCCATGTTTCTCTCAGTTTCAGTTTTGATTACACAGCTAGCTAATCAGGAGTCGCTTACCCTTCCGGAGAACCCGGCCTCATTTCGATGATGAAAGTTTTTCGCTTAATATTCACTTTTTAAAAGTATTACCTTTGCCTTGGAATTGCGATTTCGATATGGTTTGACATTTTTTATTTTATTTGTAATTAACTTTTAATAGCTTATACATCTATATCATCACTTTAATCAATTAATTGACAATTTCGATTAATTATGTAATTTTTTTTAAAGAAACACGTGTAATTCATATCAAGTGACCTGTGTGTGTTTGCCATTTCCTGGTAGAATAACAGTAGGCGTATAAATTTTAAAAAAATCTTTACATTTCTTGAAATTCTTTGTTATAATTAACATGTCTAAAAATAAGTAATTAATTTCATTTACCTAAAGTACATTCTGCGTTAAATATTAAATATATACTAGTAATTCGTGCACGCATACATCATCAACAGCTTGTAAATCACGCTTTGATGACTATTACATATAATTAACAAAACCTTATGTGTATTCAATGTAGATCAGATAATTTTTTAATTACTTAATAATTAAATAACTATAAAACTTATTTTAGACACTGATTGATCATGTTCTCTGTGAGGTCAAAGGTCACAATTTAATTACAGAATCTTGAATCACAACATGGGGGATTTATTTTTGTGGGAGGGGTGACCTTGCACATAGTATTCTTTATGGTAAAACTGCATGCTTGGACATTAAATCGTAGATAATCTTTATTGATATTGATAAGATCGGTATTTTGTTTGCGATAAAAATCTGCCTTGTCAATGCAGTTCTTGGAGAATACAGGTATTGGGTTTTCCAGAATATGTAGGTAAATGTAATTGCAGTTCAAACACCAAGTACTTCAAAAAGAGAGCAATGCATGGATATCGTGTAAATACAACGGTTTTGATGAATATAATGATGTTACAATATGTAATATAAGGAAACGTTATTGAATGGGATGCAATGTGCGATGCAATAAAGAATTAGTCTTTGTGTTGCAATAAAACACACCCTTATGCGCTATGTAATGATATTAGGTTTTTAGTTAAATATTTCTGACCGATATTTTTACGCTGCTTTAGAAGGAAGTTGTGAGCTCAAGGATCAAACCTGCGCAAAAAATTAACACCAGCAATATTTCACCATTTAAGTTAATAACTTGCTTAATAAATATTTTGTTCTATTTTATAACATTGCCTTAAAATACACAAAATAAACAATAAATAATAAATCAAAAGAAACTGTTTAACATTAAGGAATTGAAAACTAATACGAATGCATTGAACCACAAACAATACGTGTTTAGGAAGATTATAAGACTTCAAATGAAAGAAGGGGAATTCAAATCATGTTTTATTCAACAATATTGCATAGCTGTTCCATTGTTTTAGGTAACTCCCTATGACGTCAATGCGAGTTTATGATCCGGCAATTTCATTTTGCACATGAGAGAGATCTATAGGTATGCATTCAATAACAACACATGACAGTTACACAAAAGCAACACATGACAAGTCCATGCATTAAAAATAACACATGACTTCTAGTACTATGCTATACTTACTACATCCATTAAAAAGCACATGTCAACTGCATGTATTAAAACAGCACATGGTAACTAAATCATATATTTAAAACAGTACATGATAACACAATGAATTTAAAAACATCACATGACAACTAAATGCATTAAAAACATCACATGACAATTGTATGCATTAACTAACTGCGCATGTCAACTGCATACATTAAAAAGGCACATGGCAACTGCATGCATTCAACAACAGTACATGACAACTGTATGTATTCAAAAAGAGCACATGACAACTGCATGTATTCAAAAAGAGCACATGACAACTGCATGTATTAAAAAAACAGAACATGACAACTGGATGTATTAAAAAACAGCACATGTCAACTTATGTATTCAGAAAGAGCACATGACATCTGGATGCATTCAAAAACAGCAAATAACAACTAAATGCATTTAGAAAGCAGCACATGACATCTGCATGCGTTCAAAATCAGCGCATGCCATTGCATGCATTAAAAACAGCACATGACAACTGTATGCATTAAAAACAGCACATAACAACTGTATGTATTCAAAACAGAACATGACAACTGGATGTATTAAAAAAACAGAACATGACAACTGGATGTATTCAAAAACAGAACATGACAACTGTTTGTATTAAAAAAACAGAACATGACAACTGGATGTATTCAAAAACAGAACATGACAACTGTATGTATCCAAAAAGAGCACATGACAACTCATGTATTCAAAAAACAGCACATAACAACTGTATGTATTCAGAAAGAGCACATGACAACTGGATGATTTCAAAAACAGCAAAT
Source organism: Anadara kagoshimensis (assembly GCA_021292105.1). Lineage (NCBI taxonomy): Eukaryota > Metazoa > Mollusca > Bivalvia > Arcoida > Arcidae > Anadara > Anadara kagoshimensis. The sequence continues at coordinate 58,545,518 of CM037873.1, read as the reverse complement.
GACAACTAAATACATTTAGAAAGCAGCACATGACAACTGCATGCATTCAAAAACAGCGCATGCCATTGCATGCATTAAAAAACAGCACATGACAACTGTATGTATTAAAAAACTGGACATGACAACTGTATGTATTAAAAAACTGGACATGACAACTGTATGTATTCAAAAACTTGACATGACAACTGTATGTATTCAAAAACTGGACATGACAACTGTATGTATTAAAAAACTGGACATGACAACTGTATGTATTAAAAAACTGGACATGACAACTGTATGTATTCGAAAAAAGGACATGACAACTGTATGTATTCAAAAACTGGACATGACAACTGTATGTATTCAAAAACAGGACATGACAACTGTATGTATTCAAAAACTGGACATGACAACTGTATGTATTCGAAAACGACATGACAACTGTATGTATTCAAAAACTGGACATGGCAACTGTATGTATTAAAAAACTGGACATGACAACTGTATGTATTCGAAAAAAAGACATGGCAACTGTATGTATTCAAAAACTGGACATGACAACTGTATGTATTCGAAAAAAAGACATGGCAACTGTATGTATTAAAAACGACATGACAACTGTATGTAATAAAAAAACAGGACATGACAACTGCGTGCATTCAAAAACAACACCTGGTAACTAAAATCGTGCATTCAAACAACAGCACGTGGTTACTGAAATAATGCATTAAATCAGCACATGGCAACTACATCCATTCAAAAACAGCTGATTACTACTACATACACTAAAAACCCGCATATGACAACCACATACTTTCAAAAACTTTTAAGTACATGCATTCAACTTCATGACAACTAAATACATTCAAAACAGCTCATGGCACCCTGAAAGTATTCATTTAATACAACATACGTAATTTTATTGTTTTGGCTCTGAGGACCCTTTTCTCATGAAACGGCTCATATGGTAACGAAAATCATGCATTCAAAATCAGGACAGCACAGGACAGCTACATGCATTAAAAGCAGCACATTAACTACATGTACATGCAATCAAAAACACATAAAAGCCTATATTTGTGATGTCAGACTGCTTTTTCACCGATTTGTCTGATAAAGATAGACGAGACTGATTTGACTTTATTTAACAGACTTTGTGCATATCCGATTTCTACACCATGGAATATAAAGTTATAAATTTTAAATTATCAAATTAGAAAAAGATCAAATATCATGATATCTGATTCGTCCAAAAATACACCAAATACACTGACGTAATGCAATTAATCTTCTTCCATAGATTAGCCTCAAACTGCAGACTGATAATGGCTTTGTCAGCAAATTATGGTTTTAAATTATTATAATTCAATATAGCACTGGTATCTTAAGAAGTTATATGAGCTTTGAAGATCATATATTCACACCTATGTATTGTAAACTATTTCGGGACGAATTAACCCAGTTGACCTGGGACCGGTGATGTGTATTGAATATTGCATGTACTCTATTGAAAATCAAAATATCGTATCTAAATTGGAATGCTTTTGTAAATTTCATATATATAAAAGCCAATGTCAAAATTTTCACAATTAGATTAAACATATGCATTTGTACTGCACTTAGAATAAAGTTGGGAAAATATTTTTTTCAAAATAAATGAAATAATTAAAAAAATAGTGATATAAAAACATTAAAAGAATTCTAATTGTACATTTTTATGAATGGGTACTATCCTGTGATAAAATGTCTGCAAAAAGAATTCGTGTAATTGTTGTTGATAATTTTGGAGATAAAAACAAACATGCTTTGATCAGTGACACGGTGCTATTGGAATAATTTCCAATTAGATTACGTACTTTGCCTACTTGGTGATATAAAATGTATAAAAACTAGAATTTGGCACATTTTGAAACATAAATTATTCTTTTGAGAATCGTTTGCTCTATCGGGACATTTTATCGTCTACCTGTCCATCTTAATTAACAGGTGTGCTAATTGTGTAAACTTACTCAAACCGTAAATATTACTGTGGGATTGAAGGGAAAAAACGGACTAACAACCCCAAACTCAAGCTGTTTGTACCATTCCCGTGTACATCACTGCATTGATTGAATAAGGATCTTAAATGTTGCAAAATGTGTTTCAATATTACTCCCGCGTCACAAGATTTGTATAATTTACATCATCCACCCCGTCTATTGACACAACTCTATCACCAGTTACTTCTCTTTGACGTACCTTAGTTCCATGTTTTTTCGTTCCTGATTTTAATTTCACATGTGGCGGTTGTAGCTAGCTAAACATGAGGTGCTTACCATTCTGGAGCACCCGGCCTCACTTCCCCGGTGGAAGTTCACGTGGTAAACTTTATTTCCCAGTTTTCAACGTTTTTACTTTGTTTTTGGGATTTCTGATTTCGATTTGGACACGTATGTTTGTTTGTCTTCTCTTGTCTTGTTGCCTTGTTCCATTCATTGTTGTTTGGAGTTCTTGGTTGCAGTTATGTTTGTTTTATTGCAAAATGCTTTATTCTGTTAAATCAAGTGTCCCCTTATATTTTATCTTTTATTTTCTTACGTCGTTCTTTTGTTATGTACAGCGAGTTCTCGTTGACCATTTACCAATGCCATATATACAAATAAAGTCCATGCCAGCAGCCAAAGTTACGGGACCCGCCTCAAGTCTGATAATATTACCATATCTTTACATTTTTTCACAAAACATGTACCTGTATTGAAATTCTCAATGAATAAGAAATTCAGCAGCTGCCGAATTTTGGTTTACATGACCCGCTTCGCTTACCAATTTTACTCACAACATACATTGAATTTGTCACTAAAACAGAAATTCAGCTCATTTGCAAGAATTTCTGTTTACGTGGTCTACGTAACATCTAATAACATTTATATATTTTCATATTTGTTTTTTTTTTCAATTCTACACACATTATGCATTGAAATTCTCAATGAACTACAGGAATTCAGCATACATCACGCGAACATTACGATAACCTTTATAAAGGTCACAGCAAGTTTTAATTTTCAAGTACACCAAAAATTAATAATAGTAACTTCCACTAAAACTTAATACATGTGATTAATTTCCTTAAGTTTAAAAATAAATGCTAACTTTTGAAGATAGATCTTATTTCTGTGGTACAAAGTCACCGTGAAATGTCTGGGACCTATATGTGTTTGTACGGTTTTAACACAGTGACATACTGACATAGTTCTTGTTAAGAGTAAATAATATGTCCAACAGACTAGAAGTAATGTGCGATACTGTAAACCAGACTGTAAGCCAAGTTAGGGAGAAATAAAATAAATTTTCAACTTAATTTACCTGGCAAAATTTCATAAAAATTGTCATATTTTAAAACATTTTACACAAAAGACATAAACAACTTACTTTGTTGTACACTCACATTTTAGTTCGTTTTTGTTACCATTGGTTTGTATGAAACTTCACACTGTCAACAAATTTCTTTTCCGCTCGCTTTTGAATCAATGCTCCTTTCTATGCATAGGTTGGAATCCAACTCGGCCAGAGCCTATTGTGATGAGAAAGTTTTTAAGTTCGCTTGCCGATGTGGACCTGCATGTGCTGTAGAATGTTTGTAAGGTCGCTCTTGCTATCTTATATAATTACAAGCATGGGTCCCAAAAGGTAAAGGACAATAAATGTGTAAGATGTGGATGCAGGTGATAAAGTAAAGGTTGAAAATGTGTTGGCAACAACCAACGAAACCAAAAACACGACGAGTCGGTCATACAGACAGCCAAACAAGATCCACTAGATCAAAGAGATAAACACATACTGCTTGCGACTTAGGAGAGAGTCCCAATCATTTCATACATACGCATACAAATTAAAAATGAACCTTATTTTACGAAACAGTGAATCAATATAAAGTTTTAATAAAATACAGTGATTTTATTTTTATTGTATTATTTCTTTTATAAATACATAAGTTGGATATCAGAACTCTTATCTGCCATTATATCAAAAAGTTTGAAACACCGGTTATTTTAACACCTGCAAACTTTAGTCTCATCATTGTAAAAATATTAAGTCTATTAAGTACCTCTAATTTGAAATTGTTCACATCAGCATAAAATATCAGTTCAAATCGCATGACGTGTTGTTTAAATGTAGGCATTGCTAACATATCAAAAAAATTAAAATAATGAAAAATAAAGCCTTATAGATTTATTTAAGATTTGACATATAGATACGTTAGACTGTTGACAGAGTTGGTGATTTTCTATACAGCGCACCTGTGACAACACAAGGAAATAAAAAACTATAGTTAAAATCTGATAAAACTGAAGAAAAACTGCCACAAAACGCCGTGTGTTTATAAATCCTTAGTTCGACTATTTTTGTACTAACTCTTTTGAAAAGTGTTAACGATTTATATTATATGAAAATAATTAAAAACTATATAAATGTGAATGCCTTCTTATAGAAAGTAATTTGAAAAATCAATGTTATACCGTTAGTACAAATAACAAAACGCTATTTTTAGAATAAAAAGCTAATAATTTTTTAAGCATTTCAAATTTCCATGATAAGAATCTGTCGTTACCAAGGTTACCTGTGATTTTAATATGTAATAAACCATGTTGGAATCTAAAGTAGAGAATATCAGCATTAGGCTGCGTATCAATCAAAAATACCTTTCAAATTCCATTGCGCATGGCTGTACTTGTTGACCACGACAGAATTTCCAGACTATGTCTTGCGCGAATTTAAGAAACCTCAAAAGATTTTGTTCCAGGGTGCAAGTGTAGCACAAAATGATTTGCCTGGCAAACATTAAAAAATCGTCGTTCCTCGAAAAATGACTCAGATTATTTAATCAATCTGGTTTTTTTCCCCAAGTCAATGGGAATTGTGTATTGACTTTCAACTGATTTAACCTGAAAAGGTTGATAGCCATATGCTGTTCAGGCGACTTTAGATTAAACTGAAGGTCAGAAGTCATGATTTGAGATTTGATACAAAGATACGTTAGACTGTTGACAGTGGCTTTGATTCTCTACAAAGAGCATCTGCGACAACGTCAGAGAAGCTAGGATTTCAAACAGCAAGTCAAGATATGATAAACTGATTTTCTATAAAAGGCAATAAACATTTTATGTTTTAAAACCTTAAGTTCAACAACTTTTTGTTTTTGCAATCAACTAAAAGAAGTGATTTATGAAAATTACACTGAATGTATAAATGTTTTGAAAAAAATGATTAAAACCGCCTTGTGCCTGATTAAACCCCTACTGTAAAAGTTTGCTCGAAAAAAAGTAATGTGATAAGAAGGAACTTCATTAAATTTAAAATATATTTGGTGGATTATGGTTTTGTTTGTAAAATAAGACTATAAAATGATTGGTAGGTCTGAGAATACAAAATGTTCTGACATTTAGTATTTATACTCAGTTTCAGCCTTAAGTCGATGGGACTGGTGTCAATATGTGTTTATATATATTGTGCCGTGTTTTCTTAGTTCTGCCGCAGTTTGGTCTTTGTTTTGTGTTTCTTAGTTCTGCTGTAGTTTGGTCTTTGTTTTGTTGTTCTTAGTTCTGCTGTAGTTTGGTCTTTGTTATGTTGTTCTTAGTTCTGCTGTAGTTTGGTCATTGTTTTGTGTTTCTTAGTTCTGTCGCAGTTTGGTCTTTGTTTTGTGTTTCTTAGTTCTGCCGCAGTTTGGTCATTGTTTTGTGTTTCTTAGTTCTGCCGCAGTTTGGTCATTGTTTTGTGTTTCTTAGTTCTGCCGCAGTTTGGTCATTGTTTTGTGTTTCTTAGTTCTGCTGCAGTTTGGTCTTTGATTTGTTGTTCTTAGTTCTGCCGCAGTTTGGTATTTGTTTTGTGTTTCTTAGTTCTGCCGCAGTTTGGTCATTGTTTTGTGTTTCTTAGTTCTGCCGCAGTTTGGTCATTGTTTTGTGTTTCTTAGTTCTGCCGCAGTTTGGTCTTTGATTTGTTGTTCTTAGTTCTGCCGCAGTTTGGTCTTTGATTTGTTGTTCTTAGTTCTGGTGCAGTTTGGTCATTGTTTTGTGTTTCTTAGTTCTGCCGCAGTTTGGTCATTGTTTTGTGTTTCTTAGTTCTGCCGCAGTTTGGTCTTTGATTTGTTGTTCTTAGTTCTGGTGCAGTTTGGTCATTGTTTTGTGTTTCTTAGTTCTGCCGCAGTTTGGTCATTGTTTTGTGTTTCTTAGTTCTGCCGCAGTTTGGTCTTTGATTTGTTGTTCTTAGTTCTGGTGCAGTTTGGTCATTGTTTTGTGTTTCTTAGTTCTGCCGCAGTTTGGTATTTGTTTTGTGTTTCTTAGTTCTGCCGCAGTTTGGTCATTGTTTTGTGTTTCTTAGTTCTGCCGCAGTTTGGTATTTGTTTTGTGTTTCTTAGTTCTGCCGCAGTTTGGTCATTGTTTTGTGTTTCTTAGTTCTGCCGCAGTTTGGTCATTGTTTTGTGTTTCTTAGTTCTGCCGCAGTTTGGTCATTGTTTGTGTTTCTTAGTTCTGCCGCAGTTTGGTCTTTGATTTGTTGTTCTTAGTTCTGCCGCAGTTTGGTCTTTGATTTGTTGTTCTTAGTTCTGGTGCAGTTTGGTCATTGTTTTGTGTTTCTTAGTTCTGCCGCAGTTTGGTATTTGTTTTGTTGTTCTTAGTTCTGCCGCAGTTTGGTCTTTGATTTGTTGTTCTTAGTTCTGCCGCAGTTTGGTCTTTGTTTTGTGTTTCTTAGTTCTGCTGTAGTTTGGTCTTTGTTTTGTTGTTCTTAGTTCTGCTGTAGTTTGGTCTTTGTTATGTTGTTCTTAGTTCTGCTGTAGTTTGGTCATTGTTTTGTGTTTCTTAGTTCTGTCGCAGTTTGGTCTTTGTTTTGTGTTTCTTAGTTCTGCCGCAGTTTGGTCATTGTTTTGTGTTTCTTAGTTCTCCCGCAGTTTGGTCATTGTTTTGTGTTTCTTAGTTCTGCCGCAGTTTGGTCATTGTTTTGTGTTTCTTAGTTCTGCTGCAGTTTGGTCTTTGATTTGTTGTTCTTAGTTCTGCCACAGTTTGGTATTTGTTTTGTGTTTCTTAGTTCTGCCGCAGTTTGGTCATTGTTTTGTGTTTCTTAGTTCTGCCGCAGTTTGGTCATTGTTTTGTGTTTCTTAGTTCTGCCGCAGTTTGGTCTTTGATTTGTTGTTCTTAGTTCTGCCGCAGTTTGGTCTTTGATTTGTTGTTCTTAGTTCTGGTGCAGTTTGGTCATTGTTTTGTGTTTCTTAGTTCTGCCGCAGTTTGGTCATTGTTTTGTGTTTCTTAGTTCTGCCGCAGTTTGGTCTTTGATTTGTTGTTCTTAGTTCTGCCGCAGTTTGGTCTTTGTTTTGTGTTTCTTAGTTCTGCTGTAGTTTGGTCTTTGTTTTGTTGTTCTTAGTTCTGCTGTAGTTTGGTCTTTGTTATGTTGTTCTTAGTTCTGCTGTAGTTTGGTCATTGTTTTGTGTTTCTTAGTTCTGTCGCAGTTTGGTCTTTGTTTTGTGTTTCTTAGTTCTGCCGCAGTTTGGTCATTGTTTTGTGTTTCTTAGTTCTCCCGCAGTTTGGTCATTGTTTTGTGTTTCTTAGTTCTGCCGCAGTTTGGTATTTGTTTTGTGTTTCTTAGTTCTGCTGCAGTTTGGTCATTGTTTTGTGTTTCTTAGTTCTGCCGCAGTTTGGTCTTTGATTTGTTGTTCTTAGTTCTGCCGCAGTTTGGTCATTGTTTTGTGTTTCTTAGTTCTGCCGCAGTTTGGTCATTGTTTTGTGTTTCTTAGTTCTGCCGCAGTTTGGTCATTGTTTTGTGTTTCTTAGTTCTGCCGCAGTTTGGTCATTGTTTTGTGTTTCTTCGTTCTGCCGCAGTTTGGTCATTGTTTTGTGTTTCTTAGTTCTGCCGCAGTTTGGTCATTGTTTTGTGTTTCTTAGTTCTGCTGCAGTTTGGTCATTGTTTTGTGTTTCTTAGTTCTGCCGCAGTTTGGTATTTGTTTTGTGTTTCTTAGTTCTGCCGCAGTTTGGTCATTGTTTTGTGTTTCTTAGTTCTGCTGCAGTTTGGTCATTGTTTTGTGTTTCTTAGTTCTGCTGCAGTTTGGTCTTTGTTATGTTGTTCTTAGTTCTGCTGTAGTTTGGTCTTTGTTATGTTGTTCTTAGTTCTGCTGCAGTTTGGTCTTTGTTATGTTGTTCTTAGTTCTGCTGCAGTTTGGTCTTTGTTATGTTGTTCTTAGTTCTGCTGTAGTTTGGTCTTTGTTATGTTGTTCTTAGTTCTGCTGTAGTTTGGTCTTTGTTTTGTTGTTCTTAGTTCTGCTGTAGTTTGGTCTTTGTTATGTTGTTCTTAGTTCTGCTGTAGTTTGGTCATTGTTTTGTGTTTCTTAGTTCTGCTGCAGTTTGGTCATTGTTTTGTGTTTCTTAGTTCTGCCGCAGTTTGGTCATTGTTTTGTGTTTCTTCGTTCTGTCGCAGTTTGGTCATTGTTTTGTGTTTCTTAGTTCTGCTGCAGTTTGGTCATTGTTTTGTTGTTCTTAGTTCTGCTGCAGTTTGGTCTTTGTTATGTTGTTCTTAGTTCTGCTGTAGTTTGGTCTTTGTTATGTTGTTCTTAGTTCTGCCGCAGTTTGGTCTTTGTTATGTTGTTCTTAGTTCTGCTGTAGTTTGGTCTTTGTTTTGTGTTTCTTAGTTCTGCTGTAGTTTGGTCTTTGTTATGTTGTTCTTAGTTCTGCTGCAGTTTGGTATTTGTTATGTTGTTCTTAGTTCTGCTGCAGTTTTGTCTTTGTTTTGTTGTTCTTAGTTCTGGTGTAGTTTGGTATTTGTTATGTTGTTCTTAGTTCTGCTGTAGTTTTGTCTTTGTTATGTTGTTCTTAGTTCTGCCGCAGTTTGGTCATTGTTTTGTGTTTCTTAGTTCTGCCGCAGTTTGGTATTTGTTTTGTGTTTCTTAGTTCTGCTGCAGTTTGGTATTTGTTTTGTTGTTCTTAGTTCTGCCGCAGTTTGGTATTTGTTTTGTTGTTCTTAGTTCTGCCGCAGTTTGGTATTTGTTTTGTTGTTCTTAGTTCTGCTGCAGTTTGGTATTTGTTTTGTTGTTCTTAGTTCTGCCGCAGTTTGGTATTTGTTTTGTTGTTCTTAGTTCTGCTGTAGTTTGTTCTTTGTTATGTTGTTCTTAGTTCTGCTGTAGTTTGGTCTTTGTTTTGTTGTTCTTAGTTCTGCTGTAGTTTGGTCTTTGTTATGTTGTTCTTAGTTCTGGTGCAGTTTGGTCATTGTTTTGTGTTTCTTAGTTCTGCCGCAGTTTGGTCATTGTTTTGTGTTTCTTAGTTCTGCTGCAGTTTGGTATTTGTTTTGTGTTTCTTAGTTCTGCCGCAGTTTGGTATTTGTTTTGTTGTTCTTAGTTCTGCCGCAGTTTGGTATTTGTTTTGTTGTTCTTAGTTCTGTTGCAGTTTGGTCTTTGTTTTGTTGTTCTTAGTTTTACCATCTTAGTTTTGCTTGTTGTTCCATCGCAGTTTGTCTTTTGATCCATGGTAGTTTTGCTGTTGTTCTATCATAGTTTGTCTGTCGTTCCATCTTATTTTGTCTGTTGTTCTATTATAGTTTCTCTGTTGTTCCGTCCTAGTTTTGCTTTCTGTTCCATAGTAGATTTAATGTTGTTCGACCTTAGTTTAACTGATGTGTTCGCTTTTATATTGGGCGTTGTTCCTTCTTGATTAAAAACCTGTTGCTGATCACTATGCTTACCTGGAATCTTAATTGTAGAGAGTGAATGTTAAAGCCAATGGGAGTTGTACACTAGAAAATGAGCTAAAACATCTTGGATGATGTAGAGTTTTAAATCAAACAGGTTTTTCAAGTTACTTCTGTCTACATGTATATTGCATCAGTCACAAAAAAGGACCTTGCGTATCAGTGGATCTTTTGAATCTTTTAATTTTACACGGACATTTTCCTTTCGAATGACTTATGGTGTGTGGGAGGTTTGGTGTCTAAAATGCGTACAAACGAACTAAAATCTATCTTTCTTTGAAACGTCCCTTCCCAAATAAATTTATATATTCAAAACAAATTAAGTTATTTCTCACCAAAACAATTATTCAATTCAATACCTTGCTGAAAAATCACGGTCATATAGATTTTTTATAACTGCAATATTTCCTTTTTTTTTGTCTAACGTACCAACACACACCAGCAATAGATTGAATGATTAAATTTTTGATGATACAGATATCATTAGTCATAATTATACCTCGTTATGTAAGACTGGGGTTTTAATACATAACGCTAGTATTAATACAAAATTTAAAATTCTACGGTGGCCAATTAGCGACATTTTCGCGTGGGAAATATCCACTCAATTTTATGAAAAGGTATTTTACATAAAAATGATCAAAATTTCTTGATTCCCTCATTTGTAACCTTTTTCAGTTAAAATTAATAATTGATGGAACAAATTGAAATCATTCCAGTATTTGCAGGATTGTTAAGCACTGTAACGCCACATAGCGGTGTTGTCGCATAAACGCGTTCCAACACGTCTCGCTATGTGGCGTAACAAAGCAAAATTACTAAGGCTGGAGTTTTAGAATTTAATTGACGCAGATTTTATGAAAGATGAGGCAACTGATACTTAATAGAAATTAGACGTTCTTTTGTTTTTTTTTCAGTAGAATGATAAAAAAAAATAAAGAAGAAAGGAGTCTTGGAAAAAATCATCGTAGTAGAAATGAAAGATTTCAGAATGGTTAAGGTAGTCACTGAGTTAATCGGCTTTGGTTTCGACTAGCGAAGGGTTTGAAGATGGTAAATAAGTCAGTGACTTCACACTGCAAAGAAACAAGCTTTGCCGTCAATGTCTTCGAAAAAGGGTTGTTCGAGGTTGAATAATTCAAGTATAACAAAAGGGTTTTGGAACACAGAATGCATTTAAATATGACAGTATTAAAGAATATGAAAAATAAGCAAATAATTCAATTTTTCATGTTTTTTATAGAGCCTATTCTTTATCTGACAGCAGACATGCGAGTTGCTTACATCAGCCGTCACACGAATAGGCGTAGAAATCTATACCGCTGCTCAATTGGTAGAGTTGCTCGACTCACGCTCCAAGACTTTAAAGTAGGTAGTGACAGTTCTTTCGCCAAGCACTTGGCATTACGAAATGAAAGTAACGGTTCTTTTGAATGATATGGGAACTTAAAATAAATAATGCCCCGTGTCAGGATAGGTGTGACACGATAAAGATCTCTACTGTATGATGCCATCAGCGCAACGCACAGGCAAAATTTTGCGACGTCTCGGATCGATTTAAGTGAAATTTTCTTGACTGGGACGTTAAACGCCATTACTCAACTCAACTTCTTATAAAGCCCCTTCGCAAAGTAATATGTTATATGAGGCCGTTGCACATTTGAGCTTCAAATGACAATATGTGATTTGAAGTGGAAAACAGCCTTGATGTGTCGAAAAATCACTAAAAACTTTAATTACTGAAATTAATTTAATTATCCCTCATTTAATATTTATTTAATTAATTGATTGGTAAGTTATTTATCAACAAAAACGATTTTAATTACTTATATTCCCAGTTATATTAATTAATTTGTACTTGCGGTTCTGGGCTGATGTAGTACATATATTTCCTTTTGTGAAACACAAGGGTATGTTAATTGTTATTCATTTTAGTTTTGTGTTGTAGGACCTTGTATACAGTAGATATTGAATTGAGGAAATGTATAAAGAAATATCAATTTCTTTCTTATTAAAGTATATTACATGCATAAAGAATATTTAAATATATCTATGTTGCATATTTCAAAAATTTTATCATGTTGAAACAACCAAAGCTCTTTCAATCATTTAAGCATTTTCATAGAAAAATGAAATAACAGAACGCAGTAAAATATAACTTTTAAATGAAGAAGAATTAATGTTTCTAGTGATACTGTCATATTGTAAATTTTGAATTTTCTGAATTGCATATTATACCAGTTTTAATTTTACAGCACTATACGGTCGTTTTGAATGTACATGTATATCACTTTTTGAATGCATTTTATGATTAAATTTTTTAAAAAGTAGTATATGACACAATATGAAAATTGACAAATATTTTTAAAGTAATAGTACGATAGTTGTTATATTATATATATATATAGTTTTTAAATACATGTATTAAATTCTGGGAATTAAAAATAAAAATGATATGACAATACACTTGTATCAGGAAGTAATTTTTAACTTATTCAAATTAATGACATTTAATTAACCCGTAGTTAAAGTACACATAAAGTGCATCTTAGTACGTCATACCTCTGACTGACAGGTTAAACTTAAAAAATTAATCAGTCAAACAATACTTATTTTTGTTGTTTACCTTGAAGTTCCACATGGAGGTTCTTTAAGGACCAGGATATGCACATCCAAACACATATATATACCATACAGTATATCTTTACCATATACAGTCAAACCTGTCTATAAAAGCCACCCAAGGGAACCAGTATAAGTGGTCTTTATATACAGGTTTAAATAATATGAATAAAGAACAATAACGATTAAATTCTACTGGCCTTTATAAGCAGGTGGTCCTTATATAGAGGTGGCCTTTAAGGCGGGTTAGACTGCACCTTTCAAAATTAATTTAAAATCGCCATAGAAAAAATAGGTTCCCATCCTCAATCGATATGTCCTATGGAACTTATATACAGTTTTGTATATATTTACACGAACCACGCCAAAATTTTATAATTATGCATAATCTAACATAATACATGTACTAGTATTTGATTATTAGTGCATTTATTATCTATCATGGAAGAGGAACTTTTGAGTTGCATAACTTGTTTACACTCCCATTTTATTTGATTTTCATTCAAATGAATTCCTCGAGTTGTTCGCTACTCGATATTTCCTGATGAAGATGTTCGTTCCTTAATATGGCCTTGTAAATATTTTTTTCTTTCAAGATATTGTCTCCTCCATATTGCCCCGTGAATATGTTCACTCATCGATATGGTCCCTTGAAGATGTTTGGTCATCAATATGGTCTCGTGAAGATATTCGTTCTTCGATATGCCTCGTAAAGACTTTTGACCCTCGATATGGCCCCGTGAAGATTTTTGGTCGTCGATATGGCCCCATGAAGATGTTTTCCTCTCGATATAGTCCCGTGAAGATGTTTACTTTTCGATATGGTCCCGTGAAGATGTTCGTTCTTCGATATGCCCCATAAAGATGTTTGGTCCTCGATATGGCCCCGTAAAGATTTTTGCTTCTCGATACGGCCCCGTGAAGAGTTTAGGTCTTCGATATGGCCCGGTGAAGATGTTTTTCTTTTGATATGGTCCCATGAAGGTGTTTGTTCCTCGATATGGCCCCAGGAAAATGTTTGGTTCTCAAAATGGCCCCGTGAATATGTTTGATTCTCGATATGACACCGTCGTGAAGATGTTTTCCTCTCGATATGGCCCCGTGGAGATGTTTGCATGTTTGTAATAGGATTGCGTAGAAGTGTCAGGTATGTTATAACAATTACTGATTGACATGTTTATTAACTTTAAAAAATATTAAATAAAAAAAGAAAAATATTTTTTTGAAATATCAAATATAGAAATGACATATTTGGTATCTTGTCTTGTTGTATTACGTGTTTATCGATGGTTAACCGATTTTAAGATCCGGTGGGGTTACAAAGGGGACCAATTGTTAAAACGGAACAAAGAAATTTGTAGGGTACATTGTGCATCACAATGTCAAAGGAACCAATTTTAGTGCAAGAATATCCTTCAATACACGAACTAACAAACAACATTGTTTGTTTGTTAAAAAGGCCGAAATGTTTACTGTTTTTAAAATTGCATGTTTTCACGATTATTAGAACAATATATTTGTGTGTCACATTTATCAGATAAAAAAATCAATTTCGGTCACTCAAGTTCGATGGATCGAAGACAATGCTGATCACGGTGACGTAATCTGTTCACAGGGTTCAATTATCCGAACTAAGTCCGGTTTGAGTTCAGTAGGCCGACGTACTTTACATCTACAAGTACATTTTTCTGTTAAAACAGAAAGTATACTACACATAAAAGTTAAACCGAGGGACCTGTTGTAACCGATTTTATCTAGTCTTTAAATAAAACAAAATCAATCAGAAAACTGCTTCAACGCGTTTGCGGCAGGTTATTCGGCCTGAAAGGTACCCAGAAACTGCACTGTTTACCTTTTCAACACGTGATTGTTGTTTTTTCTTAAAATGACACAAGTTTTAATTGTATAATTGATATGACATTGAACTCGTTAAACTTAAATAGTTGTTACAATGTAATTAGAGTTTATGCCTCGTTAAAAAGGCGACAAAATCTAGCTTTACATAATAGGGTTAAATTTCCGGAACAGAATTCTCGAAATGACACTTTTTGAATTGTCAAGATAAACATTAATGTTTTTGTTTCAAAATCGTAAATATTTCGGTGTATTTGTTCTGAATGTTTGTACTGTTTACACAGTAATAGTATACCAAGACAAGTTAACAGATTGTCAATATAAAAACAAACCGAAAACAGCACATCATTATCTGCAGGATGTAATTTTTTTTATATTATGGCAAACAACTTTGACCTGTCCGCTTGACCTTTATTTAAATATTTATCACAGACCAAGTACATCTGTGTAAAGGGAACACATGTGTTTATTCTGTATACATCACGATATATATTCACCTCGTAGAGTAACCCTGAGCATTGTGTATGTATTAACTTGGATCTTAACACTACCCATTTACTGGGTGGACCATCCTATATGAATATCCCTAATGAAAGGTCAAACGGACAGGTCAATGTTGTTTACCTATGTATCGGTATGCGTTTTCGGCCTTGTGGAACCGTAACCAGCGTATTAGGCTAATTCCAATTATCTCTTCTTTGTCTTTAACCAAAGTGCGAAAAATCGAACGAGCAAAGTTTCTGGTGCTTTATCGGCTCTTGCTCTTCATTTTCCCATTGCAATCTCGTGTTATTGCCCTCGCTTCGACTCGTCGCCTTCGCGTTACTTATCGCAATTTGTTCCGAGCTGCTCTTCGTTAACTTTCGCTTCATCGCAAAGGCCACACTAAATCTTACAGTCTACAACGGTTTACGTGTTTCCGTTTTATTTGTCACTGCTTCGACTCGTCCTATTATCGCTTTTCCTCGCAGTTTGCTCAAAGTTTTTGCTCTGTCACCAAAGAAACCCTAAATAGCATGTTTTACCTGGTAATTAAAAACATAGCACTTGACACACAGTCAAACCTATCTTTACAGGTCACCAAGGGGAACCAATAAAAGTGGTCTTTATGGACAGGCGCTTCTCATATAAAGGTTCAAATAACACGAATAAAGAGCAGTTGGGATAAAATTTAACTGACTTTTAGAAGCAGGCAGTCCTTATTATAAAGGTGTCTTTTAAGGAAAGTTCGACAGTATATAATATAAAGGAGGGGAAGAGGTAAAAATACAATAAGTCGTGTCAGTGTTTTATTTATCTTTCCGATTCAACAACACTTAAGAGTGAATTATAATATTTATATGATTGTAATCTGCTTTGTGATTTTCTGTTATTACAGTTGGGTTTTACTGACCCGTACACTGGACACCTCGATTACACAAAATCTGTGGAATTTGTAATAACAAAGGGGAAATTAAAATACCACAGTGATGAGATTATATAGAACGAACATTTATTTATATTTCGGACTATCCAGGAAATGGTTACTCAGAACTTGTGAAAAAGAAGGCCGAATTATATGCTTGTTCGATTTTAACCTTTTCACTGACTCATTTCTTTATTTATATAAAAGTGCGTGTATCCTAAATCATCTGCATTACATTCCCACTTTCCTCTATTTCACATCAACCGCTGCGGTAGCTCAGTTGGTAGAGTGCTCGCTTCGTAAGTGGGATAGGTTCGAACCCCGACCTGGCTGACCCAAGACTAGGAAATGAGTAGTGACTGTTCTTTCGCAAAGCACTCGACTTGATTCTTTCGGATTGGAACCTAAAATAAACGAGGTCCCGTGTCACGGTGGCTTTGGCACGCTAAAGAACCCTGCTGTATAATGCCAACAGCGCAACGCACGGGCAAAATTTCTGCACCTTCGCCTATAGCTGGCGACGTCTTGATATAAGTGAAATATTCTTGACTGGGATGTTAAACACATTTACTCAACTTAACTCTAATTCACATCGGACTATTGAACGCTACAATTTTAATAGAAAATTTATGACGGTGGAAACCATGTTAAATTTGATGAAAGTTGCATCAGAGCAAACTTGAGTTTTTGTTTAGAAACCTTTAAACTATAGATAGAATACGGATGAACCAAACTTAAAGCTACATCTATTGTGTGGAAATTAGACAGACGGACGGATCAGACACTAAAAACCTTCCCGCAAATATTTTACAATGTTTAAAACTTTAAGCATAATGAATGCATAACCGTATGTCCGTACCGTTTGAAGGAACACAATTGGTTTTTCGAATTCAATGTGGCAATTAATATTTACAGTTAACATAAAAAACTTTGGCCTAAGATTTAGGGAATAAACAAACGGACGGACGCCTTTCACTTCTTTATTATGAAATCAAAATGTTTATACGAGGGCTATAATTCACCTGACTTAGCAATGACAATCGGATATAAAATAAAATCCAGTAATACGTATCACACTGTGATGATTCTTTATGCCTGTAGAATTACATACCAATTAATGACAGTTATTGAAATATATCAAACACCAGGTCGGGAAATTATAAATAATTTACATGTAGTTGTCCAAATTACTCACAAATTTAAAGATCAACAAATTTTATCAAGCCAAGTCACAGGTAAGTGTTAAATAAACCTTAACCCTCCAGGTAAAAAATTTTGATAAACATTTTTCAAATTGAATTGATTTTAAAAATCAATAATTAATTTTCAATAGATAAAAACTGTTTGTCTTTATTCAATACAGAATTGATATTAGATTGATTTTACAAATCGTGAACTAGCTGGGTCATGTCTTTGCCTATCATGACAAATCCAGTACCTATGTCATGTATTTATTTTGGAGGAAACATATTAAAAATGAGTCCTTATTTTTGAATGATTTGTTTTCATGAACATACCCTCTAGATGTAAGTGAAAGATTCTTGATTGATTCAAAGATTATAACATTTTATGATTCATGCCATGTTGTTGGTTCATTGTTTGGTGCGTTTTCATGGACCACTGGTTGTAAACTACGTGAGACGGTTGCAAGCAAGGGTATGCGTGTTTTAACCACACCACTGGAGGTCATCTCCTTGGTATTGCCATAAATGCCCGTCAAACTTGGGTATTTCTGATTTCATAATGACTGGTCTCTATATATGTTTATTTATATTCATTGTTTTATTTTCTTGTTCCGTCCATATGTTGTTTTTCATATAGCAAATTACTTTATTGCATCCACAAATACCTGAATACACAGCTAACGACTCCGATCAAATTTGTGCAGTTTTGTTGAAAACTGTTCAAACCCCATAAATGAAACGTGAAAACCGTATGTCGATAATTAATATCAAGAGGGTATATAACAATAAGTAAATGACAAATTAAATTTGAGGAATCCTTTATTCATCTTTAACTTTCATATGCAATCTTATCTGGACCTGGAATCTTTTTATGTTGGACTAAACCTCTCCGAGGATATCATAACCTCAGTAGGCACTTTTTTGTATTGTCAGAAATATACTATTGTCTAAGCTAGGTTTAGTATATTTTTTGGTCATTGAATACTCGTGTATTCATGATTTGTTTAACCCCTTGAAAAATTCTGGTTTCACAGTTTTGGCCCAAGCACTACTGTTCGATGAGGAATTGTTTTCCCGGCGAAACGATCGTCTAGTGGTATAATGTGTAATTTTACCTACTTTCGAAAAAATTCAATAGGGTTTGCACCAATGTTGCG
Organism: Anadara kagoshimensis; assembly: GCA_021292105.1. NCBI lineage: Eukaryota > Metazoa > Mollusca > Bivalvia > Arcoida > Arcidae > Anadara > Anadara kagoshimensis. Next base: position 58,527,615 of record CM037873.1, on the reverse strand, counting down.
TTATGAACTCGATGGTGGACACGGCATGTCATGTAAGATGCACGTGCATTTCATTTTGCAACCAGACTGGACATGACCTTACTTAGCCATGTAAGATACACGTGCATTTATGTGCGTGTTGCATTCATCTCTGTCTAGAATGTACCGCAAATAGTTAAACCCTAACTTTATGGATAAAGTTTAAACAAAGAGAGATGTGTTGTCTAATGTTATATTTATCACTTTGAAGGCGTTTTAAATCACTTAAATATTATTTTATGAAAAATTATAACGAAATACAAGATAAATGCCAGTTAAACAAAATATTATTAATACTACAAATAAACAGTATAAAATATGTTTTAGACGAGTCGTTTATTCCTCATATATATATATCCGTCCGTCCAGAATTTATACCGAATTTTTTAATTGTTTAGGTATTCATAATTCTATGCATTACATAATTTTTGTAATATGTATTATATAAGGGGATATAATTTTTGGATATTTTATCCCCTTAATGAAAAAATGAATATCATAAATACTTTATAATCACGTAAGAAAAAACTCGGAGGTTACCAATGAGCATCGTTTGACACAAGTTTCTTTCTTTTAAAACTTGAAAAACACATGCTTTTTCAGCATCTCAAAAACCGAATGTTGATGTTTTCGCTTCATCTCTTGGCCAGCTTGCATTGATGCTATAGGAATAAAAATGGTGTGCATGTCATCAACAAGTGGACCGAATGTTTGACTTCCATTTTCAGTTTTAACAAAGCGCAAGATCTGACATAATTTGGCTTGAATTTTAGGTTCAAATTCACAAATATTTGTGGCGGCATATATAGTTTTTGGCCTGTCTGTCTGTCTGTTCGATTGATTTTCGCACAATAACTGAAGTTTGTTTCGGCGAATTTTTATCAAACTTTATATATACTACTATTGATTTGGGAGGTCAAATGTCAAGGTCACTGTTACTATCAACGGCTATATTTTTACGCTAGAAAATCAGTTTGCCTTGATGGAATTTTATCGGTAAGAGACTTGAGTTTTGAAGTCGAAAGTGAAAGGTCAGTATTGCTATAAAAAGATATGGTGGGTTCCATGTCATATGTTAAGTTTGCTTTAGTGTCATTTCAGCAAACCAAATTCACAGATCTATAATTTTGAAAAAGTCCATTGACTTTGGAAGTCATATGCCAAAGTAAAGCTTATTGTCACTACATAAAGGTTTTTGAATTACAGTACAATAAGTTCGCTTTGATAGAATTCTATAAACATTGGTAGATAGCCTATTGATATCTGAGGCCAAAGACCTGGCCCCTGTTTCACAATCATTCCTTAGCTAAGATTTTCTTTAACTTAAATTTGGCAAATTTTGGTAATCATTTTTTTGGAACTACTGATGAATATTTTTTTCAAAACTTAACGCAAATGTTTTAATCTAGAAAATATCTTAAGATTGATACCTAAAAATCCTGATATATCTTCATAATTAGGATAGAAATTTTGCAAGATTTAAGTTAAGGAAAATCTTAGCTAAGGAATGATTGTGAAACCGGGGCCAGATCACTGGTTAATCTTACGATTTTACATAAGTCGCAAATTATGATGGCGCAGTCCAGGAACACGTTTTACAAACATTTCTCTAGTTTTTATTTAATTTTCATTTTTCAGTCTCAGTCTTAAAATTGTAAAAAAAAATGTACATCCTATGTGTAGACATATTGGTTTTGAGCCACACCACATTTCAACAGTTTTAAAGAATTTTAAAAGAAATCTGAAACAAATATAGTTACAAATTATGATTTAAAAATTGTACCTTTGATGTTGTACCGTGTTTCACATTTAAAATTTTGAAGCAATAAAATATGTATATTTGTTTAACATATATTAGGTTTAGATTGCTGATAAATCGTCACCATGAAATTGTCTTTACGCCGATTGTAATCAAAGAGGTGTATTTATAGACTGAAAAGTTTGTAGCAAAATCCATTTGTATTGAGACAAGTTTACAAGGGTTTTTTTTACGTATAGACGTACCACTTAGTCCTGTATACTTGATTTAAAAAATGTAGCCGCTTTTGTGAAAATTAAAATGCTCTCTTGTGCATTCTACACATTTAAAAAACGTATATTTTTAAGGTATGCTTTTGCAATTTTTCATTGACTGAATTGGGTTTAACGTCCCAGTAAAGAATATTTTGCTTATATCGAGAAGTCACCAGCTATAGATGAAGTGGCATAAGTTTGACCTTTGCAGTGCATTCAGGACAATATGCATGGAGGGTTCTTTATCGTACCACACATCTTGCATACCGTTACTAGAGCCTTTTCCGAAAAAAACCCGTGCTAAGAGATTAATGAAAGAACAATTCATACCTACTTTCAAGTCTTGATCAGGCCGGGTCCTCATTTCAAACCCCTAACTCTGTCACACACAGAGCGAACACTTTATACCAACTGAGCTACAGTAATGGTCAAATTTTCAGAAGAAAAAACGTTTCGAACCAGAATGTTTTCATTTTGAATCCAAACTGTTGCTAAAGTTTATAGTCATAAACATAAGTTGCTCCCTCTTTCTTTCGCAATGACTAAAACTCGGAAAGATAATAAAACAAAATTGTGAAAATTAGAGTGGATGAACGTGGTCGGTTCATATATCTCTTACGAATTAAATGCTAAATCAAATTTGAAGGCAACAACACATAGATTCAACAATAAAACATTTAACCGTGAACGAACACACGGAACATTTGTTGGCGTCGAATAAGATGATTCAGGACATCGGTTTCAAAAGCCAAATGAATTCAGAAGCTATTGAGTGTACGAGTGTGGCATATCCGGACCGAGGATGTAGCCTACCATATTACTTATGGGCTACACCACTTAGTGACGTTATCTACAGACAGAACACGCGTTTTGAGGAAAAGTACAAATTTGAGTTCGTGTTGGTCCAGTTTGTAATATAATTTTAACTTCAGGTACACTTACACTAATTAGATTTTAAACAGCTTCATACGATTTAAAAATAAACCTAGATTTCAGATTCTGATAAGTTTATTTTTTCTCTTTGGGTTGGTGATTGGCAATGACTGTCACTGATGAAGGGAAATATTTTTAAATAGCGCGTGGAGATAATTTGGTGTTAACGTTTTTGATCGGAAAAATTGGGGGCATTTGCACAATTAACCTAATTTTGAAGCGCTCGTAAATTTAAATAAGTATGTGAACATGTCACACGTATTTTCTAAAATATGAAAATCAGTATAAGTTTGAAATTAAAAAAAGATTAAATAATACGGAATAGAATAATTCACTGTGGTGGATATTGAAGATGTCAGTGCTGCTGATGTTGATGATGGTGGTGGTTGTGGTGATGATGGTGTTGAAGGTGTCAGTGCTGGTGCTGTTGATGTGAAGGTGCCAGTGTTGTTGCTGCTGCTGCTGCTGTTGATGATGGGGATTGTGTTGATGATGATGTTGAAGGTGTCAGTGCTGTTGCTCTTGATGTGAAGGTGTCAGTGTTGTTGCTGCTGCTGTTGATGATGATTGGGATTGTGGTGATGGTGATGTGAAGGTGTCAGTGTTGTTGTTGCTGCTGCTGCTGTTGATGATGGGGATTGTGTTGATGATGATGTTGAAGGTGCCAGTGCTGCTGCTCTTGATGTGAAGGTGTCAGTGTTGTTGCTGCTGCTGTTGATGATGATGTTTGTGGTAATGATGATGTTGAAGGTGCCAGTGCTGCTGCTCTTGATGTGAAGGTACCAGTGTTGTTGCTGCTGTTGATGATGATGATGTTTGTGGTAATGATGATGGTGTTGAAGATGTCAGTGCTGCTGCTGTTGATGTGAAGGTGCCAGTGTTGCTGCTGCTGCTGTTGATGATGGCGGTTGTGGTGATGGTGATGTTGAAGGTGTCAGTGCTGGTGCTGTTGATGTGAAGGTGCCAGTGTTGCTGAGGATGCTGTTGATGATGATGGTGGTTGTGGTGATGATGGTGTTGAAGATGTCAGTGCTGCTGCTGTTGATGTGAAGGTGCCAGTGTTGCTGCTGTTGATGTGAAGGTGCCAGTGTTGCTGCTGTTGATGTGAAGGTGCCAGTGTTGCTGCTGCTGCTGTTGATGATGGTGGTTGTGGTGATGATGATGTTGAAGGTGTCAGCTAGCGCTGCTGATGTTGATGATGGTGGTGGTTGTGGTGATGGTGATGTGAAGGTGCCAGTGTTGCTGCTGCTGCTGCTGCTGTTGATGATGGGGATTGTGTTGATGATGATGTTGAAGGTGTCAGTGCTGTTGCTGTTGATGTGAAGGTGCCAGTGCTGTTGCTGTTGATGTGAAGGTGCCAGTGTTGTTGCTGCTGCTGTTGATGATGATGGTGGTGTGGTGGTGAAGTAGAGTGGAGTAATTATGGTATCACAACCACTGAGTCAGTGGAGTAATTGTGGTATCACAACCACTGAGTCAATATTATTTCAGGCGCAGTTGTAGACAACTCGCCACTTATAGGACCTTGCATTGGTGATGGACAGACTAAAAGTTTCAGAAAAAATAAATGCAATATATATATGTGGTTGCCCGAAACTCTCATGATCGATATTATTTTAAGCAGATCTCGCAGTTTATAAGTTTTTATTTTTATTTTTTACCGGAAGTGGTAGCTATTTGACTTGGATCACTTAAACCCTTCAACATGGTGCTAGCACACTCGGGCTAAATAAGTTCAATCTACATGCAGCAGGTTCGAGGAGTCGCCATGCAGGTTATACCATTCATTATTGATAAAATCGATCATTGGTTATAAGTTTAAAATTCCTTCACTTTGAAAGTGCAATATTTTACTCTGAACGATCAATAAAGTGAATACCTACATCCTGTCAATCAAATAGATCAACAGGCCGATGCATACGTTATCAGCCAATGGCAGACAAAGAATTTACATAAAGCCCCGCCCATAAATGTATCTTGACAGTCTTTGTCAGTATACGATAAAAATAAACCAGGCATGTGAATTACTCAATGGATAGATAGACAGTAAATATAACAACATTAGATTGCAGTGTAAAATTAAATTATGTGGTGAAATATTTTTCGGGGAATTTATTTTTTCTGGAATGCAGTAAGGATTTTATTAGGTTTACATGCGTGTAATACAGACCAGCAGTGAGATGTAATGGATCAGTTATATTTTGCCTGTGTTGGATGTGTATCGACCGATATTGTGCCTGTCGTTTAGCAGTGTAATTGTTCACATTTCTAGCCTGTCTGGAGCGACAGTCTGTGTTTTGTGTTATAAATAAATGCATTGCATTGTGTGCCTAACTTCAGTGGTATCTTCTCAGTATGGTCGTGCTTTGTTTGGTTTTCAAATGACGTCAAGGTAAGGGTATTTTAGCCAAATGATAATTTTATATATTGACCTAACCGGCCTTATAACCTCTTTATGGGAGGGTCAGTAAGACACATGTGCCATGTGGATAACGGTTTAGGTGTAACGGTACACGTTGAATGTATGTGATCTACTGATCAACTATATTTCATTACGCTGGTAGGGGGTATTCGATCACCTAACAATATCCGAGCTGAAATGTAGCTGAACAGCTGATGGACCATGCGATAAAAGGGCTGGATCATGATCAGGTGGGCCTCTGTGTGTGTGTGCTTTCGACAGACACTCAAAAATCTTGACCAGGCAGGTTATATATCGTGCCCAATTATTAGAAAGCAATGACTTTAAAACGGGGGTCACAAGTAACGAGAATACACAAACTCCTTGGGGGGTCTCGCTTGACCAATTTCGAGACATGAATTAAAATTGGGCCAGTCTTACCCCCCGGGTAAGTCCGACAACTGATGGAATGCGGTTGACCTACTAATCAACGCCAGAGAGAGAATGACTTGACCCACTAAGGTCACAATTGATAACACACCAGAGACATATTATCTGATAATTTCACGCCAGGTCTATTGTTTAAGTTTTTATGAAATAGGTCATGTTATGATACCTACCGGTATATATATATATGTAACACAAATGTGTATATATATATATGTCAACGTAATCCCCTTGGGGAAATACTTCCATTAATTTAATATACCAGTGGATAAATATTTTATCTCGCTATCTCCACCATCCTTGTATCATTTCTTGACAGGTACGTGTTATTTTAAGTATAATGTCTGCAATACGATAGTTGTTATGTCTTCCTACTATTCTATAATGAGACCATCGTGGTTGATGGGCAACATACTTTTACAGCCCTCTGAGACCTTACTTTGTCAATTTTGTAGACTTATTGAGACTTTGTCACTGCTTAGACCCTTTGGATTGTGCATCTCTATCGATGTCCTTCTTATTGTCTTTGTAGAGCTATTGAAACCATTGTCCCCGTTCTGTCGGCCCCATTGAACCCCTAGTCTCTTTTCACGTAGATACATTGCGACCATTGTCTCTGTTCTGGCGGTCCCATTTAGCCCCTAATCTCTGTTCACGTGGATACATACCTATCATTGTCTTTATTCCGGTGGACTATTGAGACCCTATAGTCTCATTCTGAATGACCAACATATTTAGGCCCTTGCGACTTACCTCTGTTCTGGTGGACCTATTTGGACCATTGTCTCTGTTCTGGTGGGACATATTAAGGCCTTTGGGGACCACTGGTTGTGTGGTATGTCCAGGATGGTTTCAACCTTACTCCAGTCATTTATTCACACCAATATGCATCATTTTACCATTCTGTCCATTACCCGTCCACGGTCGCGAGTTTTATCATCGAACATTGTTTCTTTAAAAGTTTTATGTTCGTCGGTGGCCGAGTTACCAAACGTATGCTCTCATGGAACATAGCACCTCACAGGCACCACCTAGGTTTGGTCCCCACTCGGTACACAAGTGCTTGACCTATTACTAACTTTCCTTACTTGTCAGCCAAATGTGAAAGGAACTACAAATTCTCTGATGATGCCAATGTTACTGCTCACGTTACACGACTGATGAAACCTACTGCAAGGGGAGTTTGTATCATATATGATACATCCGATTGTATTGATTGGCATCAATTTTGTTTTGTCAGAGCTTTCATTTCAGCGTTCAAGTTAACTTTCTTTAAAATCTCGAGAGAGACAACCATATGGCATATAATCACAACTGGTTCTTCTTGTCATGTGCTACTTTTTAATTTTCATATAATACTATTCGAAATAGCATTTTAAATAGTATTATTTTATACATGTATAAAACTTTCAAAGCAGCATATGACATTCCTAATAGGTCAAAAACAGTCAACTCCGGGGAATGCAAGTCCTTGGGATATTTTCAACAGCAAAATATTTTCTAGACACACCTTGTCGTAGTAAGGTGTTAATGAATGAATTAAGAGGTATTTATCAATCACTTATTGAACTGGTTAAACTCTCTATTTTACGTTTGCACTATCTATATACTATATGTATATTAGTGTTTTAAATACGTGTGTAATACTGCTGTAAGGTACTGGGTACCGTTAACCCGCGATCAATAAAGCTAACACAGGAAATCATGCATTACGGGTTTAATTGAGTGCACATTACGACAAAAAATGCTCATTTCCTTTGTGTAGTTACTGATGCATTTTTTTCTCGCTTTTGGTCAGTATGGGATACTATATCCTATGTCCTCGCTTAAGGTGATTGAAAAATATGGGTTTAAAACGGAAAATTAATTCAATAAAAATCCATTCAATTCATTCATGAGTTGGAAATACGAGAGAGGGTTAACTGTAATTTTTCTGAATTTAGGGAGCACTCGTCGTTAAACTAATGGGATCGTAAAATAGCATCATAATGCCATTGTATTACACATCGAAAATTCTGACCCATACAAGGTGTTTAGTCTTCGTCAGAATTTTTCGACGGAGTCACAAGGTGGTCGTCCAATGTCGGGGAGTTATAAACGTGTATGTTTTTGAATTATTAGTTTTAGCGTTCATTTTATTGTGGGATAGTCTGGCAAATATACAGTAAACCATAATTTCCAACGTCCACAAATCAAATGGGATTTATATTAATACTGACATCTTCCATTACAGTAATATAACAAAATATAATTTAATGCATTTTGTAGTAAGTAGCCATTAGGATGTTGGGACATGTTTGATAAGGTTTATCAAGCCGAGCGCCGATAAAAGGTTATAAATATTTTAGCCATCTTGGGCACAAAGCCCGAAACTTTCAAGAAATGCGTACATAGATGTTGTGTTCGGCCCCAGTCAATCTCATCACATTCACAGATGCCCGTTTTATCAATAAAATAAAATCACACAGATCTGATCGATACATTACACGTTGTAAAGTATATAGCATATATCGAACTGGCTTGTGTGATTTTATTATTTAATTTGTCATATACCATTTTTTGAATTTAATCATAAAATACATTCAAAAAATGATATACCATTTTTTGAATGTATTTTATGATTAAATTCAAAAAATGGTATATGACAAATTGATCAAAACGATTGCATGTAGATCGTATGAATAAAAAGGAGTTTCCTATGGACTTTAACCGATTTAGCCTTCAGTAGGGTGTATTCGTCCCTTCCGCTGCAACGACAGCGTTTCTACTCCACATTTCCGTAGTTGTTTAAATACGAGATACATTTTTTTTTACGTTCTTTAAAATGCAAATGCGACCAGACACACCCCCGCAAGACGGAAGACTAATACACTATCTTTTTAAAAAGCTCATCTCACCTTGGGGAATGTTTTGTTTGTATGTCACTCAAGTTATTACGCGTGTCGGTTTTTTAAGGTTTGGTCTCAAATATTTGCATAATTTGTCGAGAAAATTAAAATTGAATTTAAACGTATAACACATGTTAATGTCATAACCCAAAACCACAATACCGAGGATGGCTTAGGTATTTAAAACTTAATATTCCTTGTAAATAGGTAAAAAAAAAGTATTATGTGTATATAGTGGTTTCATTTTATGCTTATCATTGCATAGTCGATATTTTGGGTTTTCGACAACGCACATATATATACTATTTAAACGGATACAATTGCTTGTTAAATTGCATAACACATTGTGAATTAATACAGAGTTCAGTGAGTGTTCTTTTGCAATTGAATTTGATAGATGTTTCCATTGGGGTTCAGTCCAGAATAGGGTCCGAACATGGGTATGTATGAACGATTTTCTACATAGCAAACAGCCGTCAGAAACGTATTTATCGTCTTGGGCTGGCATCGAAACCACGTACGTTTTGCGCAATTTGATCGCAAACGTCTGCCGGAAATGGCTTGTGCGTTAAGACGTCGAAATAATAATTTAAAAAAAAATCTAAAATTCAAATGCATTGGCGGTGACATCTAAACTACTATGTAATATTTATAGGCGTTTGTTGCTTTTGTTTTTGTAATTTATTTTAATAATTTTAAACGATTTTGTGTTTTTGAAAAGTTATTTTATTTTATTTTTCAGGTAGAGAACTTGGGAACATGTAAAACAATCGTTGTTCAATATGGCTCAGTGTCTTCTAAAAGGAAAACGATTCTACTGCCGAGAATGGGCCTTCAGCAAGATAAACCATTGTCTGGAAAACAGGCCTTCGTCAAAAACATGCGGGGCCTTGATTATGGGAGGTCCGGGATGCGGAAAGACCGCGCTGTGCTCGGAACTTGTGTGGCCTACCGCATCCCAAGGTAAACAACGGATGTTAAATAAAAGATTACTGGCATACCACTTTTGTCAAGCACATGACATTCAAAGCCTCTCCCTTGTCAACTTTGTCCGGGGATTGGTTGACCAATTACTGAAATCTGAGCTCATTTCCGGTTACAGGGAGAAATTAAGCCAACCAGAGATAGAAAAATATTTAGACCGGTCCGAGATCGAACGCAACCCGGATGAAGCATTTACCAAAGTAATCTTAGAGCCACTGTCATCAATAGATAAACCGCCTCAGACATTGTTTATACTTGTGGACTCTGTAGACGAATCTTATCTACAAAGCTTAACCGACAAATCAGCCGTCAGCCGAACAATAGCGGAACTTCTAGCAAATTTACACAATCTTTTCCCGTCTTGGCTACTTTTAGTGTGTTCATCGCGAAAGCAAAGTAAAGGAGTTACTCGAATGTTTACGGGATTTCGAAAAATAAGTTTGGACGATCTTAGGAAGTCACATGTGGTTAGAGATGTTCAGCAATATATTTTGTGTAGGCTCGACCAAGAGGAAGAGTTACGACAACATTTAAGTCGAGAAACAGCAGAAATGTTGAACCAACTCCACATTAAGAGTAATGGATGCTTTCTGTATCTTGAAAAAGTGCTAGACGGCGTGTCGGAAAATTTTATTATGTTGCGCGAAATCCGTGAGATACCGGGTACGCTAAATGGCCTGTACCTATGGTTATGTCAGAGATTGTTTGTACGTAAACAGTTTACAAAAATACAACCTATTTTAAATGTAATACTGGCTTCCAGGGTGCCGTTAAATGAAGATGAAATATACTTGTGTGCCAAAACCAGAAATGTAACATTAACTCCTGACGAGTTTAAAAAAAGATTGAAAGTGTTAGCTAAGTTATTAATAGACGGTGAGGAACAGAGAAAAATACTTTTTCATCATAGCTTCGCGGAGTGGTTGTTGGACGTTAAACATTGCACACAGAAATATTTATGTACTGCCTCTGAAGGTCACGGCATGCTGGCAATGAATGCAACATTAAACGCCTCTAATTTAACACCGGCGGAAGTACAGGATTTAGCCTGGCATCTGGTGAGAACGAACTTCAAAGATCAAATACAACACCATCACTTAGTTCAATGGCTGATACTCTCTGATGCAAATGTTGAGGAAAGTTTGTCAGTTGGTGTTCCAAAAGAACAAAAAGTTATCAAACTTTTATTAGATGCTGGTGCACGCATGCCCAATGATCCGGAAGAAGCCGAGACGGCAAGTCTTCACGCTAGTATGATTGAAGATTTAGAAACGGACCCAAAAGAACTTGAAAATGTAGAATTACCAATTCATGAAGTTGATAGTAATGGAAGGACAATGCTTCATACGGCAGCCCATGAGGGTAATCTACAACTAGTCAATCTCGTGTTATCGAAAGGTGCCGATATTGAAGCCGTGGAGAAAAACGGACAAACTGCATTGAATCTCTCGTCTAAGCAAGGACATACGGACATTGTGCGTACCTTGTTAAACGCTGGTGCTTCCGTAGATCACCCGGATAATGATGGGTGGACAGCTTTACGCTCTGCTGCATGGGGTGGTCATGCTGCAGTGGTTTCACATTTATTGGAGTGGAATGCTGAGGTTGATCACGAGGATCGTGAAAAGAGGACAGCGTTAAGAGCCGCCTCATGGGGTGGACACGAGGAAATAGTGGTCAAGCTGTTAGTGCATGGTGCTGAAGTTAACAAAACGGACAATGAAGGTCGTTCAGCACTTATAGCTGCGGCATACATGGGACATGCTGAGATCGTAGAACATCTAGTGAATTACAACGCGGATATTAATCACGCGGACTGTGACGGCAGAACTGCGTTATCGGTGGCCGTGTTGTGTAGCCGTGCGAGTGAAGGACATGAGAACGTTGTTAGTTTTCTGTTAGAACAAGGGGCAGAGGTTGACCATCAGGATAAGGATGGTATGACCCCTCTGTTAGTAGCCGCGTGTGAAGGTCATCGGGAAGTTTGTGAACTGTTGCTAGATTCTGATGCTGACCCAGACCACACGGACGTTAATGGCCGAACTCCACTTCTTGCCGCGGCGGCCATGGGTCATTCTAAGGTGGTTAATTTATTACTATTTTGGGGATGTGCAGTGGATACAATCGATTCTGAAGGAAGGACTGTTCTTAGTATTGCCTCCGCTCAAGGGAATGTGGAAGTCGTTGAGCAGCTACTGGACAGAGGTCTTGACGAAATGCACAGGGACAATATAGGCTGGACACCACTACATATGGGAGCATATGAAGGTCATTTACCGGTAAGTTAATAAAATAAACAAATAGTTTTAGTTTTAAATTAAACATATTTTCAGGAAACGTTTTATTTTTAAAAACAAATGAGGAATAATTAACCTGCTAATTAGGTGCTCTAGATAAGGGAAATGTTAAAAAACGTGTTGTATAGGAAACATTAATATCGTGACACAGATGCCAATAAAACCATGCTTTATTAAAGTTTATAGTTGACAATTAGAAATATGTTTACATTAAAAAAATATTTTCAGGGAAATTAAGGATTTGGAATAATTTAGAGTTGTCATATGCCATTTCTTGAATGTAATAAAAAATACATTAATAAAATGGTACATATACAATATAGCATTAAATTAAAAAAAAGTTACATGACAGTTTCTATTTGAAAAAAATGAAAGTAAGTTTACATTTTTTTCCCGCCAAAACTTTATGACCACGTGTGAAAAGTGTAGAGCTCCCTAACTATCTGATGTGATCAGTTTCATCTGTAACATTAAACCTGTTGGTATATTATTGATGTTTGCTATTGTGATTTACATATTTGTGTATTGCATGTTTATAATAGCCCTAATTATTTCCTATATATATGTACTAGATATATAACACATGTCTCGTCATTTGATACAGACTGTATCGATTTTACAAACTACTTTTAATGTCCCACGGCTATCATCATCAGTAACTGTAGTTAATACTGAATTATAACAGTACTAACTACCTAGACCAAGTCATGCTGGGTGACATATGGGAAATATATCTCTGAACTTTACTTAATATACATTTTAAGTGATAAAATTGATTCTGAATGTCATAACATACTCTACATAGATAGAATTCCTGTCCAATAATAGTGAAGCAAGTGGCCCAATATATTATTTAATATAGATATACAGTCATATTTATATATAGAGAAAGAATTTATTCAGTGATCTCTCTCTCTCTCTCTGATGGCTCTTTTTCTCACTCTTCTCTGATAGTTCTCTTTCCTGATCTCTCTCTCTCTCTCTCTCTCTCTCTCTCTCTCTCTCAATGGTTCAACCTCACTCTGATATTTAATGATAATCTCCTAAAAAGATATTCTTACCCCCTAATTTTGAACCTCACTTGGGGCAAATCGTTTGGCAGTTTCCTCACTGTCTGATTGTAAGTACATTTTTCTGAACACTCTGGTTTTCTCCACCATCCAAGAACTGACTGCCTCGATATAAATGAAATAATCTTGACTGGGATGTAAAACTTCATTACTCCACTCCTATCAAGATACTGTGTTGTATGTATACACTTGGTATATTGATCAGGTTCCATCACATGCTGACTTTAAACAAGTGTCTCTGATTGTTTCCAATGATTAGTTTTTTCTGTTCAATAAATAAATAAATTGTTTATGGAAGAAATCCTTGCTGGTCTTGGCAGCATCTCTGATTGAACATGTTTAATTTACTTGGTTAGAATGCTAAAACATTATGTCACATTTATAGGTCAAAGGTGATTTATTTTTTCATATTTTGGAATAATGAAATTTTCAAATTCAATATTTTAGCAGACATTAATTTGTATCATCACACATCAGGCCAGTTCAATGTCATTTCATGTAAATTAGATTAATTATGGCAGAATTCAAGTTCATTTGATAGAAAATACTAAAAAATTGGGTCAGAGTTCATATCATTTGATATTACAATAACTTGGGTTAGAGTTCAAGGTCAATGTTGATTAGATTATTTCAGAGTTCAAGGTCTGCCTTAACTGATTTTCAAAATGTATTTGTAATAGAACAACCCAAAAAGCTACAGGGTTTATGAATAAAGGTTTTTAAAATAATGATGTATACCCTGGGTATTATCAACATGTTTGTGTTTTACAGCCTCAGTAGGCAAGTGATCTAAAGCTACACTTGTATGGGATCAAAACCTCTCACTGTATTATAGGTTTAAAATCCAAGATGACTTGCAACAATCAACTGTAGGAAATTAGATATTTTAGTTTGTGTGCTGTAACTATTTAAATTCTTCTTTATTTAAAACATTCAATCTTTACAACCACAGGAATAATAACCATTCTGAATTACCACCTCCTCTCTGACCCTCTCTCTGATTGTTCATTTCATCCTCTATGTCTGCACATCTAACACAAATACTGTTTTTTAGGTGAATTTGCTTTGTTGATTTAAGATTCCATAATTTTATCAGGTTACCATGGAAACCTGATATGTAGATTTCAGTTTTACTATGATCACAGCAATCTTGTGTATGGTGAAAATGTTCATTGATTTAACAAACTTCTTTGGAAAATTTCCCAGTGGTAAATATTTAACATAGTTTTATGTGGATAATATATCTCATATAGTGTCAAATAGTATGTCTACTTCTAAAAGCTAGCTGACAAATCCAGATATTTTTTGAGGATGTTGTCAAATTTTTTCCCCGGCTGGGTGGTCTCAGAAGTCATTTTGGAAAATCAGTCCAAAATAATTTTCAGTACACTTGTTAAGGTTGCCATTATTGTCAGGGTTAGTTGGGGATGATGTATAGTACCACACAGTGATTTCAAATGAAGCAGACGACTTCCTGCCTAGAGTTTGATCTATTTTTATGAATTAGTCTGCATGCTCAGGGACTCAAGGACTCCCATCATTTATTATGAAGGCCAGTTGATGGTATGTTAAAAGTAATTAATGCATCAGCAGATTTTTGTGGTTGTATCCTGTTAACATGTCTGTATATTTCAATGAATTACACTTAGAGAAAAATCATTGTACTTACAATTTATCAAAGTGCCTATCACTGCTTAAGTGTTTAAGTGGAGCAGAAGTTTTCTTTGTCCATTCCTGTTTTCTCTACAATCTTAGAACAGGCCACTTTAATATAAGTGAGATAATCTTGACTGGGGCATAAAACACCATTATTCCACTCTACCATTCAAGAACTGTCTTTATAGTCAGTCCGACCTGCCTTAAAAGTCATCTCCATAAAAGGGTCACCTGGTTATAAAGGCCATTAAAATTGTATCCCAATTGTCCCTTATAGACAGGTTCGACTGTATAAGTTAAAGAATCGAAACTTTGCTTGGTAGACCATATTATTTCTGTTGTCAACAACCCTTTTTATTGATGATAGGGTACTTTACCATGGTCCACTATCATAAAAAGGGTCATTGATGATGGAAATAATTAAGTCTATTGGCTGAGATGTAAAAGTGCATTACTCCACCCTGACTGATCCTTAATATATATTTGAGATAATCTTGACTGTGAGAAGTAAAACGATGTTCCTCCTCTCTTCTTAGTGAAACAAAAAAAGTCAGCATCAGAAACATCCAACAGAGAGATTTTTGTGGTTGTATCCTGTTAACCTGTCTGTATATTAAATTGATTGTACAGTGAAACCCCCTCTATACTTACGAATCACAGTGCCTCTAAATCTCACTGTAGGTTTGAATCATGTTGGAGCAGATCTTATTGTAAGAAAGTTTGTCAGTTTGTTCTCCAACATGTCATGGTTTTTTCTATGGACACTCCAGTTTCCTCCACTTTTGTATAACAGACCACCTTGATATAAGATTTAAAGAGAAATGATCTTGACAACAATGATTACTCCACCTAGAACTGACCAATCAATAAAATTAAGATAATCTTGACTGGAACAAAATTCACCATTACTCCACTCTACTCTGCTCCACACCTCCATCCCAGAACTGCGGTAGCTCAGTTGGTAAAGTGCTCGCTCCATAAGTGGGAGGTCATGGGTTTGATCCCCATCTGGATCTTACCCAAGACTTGAAAGTGGGTAGTGACTGTTCTTTCGCCAAGCACTTGACATTACGAAATGAAAGTCACAGTTCTTTTTGATGGGAACTTAAAATAAACGAGGTCCCGTGTCACGGTGTGCTTGGTACGATAAAGAACCCAGCTGTAAAATGCTATATGGGCAAAATTTCTGCACCTTCGCCTATAGCTGGCGACGTCTCGATATAAGTGAAATATTCTTGACTGGGACATTAAACACCATTACTCATTACTTATCCCAGAACTGACCACCTTGGTAAAATTAAGTACTATAATCATGACATAATTCACCATTAATTTACTGCACTGCACTCAGTGAAACAAAACTTGCTTTCTCAGTCAGCATCAGAAATATCCAACAGCGAGAGAGTGTTTTTGCCAAATTTAAAAAATTTTTATGATAAAATACAATCTAACTTGTCAATATATCATAGTTATATGTAGCTAGTTTAACCATTTCTCCAGACATCAATTTATCGTCTGTCTTGGCACAGCTATGAAATTATTCTATTTTTTGTGGTAAAAATGCTGTACATTACGTTTTTATCGACTCTGTGAATCAATTATTGAGATGTTGTTTTCAAAGATGAGAAACAAATTGGTATGATTTCAGTTTTGGAACTAGAAATGGCTTTTTGTCAATTCCTTTTAGTAACAAAAAAAAAAAAAAAAAAAAAAAAAAAAAAAGAGAGAGAGAGAGAGAGAGAGAGAAAGATTTGTTTCTGGTGAGATTTTGTTTTCAGAAATAAAGTAACTGAATCTTTTTGGACGAGAATTTAAAAACTTTTTGTATTGGTTGGCTGTCATAAAAAAAGAGAAAAAGAGTTCTGACGAGAATTCCTCACAATTCATTGTTTTCAGTGCATTGCAACTTCACCAGTAGGGTTGAGCTGTGCCTTAAAGTTGAAATCCCAGTTGAGCAGTGAGACATTGCGTTAATTAATTTTCTTCAGATAGTTTATTAGTTAGCTTGCTAAAGGTGGGTGTTTTTTTCTAGCTACTCCTGTTTCCTCTACCATCTCAAAAATGGCCAGTTGATATAAGAAAATTAATCTTGACTGGTGTGTAAAACACCATTCCAACCTAATGTCTCTGTATAATTGAAACAATCTTGACTGGAATGTGTGATATACCAGCACCTGGCTCTCCCATCGATCATTTTATTTCAGTTCATTAAAAAATTTAAGATGCGTTTTAATGCAGCATGACTTGCGGGGGGAATTGATCTTTTTATTTTGTTTTACTTGGAGGTATATTATTATAATATAGGATATAGAATTGATTTTTACTCGTTCCGTCATCAGATCCATTCTGTAGCAGTATAAATAAAACCGTGGCTGTATAACCCTAATCTTATAAAACACATCAGCCATTTTACAATCAATAATTTTTAGGCTGTGCATTAAAATCCTGCATCACTGAACTTCTCTCGTTTCTTGAATTTTGACTTCCACATCAGTTGATCTCGTTCAGCAAAGCACCGTTTTCACAATTGCATTGCTGCATAACTAACTTCCCTGATCTCGCTCTCTCTCTCTCTCTCTCTCTCTCTCTCTCTCTCTCTCTCTCTCTCTCTCTCATTTTTCTACTTCCATATCAGTTGATCTAGTTCAGTAAAGCATGGTTTTAAAATTGCATTGCTGTATAATTAACTTCCCTAATCTCTCTCTCTCTGGCATATCTACTTCCACAATAGTTGACCTAGTTCAGTAAAGCATGGTTTTTAGCTCACCTGACCGAAGGTCATGTGAGCTTATGGCATAGCGCAGCGTGTGTATGTGCGTGTGTGCGTGTGTGCGTGTGTGCGTCGTTAACACCTATTTTCGACTTCTCTCTCTGAAACTACTGGACAGTTTTTAATGAAACTTTGTCAGAAGTATATATGGGCCGGTGCAATTCAGATTTGTTCGTGGCGTTGCCATGGCTACCATAAACTAGGTCAAGGTGACCTAGGGGTGCAAAAATCTTAAAAAATCTTCTTCTTCTCGAAAGTACTGATTGGAGAAAAAATCTGATGTGATATTTGGCTTCTCTAGGGTCTTAAGCCTATAGTTTGTTCATTTTGTAAAATCGGATAAAAAATAGGTTACGCGTTTTTGCGTTTAATTTTGAAAAAATCGTAAAATAGCTTCAAATTGTTATAACTTGACTATTTGACCAGATAATGACATGGGGTTTTCAGTTTTGACATCTTCTTGTTAGTATCTTCAAAATGAGGTCAGGTCAATTGTGAAGGTCGTGACCTAATTTTTTTACCTCTGATTATAATTATTATCTCGAAAACTATAAACTTTTTGTATAGGCATGTATATTAGAATGTTGTAGGTATTGATACAACGATCATTTTGATGTATAGAAAAAAGGTCATGGGTTCTAGTAGTCAAGGTCACAGATGTGAAACAATACCGAAATGGTTAATTATCTCGAAAACTATAAACTTTTTGTATAGGCATGTATATTAGAATGTTGTAGGTATTGATACAATGATCATTTTGATGTATAGAAAAAGGTCATGGGTTCAAAGGTCAAGGTCACAGATGTGAAACACTGAAATGGTTAATTATCTCGAAAACTATAAACTTTTTTGTATAGGCATGTATATTAGAATGTTGTAAGTATTGATACAACGATCATTTTGATGTATAGAAAAAGGTCATGGGTTCAAAGGTCAAGGTCACATATGCGAAACAATACCGAAATGGTTAATTATCTCGAAAATTATAACATTTTGTATAGGCATGTATATTAGAATGTTTAGGTATTGATACAATGATCATTTTGATGTATAGAAAAGGTCATGGGTTTAAAGGTCAAGGTCACAGATGTGAAACAATACCGAAATGGTTAATTATCTCGAAAACTATAAACTTTTTGTATAGGCATGTATATTAGAATGTTTAGGTATTGATACAACGATCATTTTGATGTATAGAAAAAGGTCATGGGTTCAAAGGTCAAGGTCACAGATGCGAAACAATACTGAAATGGTTTATTATCTTGAAAACTATAAATTTTTTGTATAGGCATGTATATTAGAATGTTGTAGGTATTGATACAATGATCATTTTGATGTATAGAAAAAGGTTATGGGTTTAAAGGTCAAGGTCACATATGCGAAACAATACCGAAATGTTTAATTATCTCGAAAACTATAAACATTTTGTATAGGCATGTATATAAGAATGTTGTAGGTATCAATACAACGATCATTTTGATGTGTAGAAAAAGGTCATGGGTTCAAAGGTCAAGGTCACAGATGTGAAACAATACTGAAATGGTTAATTATCATGAAAACTATTAACTTTTTGTATAGGCATGTATACTATAATGTTGTAGGTATTAATACAACGGTTATCATGATGTAAAAAAACAAGTCATTGGGGTTTAGTATTTATGTTTTCTTTAAATCTATCAGCTAGCCATTAGTTATCAGGTGAGCGTATCAGGCCCATGGGCCTCTTGTTACAATTGCATTGCTGCATAACTTCCATTATCTCTCCCGATCTCTCTTCCACATTAGCTGACCTAGTTAAGTAAAACATGGGTTTTACAATTGCATTTCAAGTCCCGGTTTTTACAATTGCGTTTCAAGCCCCGAGAGGAAAGTAATTTCCTGTATTGGTGTATTGTTTTATTTTTTAATTCCGTGATTTTACGGCCTTTGTGTATTACATCATGGAAACTAATTTTCTACAAGAGCACATTAATTTTGATATGATTGTGACATGTTGATTTTTATTGTGATAGTGGATAAAGTAGAATATTCAAATTTTCTGTATTCCTATTTTTATTACATCATGTTGCATCCTGGCTAGATTGGAGTTTGATATGTATTACATCATGAAAATATCCTGACTTTTGAGTGTAATGTGTATTAAAATATCAGGAAACTCATGCAAAAATCACAAAACCTATTGCTCTGTGACATGTAATATTTTACAAATGGAAATTTTATAAAACCTTTTAAACAATCTAAAATTTGAATTTTATAATTGCTGAACTAAGAAAGCACTTTTAGGTTTATTAAAATTTGCATGTATTTCTCTTAAGGTTGCTAGCAGCGACATTAAATATCTGTAATAAATGTCGTAGCTGCTAGTCAATCTTTCTTGAGGAGTTTATAATATTGTTGCAGGTTCTTTTTACAATCAATGGAATAAGAATTTGAACTCAAGATTTTTATTATAAGACAATTACGTACAATGCCAAATTTTTGTGGTCACTAGTCAAAGATTAACAAGTCTTCATATAGCTGTTGTCAGATTTTAGGAAATGTTTCTGAAGAATAAAATTGTAATTTAATTGTTATTTATTTAATCTAAAATTTGGCCAAATTATTTCTGTCCTCAGCTGCCCTTTTTATTGATGATGGTCCCCTATGATTAATAAAAACGGCCATTGAAATATTTCTATCTAATCTAAAATATGTTTTTTGTGCAAGTTCATATCACAGATACAATGGATACCAGATATGTATTATCAATCAAGATATAATGTGCTTGCAGCACCTGTTCTGTCTATACCTAGATCTATACATCTGTGTAGCTTAATAATGACATTATAACTCCGTGTGACTCATTGTAACCTCATTATTACAGCCAGCCGGTGACTCAGGTGAATTGTCTCAATTATTCAGGTTAATTAATATAAACAGATTCTACTACAGAAAGCAATCAGGGTGAAAATTAATTCACCTCTAACGACCTGGGCTGGTTAATGCAAAGATGTCTTAATGATTACGAATATTTACCTATAACGGCCGGGCCAGGTTTATTCAAAGTTATCTTGAGCATTTTGAATATTTACCTTTAAAGGCAAGGATAATCAGGCCCTATAAGGAATCTGAATGAGTGAGGGGGCCCAATTTTACCTCTGGGTCAAGGTTATTTCACTTATATATGGAGAAGTAAAAAAATCTCCAGCAATACATTAAGTTAGAAAACACAACCTTTGCGATTTCATTTGTAGAAATGCCTGGCTGGAAAATCAGCACACAACAGCGAAATCCTTTACAATTTGGTTACATGCATGGCCTTTCGTGTAAGATACATGTCGACTATATTGCACTGTGGCAAGATTGGTAAAAAGTGAAAAATTACAGTTTAAAACAAATTTTTAATGTGCATTTGAAATGAAAAAAAAATTAAGAGCGAACTTCCGTTTAAAAGGTCGTAATTACATAACGTGTTTAGTACATGCTTCATAAAAATCATTTAAAAAGACTTTAGAAAATTGTTATAATAGTAACATTATAAGGTTCTTCTCATGGGAACCTGCTTATTATAAATCGCTAAAGTACATGGTTTTGTGTTTCCAATTCTGAACAGTCCAATGATTCCGTATCTCCGATCACAGGGATACATAATAACATGTGGGTTTGATTTCCTGTTGTCAATGACTGATCCAATTTGAAACATTAGAATAGGGTCATAAATGGGTAAGCATTTTAATGGGGTCACAAAGGGGTAAACATGCACTGATAATGAGGATCACAAAGGGTTATGTAATACCGGTAGTAAGAATTCCTTTCTATGTATTATATTCAAAAAATTATTTTCACACAAATGTTCGAATCCATCATTTTTAGGCCTTTTCAATTAAAGACTACAATCTTGCATTGCAACATATAACAAGTACATAGAACTTGTGAATTATGATGTGAAATATTGGTCACTATCATTTGGTTTCAAGGTAGTTTCTGTCTTCGAGTTCTGTGTATGTGAAGTGACTAGAAAATACATAATTATCCTTTGGTCACTCTGGGATAGTATGCAGTTTTGTGGATTGGATAAATCACAGTAAACATACACCAATTCCCATTGATTTATCAACTAAATGAACTGAAACAGTGTGAAATGAAATGTTTTCTTGGTTATGTTCCAAGGTTCCTGGCTGGGGCTTGTACCCATGAACCACCACCTAAACCTCTTGGCAACCTGTCACCATGGCTGCAGGTCTTCATGGGTATTAATTGCCAGCTGGTTTATATTGTAAAATTATAACTTCTCAAAATGAGGTACATCAGTCATGTACTTATCATAATTAAGATTATAGTGTGAAGTTATACCAGCCTTCTGGTTAGGAAAAATGGCTGCTCTGGCACGTATAATACCTTCAGGAAGCAGTTGGGTCTTTGCCATGAAGACAGTCATAACTGCCAGGCCAACTTAAAAGTAACTTGTTGTAGAAAGTGGCAATATTATAATAACACTGGGAAAAATATGAATGTAAAATGCTTTATGTCAATTATGATTTATATAGAAAAAGACATAAAATCTGGAAAAATATAATTTGCCAAGACTTGAGTTGTAACTGAGAAAATGGAAATCGCTATCATATGACATTAAAATCCATGTAATGGTATAGATATGCAGATCTAACAAATTTTCTGAGACTGTAGACTGAGAAAATGGAATAAAGCTATAAAAACAAAAATATATGAATATCAAAGATGTGAATATTGAATAAAATTGTTAAGATCTGCCAGACTGATCGATGTTATACTCTCTAAATATTTATGTATTTTCTATCAATTTAATCGCAGTACTTTAAGTATACTACAAGTAATGAAAAATGGCATGCATCTTGTAAAAAGGATTTTACGATAGCAGTATACATGTCTTGTATTATATTTTAAAAGAGATTGGCCTGAGTTGAGTAATTGTTTATATGTCCCTGTGAGATCAAGTATTTTCATTTGTATAAAGGGGTTAGTCCGCTTCCATAATGGTTGCTTAAGAAAGATTCTAAAAATATTTTGGCCCAGCAAAATAACCAACAAAATGCTACATGAAAAAACAACTGGCTCTGAAGACATGGCAACCATATTAAAGAAGAAAAGACGGAGATGGATTGGGCACATCATAAGACGACCATCTGACGACCTAGCAAAACTGCTTTAAGATGGACTCCAGAAGGAGAGAAGCAGGGAAGACCAAAGACAACTTGGAAGCATACCATAGAAGCCTAATCAAGCAGATGGGTACCACCTGAAGAGAGTTAGAAAAGAAGGCACAGAACAAAGACAAGTGGAGATCCCTAGTCCTTGCCCTATGTGCCTCTTGGCATAACAAGGACTAGGTAGGTAGGTAAAGGGGTTAGTTCAGGAATGGTGGAGGAAGTGAGAGTGCCCATGGAAAACCACTGACTTTCTGCAAGCAAATATTACATACTTTCTCACACTGATTTGTCTGGAATGAAACTTGAACCTAGATGGCGAGAGGCATTGATTTGTGAGCACATGCCATAGACCATTCGGGCACCAAGGCCCCATAGGAGATTGAAAATTTACTTTGAACATTATAAACGTATTGTGGACAGAATATCAAGGTAGCACAATATGTACATGTTTTATTTGTGGAAAATGAGACTGGCAAGCGCAATATATTTTGTTTGTGCAATTTAATATTGGAACATAGATGATGAAGACATCTACATTAAAAGAGCTTCATTGTAATTGGCTGTATGTATAAACAATGTACTCCTAGGAGAAGTTACCACTTACAGAGTCATCATCGTTAAAAGAGCTTCATTTTAATTGGCCGTATGAAGAATATACTCCTACGAGAAGTTATGACTTACAGAGTCATCATCGTTAAAAGAGCTTCATTTTAATTGGCCGTATGAAGAATATACTCCTACGAGAAGTTACAACTTACAGAGTCATCATCGTTAAAAGAGCTTAGCGGTAATCGTCTGTCATAAATCAGTCTAAGAAGCAGAATCAAATTAACGTAACAAAACTATCAAAATCAATAACGTTAGCTTAAGTAACCGACGGGCGGGCACTGTGTTATGTCAAATGTAATATAACCTGTTCCAAAAAGTATTGATTAGTCATAAGTCATACCATACTGAATTCACAATATATTAATATTCTATAGTCTGTAAGAAAGAAAAATGTAGATATTTTGGCACAAAGATTTTATGATTAACCTGTTGCACTAAAACATTTTTTGTCAGTTTTCTGGCTGAAGTTTGAAATTTTTTCACGGCACTTCAGGGTCCTCCACCATAAATGGCATAGCTGCCTATACTATAGTTGTAACAGTTTTGAACTCCAAGAACAATGATTAAAAAAAAGCATACTGATATGCATCAATAAACAGAAAACATGCACAATAACTCTATTTCTAAAAATAATTATTAAGGGAATATGTCCCCAGATCCCAAGTGCACAATCTAGGATGTTTCAAAAGGGGCCATCTTCAAAATCTTTCATCTAAAACACCATGACATAAATATTTTGGCAATTATGTAATGTGAAATATGGCCCACTAAGGCCTCAACCATTGGACCACTTGGCAAAATAAAGGGTCTATGGCCTTATGACCCCTTCTAGAATGAACACTGGGCCCAATCACATTTTTTGACTTCATCTTTCTAAGACTTTCATTCATTTTTCTCTAGCAACACCATTGACCATCCTAAAACATACCACCTTGATAAATGTGAAAGAATCTTGACTGGGGCATAAAACACCATTGCTCCTCTCCACACTGCAATCCTTAAAATCCTCTACAGATTGAGCTTCTGAAAATTGGATGATTGACAGTATACACAGACAGACCAGATACCTGATATTAAAATAAATAGATCTACATTTAATATTAAAGAGTACACCACAGTGATATATCTCTGTGAAACCTGAGAAACAAACTTGAATGAAGTGATTTATCAGGCTAGGAGCAAAAGTTCATCACAACATCAATATCATTTTATCATATTATTCTGATATAATTCAATATGATAGATACCTTATCCAGCTGGGGTTATCTGTCTTTGTTATGATAATCTCCACTAGGGGTCTTTAGGTTATCTTCCCTAGTTATGATAATTATCACTAGGGGGTCTTGATATGTTCAATTTATAGTGTAGTAACTGTAACAACAACAACAAAAACAACAATATATAATATTAATTGATGATGATGATGATGATGAAGATGATTGATAATGTAACAGAAAGAAAAAAATGTTGGGTTGGACCAGGGATCAAACCCAGTACCTCTCACATTATAGGCAAGTGCTCTACCAACTAAGCTACCCACACTTTACTTTCTTTCCCTTTTATGTATTAGTTTCCCACAGTCCCACATGGGAAATCTCACCCAAAGATGACTTTATATGGCCTGCAATTGACAGTGATCCATCACTTCTGAAAGCCACACTTAGGCCACCAAACTTTAACAAGAAGGAGACTGGGGATCAAATCCAGAACTGTCACACTATAAGAGAATGGTCTATCAACTGGGCCTCCCAGATTGCTAAAATAAAAATTTTGCCACCTTAAACCATCTCTTGGTTTTAGATGATGGTGGCACCTCGTTTTTTGCTTGTTGCAAAAATACAGTTTAAATTCTGAATATAAACCATATTTTGGCAAAACTATGTCATTCATTTGAAGATTTTTTTTCTGCAGTACATCACAGTAATAACGAGTTAAGCCGTTTGACTAATGATTTGTTCCTTAAGGAGATGGTTAACTACAGACATGATATATATGTTGTATATGTAATAACACATATATATATAAGTATAAAAACATCTGTAGTAGCCATTAATCTTCAGACAATTAGCTCTACTTTATCTTCCTTATTACCTCTCATAAAACCACTTCGTGCAGCTAGAATGGCTGCATGTCAGTTAGGAAGGTATTTTAGCTTGTTTAAGTGGAAGAATTTCTTAAAGATTTCATCAACTAGAATGCAGTGTCTAATGCTGTGTTCAATCTAAGATTTTTAAGAGGAACTTTGGTTTTAATTGCCATAACATAAATAATTTAGCCTTCATGTTAAATTAAATATGACCCACTAAGTCTTTAAGAATGGAATCATTTGGCAAAATAAGTGATGATCATTATTGGCCTCATGAGAATGCAGTCCTACTACATATATATACTTATTGGCTTTCGAAATATATATTGTTTAACATATTGACTTTTAACTGTAGCTGTTTCTTAAATACTTTTGCTCTCTCCAGACGGTATGGCCTGATTATTCCCTTTAAAGGATCCGGTTATTAAGCACTCTGGCACAGTGTTAAAGAATAAAATTGCTAACCATATTATTATTGAAACTGTACTAACCACTGAACCAGATAGGTTCTAACATCTGGGGGGTGTGTTATGCTACATACGATGTAAGAACTTGAAACATGGTGTTCTCAAGCTGTCACCAATACTGGTACAAAATTGTCATATTCCAGATGATCTAAATATTGTCATAACCATGGTAACATACTAACCAAATGGGAGGTCGTGGGTTCGATCCTCAGCCGGGTCCAACCCATAACTTGAAAGTGGGTAGTGACTGTTCTTTCGCCAAGCACTCTGCATCAGGAAATGAAAGTCACAGTTCTTTTGGAGGGGAACTTAAAATAAACTAGGTCCCGTGTCACGGTGGGCTTGGCACACTAAAGAACCCTGCTGTATAATGCCATCAGCGCAACACACAGGCAAAATTTCTGCATCTTCACTTATAGCTGGTGACGTCTCAATATAAGTGAAATATTTCTGACTGGAACATAAAACATCAACTCAGCTCATTAACTTAAGTCAGTCTTAATTTTAGCCTAATTTCTATTCCTGTCACACTCAAAGCCAGACATTTTGATTAACATTATCAACGTTAAGGAATTTATCAGATGTTGATTATTTTAATTGATAAAAATCTTGACTGCTCCAGATAAATCACTAATGCAATTAAAGTTTAACAAAGTAACAGGATGATTACTTAACCCTAGAGAGGCCTTAATTTTAGACCACTTAACCCTAGAGATACCTTAATTTGAATTCACTTAACCTCAGTGACTTCTTACTTTCTACAGCTTATATGATAAAGTGATAAAGCAGATTTATCTGGTATAGTGTAAAATATGGACCTTGAATTTGATTTGGAGATTCTATTTCTTCTGTAATATGAGTTTTTAGTAAGTTAAG
Organism: Anadara kagoshimensis; assembly: GCA_021292105.1. Lineage (NCBI taxonomy): Eukaryota > Metazoa > Mollusca > Bivalvia > Arcoida > Arcidae > Anadara > Anadara kagoshimensis. Next base: position 58,500,935 of record CM037873.1, on the reverse strand, counting down.
CCCAAAGGTCTAGAGGTCTAGTACTGCTTTGTAAACTTCCTCGTCTGATAGAATTCTCATCACAAGCCACCAGTGCTTTATTGGTCAGTTATATCCCTCGTTAAATTTTGGATTCAAATCTGAGATCTGAAAAATAAATAACTGTATATATCCAATATAAAACTTAGCATTTAGAAGTGTGGTAACAGGTGCTTTCTTGAGACTGTATGTCACTGTAGACTTGACATGATAAAGAATCTTTCACCTTAAGACATCAGCACGAAGAACAATTACAATTTGGTAAACCTATTGTCAAATTAGCTGTAACAATGAAAAATGTTTTAACTTTTGTCTAGATGACAAAATATGAACCTTCTTGTTTCTTTTACTAATGGACCAGGTATAGCAGTAGATACTAATTGTTAACTCCACATTTTACAATATGCCACCTGTCCTTCCTGTCAGAATACCTTATCTTCTCTCTGTCTGCAACTATCTTATCTTGTCTGTGTTCTGTATACAAGTGTAGAAAGGAAGAGTTAAATATATTCCATCAAGGCAGTGTTGAAGTTATTTGATGTTTAGATTGTCATCCAATCCTGAAAGCTGTGGTATATTGGTCTAGCAAATAAAAGCAGGGGAACATAAAAATCTACATTTGGCACCAGTCAAAACAACCAAGAACAAGACACAAGACAAGTTCATGATACAAAACAAGCAAGACAAGAAAATACAAACAAATATTGGATCAATTCACTGATTATAAAAGTGAAATAGTTAAACTTTGATTTGAGTTGAAGATACCTTGAGTCTCAAATGGCTACAAGGTCCTTGTACAAGTTGTACAGTATTTTATTATACCTCATTAGAAAAATACGATACTATCTGTAATTTGATTGGATCATTGGATCATGTGATCAGGGTGGAGAAAACATCGTGTATCCCTCTGAAAACATCATATCCCACCTCTTCGGAATACACCATGACGTCACAATGATATGACGTCATCGATGGTGAATCGGCCACGACGTTCTAGCGTTTGCCTCCGATGAGTTCCGATAGGAGAAAAAGCAATGAATCGGAGAAGGACTGATGTTTTCAGAATGTCTTTGTTGAAATATTGTCTTTCTTTCTGTCTTTCGTATTACCATAGTTATCTTTCGGTATAATAAACAATTTATTGCCTTTGTTTGAGGGAGATATGAACATTTGTTCACCCTTAACAAGTCACATTTCCCTCGGGCTTCGCCCTCGGGAAATATGACTTGTTGCAGGTGAACAAATGTTCATATCTCCCTCAGACAAAGGCAATAAATGTATAGTGTACTCTTGCTTATTGCCAACTCTGCATTGTATATGGTAAAGTATGAGGTTCCCTCAAATACAAAATTGTTAAAAACTTTACTAGAGATAAGTTTAGGGTAATTGTAATTTTCTGTCGGGTATTAAGGGCAGATAACTCAATATTGTGTCCCATGTATACATATTACTAGGTACATTCTGATCACGATTATAGATGTTATGTCAGTTAGATAAAATGGTGATGAAAAAAGTTACTTCCTTTTTACGCCTAGAATAGAAATTTATGAAATTCCTCACATATTGAATCAGTTTAAGAAGAAGCTTTTGTCTGTTATTATATACAAAGTATAATTTGTTGATACCATCAAATTAAGTCTCCACCCTCCTCTACATGAACATAAACATACCAATTTTGTTTTCATGATCCGAGTTAACAAGGATGAATAGACAACTGTATATTGTTTTTATTGGCTGTGTGGGGTTTTTCTGTAAGGCCATACTTATGTACTTCTCCATATAAAATATGTACTAGTACTTTTCTGTTTACTGTAACCTTGAGTAATAACAACAATATCAAAAATAGAAAATAATGCATTATTGGCATCTCTCAATTTTTAGCTTACCAGTGGTCTTTTGTTATTTCTAAGTTTCTATAGCTACATGCAGACAGCTGAGCTGCTGTCCATGCTCTAAACAAAGTTGATTGGACTAGATGTGACATTTTGGATGTTTTTCTGCTGGCTAGCATTTCTTTCTTCATCTGCCATTTAATGAGAAAGTGAGAGGAAAGCTTTCCCACAAACTGAGCTCAAAACAGGAATTTTTTTTTATAAAAATCCTGTACCGTTTTACCCTGAAGCCAAACACAATGACTGCATCTTATAATTAAGTCATAAATTACCCTGAATCTTTTTATCCACCTTACTTAGATGAGAAGAAAGTATTTTTCCTGAACTTTGAAGAAACTTATACATGTTTGGAATGTTGCTAGATTGATAAGTCAGTTAGATATATCTGGGGGATACTATGTCAGGGACAAGGTCGATTAATGACCATTGTACCTGAAGTCCAGCTGTAGGTGGACAGGTGCTAGATTTAGGTCATTGTTTTATGAATGTTTTTTGTGTCCATAATTTTCCAGTCACATGAGTATATGTACTAAATATTTCAGTTTCAATTAAGTTACGTAGCTTTTACATAAAATTAAATAGTTTTTACTTGAGATTTGCTTAACTACATACAGACCGAGTGTTCAGTGGAGTGGGGTACAACAGTGACACATGTATTTTACACTCCAATCAATTAAGATTCTTTCACTTTTATCTAAGAGGTCAGTTAATCTGACATGGTAGATGAAACCAGACCCCTAGAAAACCACTTACATTCACCTTCTCTCATTGTGTAAGTTCAAGTCACACTTTTGACAAATCTTCGTGTGAGAAAGTTTGTTTCCTGAAGGTTGCGGGTTTTCTTGAGGCACCATGGTCGGTCTCCTCCACCTTCTCTGAACTGACTCTTAATATAATTGAAGGAATCTTGACAAGGGCATGGTACTCCACTACTCCACTTTACCTTAGCGAAGCTGAGACGAGCTTAGCCTTGAAATTAAGACTTGATAACATTAGGTTGGTTGATTGTAGACTATTATTTACACAGATCGAGATAACTGAATCTGGAAGTTAAAAGAATCTTCAGTGTTCAAGTATACTTGAGTTGATCTGAATTCTGTTTAAATGTATTACCCTCCATTAAATATCTTATCATTGAGTGGGTATTGCAAACTCTTGAATGCAAAGATTCTAGATGACCTTTTGTCTTTCAATCTTTTTCACTCTTGACTTTGGAGGATGGTACATGTCTGTTGTAAACATTTTGTCTCATAATAAGCATATCTTATTAAAATTCACCTTTGATAGAATGTTTACTAATGGTTTACAAAAGTTCTTAATGTTAAATAAAATATTCATAATTATGCACAAAAGGCACATTATAATACAAAATTGTACCAACAGATTATCCTAATAATTTAATTATTATTGTATACTTTCAGGTGTGCCAAGCATTGGTTGAACATTGTGCTAAAGTAAATGAGTTTGATAATGATGGAAGACATCCCATGATCCTTGCTGCACAAGAGGGACATTTACCAGTTGTGACCTATCTTCTTGAACATGGCTCAATATTGGATCACAGGTCACATGATGGTAAAACTTCATTTCGAGTGGCTGCCTTGGAAGGTCATAAAGAGGTCGCCAAATATCTCATCTCAGAAGGAACTAATATAAACTACAAAGATGCTGATGGGAGATCAACGCTATATATTCTGTCGCTGGAAAATAAAGTTGAAATGGCCACAGAACTCTTAGATAGTGGGGCTGAGGTTGAATGCTCTGACCTTGAAGGTCGTACTGGCCTTCATGTTGCTGCATGGCAAGGACATTTTGAGATTGTTGAACAGTTACTTCTTCATGGTGCTAATCCAAATTCAGTGGACAATGATCAAAGGACTGCATTACAGTCAGCAGCATGGCAGGGCCATGAAAAAGTTGTTAAATTATTAGTAGAAAAGGGTGCTCATGTTGATCATACATGTAATCAAGGAGCGACTGCTCTTTGTATTGCAGCCCAGGAGGGTCATGAAGGGGTAGTGAATGTTCTTCTTAGCTACAAAGCCAATGTTAATCATGCTGATCAGTTTGGCAGGACGCCAATGAGGGTGGCACTTAAAAGTGGACACACAAAAGTCTGTAGACTGTTGGAGGAGTATGGTGCTACACCAGTTAGTACAGGAAAGAAAAGTACATCTTCAACATCAAGTAATGAAACAAAGCCTTCTGTGACTTCATTTAAAGCTAGTGTTGTACCAAATGAGTCGTCTGCTGTGGTTGTCAATGGCAACAGTCTAAATAATAGTTCTCCATCAGATTCTCCTGATTCTACGTTTGATAGACGGAAATCTTTAGCTTCAAATAACTCGTCAAAGTCTTCCAGCAATTTTACATCCTCCACTAACCAGAGTAATCTCAGTGGCGGCCCTATGCAAATTAATGGAGATTGTCTGACATTTACGCAACAATTACAGCAGTGTTCAATGGCTCGCCACCGAGCGAGACCAGTTAGTCGTGTTCTCTCCCCTGTCAGTGAACCTCAGAGTCCTGTACAGTCTCCACTGATGTCGCCAGTGGTAGAATTTAACAATTGTAACGATATCCGCCAAAGGATTTCGCCAGCGACAGAAAGGAATCTAAACATTTTTGTGCCATCTCCTGTCAAATATCCGGTGAATAAATCAAAAGACATTGCTACAACAATTAACATTATAACTAACCCAAACGCCGATTTGTCTGACGAACCTATCTGGCAGATTAACCCAGTACATTTTCAGAACATGAAAAGTAATCTCGAAAAACTTAAACTTCAGCAAAAATCTAATCATGTTGAACAGCCTAGCAAGTTAATTATGGGTCAAAGTGCCTTGGAAATGCGTTCGCCAGAGATGAGACGAAAACGTAATGGGATCGTTACAAATCCTAAAGTCACCAAGGGAATTGGATTAAATAATCATTTAAATAAGCTTTCAAATTTGGAAAATGGACATAATGGAGAAAATCACAAAGTTATCAACATAAATGGTTCTGAGCCGGTGGTTATTGGGCAATCTATAAATACACAGGTGGGGTACAAGGGCCCACAAAGACCTAATGGTCTACCTTTGAAGAAGGAGACCCCTCTTTAGGAATATGCAGCAGCAGTAGTATAGTCAGATAGGTAAGAATAGGCTTTTATAACCTTTATATCAAGTAAACATTAAGTCGTCAGAGAAAAAACACTCTGGCCACAGATGGAATGTATTGAAGCAGCTTGTCCGCTGGTACCATGTAGAAGGAAAAAACTTGCTATACAATCAAAAATTTTAGTTGTCATACCAATAACATAATTTCTTTACTTGATTTAAATATTAGGATGAAAGTTTTCCTTACATGGAAATACAATAAACTTGGTGCTGTGATGATTGACTGAAAAACACATGTTTAACTAGTGTCAAATATACATGTACAGGAAACTTTCTCGCTCAGTCCAAGGGAGAGTCATACTAGTGCCTCAATCTTTAGCACTTCAGACATGTCCCTAATTGTTTTTTTATGATGCTAAAACTGTGTAAAAATAATGGGCCTGTGAAATGGAGTGATTTAGAATTAACCCCCCCCCCTCCATCAACTATAATTTTTTTGGGGGGTCAACTAAAGCTAAATTCTTTGGTCTAGGTAGGAAGATGTCTTGGATATCTCCCAAACAGGCCATTTATAAATATGAAAACTTCCATGCTGTAAAAATTCCAAGTTATTAAGTTAAAGGCAAAGTAATTCTCATTCATAAATTTTCTCATTCAGAAGTTTTGTGATAATGGATAGGGATTTGATTCCCAGACATGCTTCATTTGTAAATTGGACTTAATCATGTCAGATTTGCATTAATGAGTAAATTACCTCGACCTTACACAGGTGATATTTTGAATTTATCAACTCTTTATAGGTAATAAAAGGTTTGAACTTTAAGTAAACTTTGATAAACTGAACACTAATGTTTCATAAATGTGATAATTTTATTTGTCATTTATGGATAAGTGTAGATGATTGATAGAATTTTGGGGAAAAAATCTTAATTTCCATTATTATGGCGTTTTAAAATGAAATATCGAAAATTGTATTGTTTTGAATCTAAATTGATTAAATTAGAAATCTTGTCTAAATATATTAAAAAAGAAGATTGATGGCACATTTTGGGAAAAAAAATAACAATTTAATAAGATATAATATAATTAATTTCCATTTTTAAATGAAATATGGAAATGTATTGTTTGGAATTTAAATTAATTTTTAATTAATTTGATGACATTGAACTTGTACCATTAACAGTTCTGTGCTTATTTCTAGGTTAATCATTCGTAATTTATCAAAATAAAAATTTTAAAAAAATTAAAAAAAAAATTGAAATTTCTAATTATCTCTATTTCCGTACCATCCGTGAATGATTGAAGAGAGAGTTTGTTCAATGTCATTCCCTATAAGTACTATACCACATGTATTAATCATAGTTTTTGTATTCCGTTTGCAAATTCTGGACCTGAGTGGCCAAGTGGTGTAAAGCACATGTTTGTAAGGCCCACAGCCCCTTTTATTACCCAGGTTTGAATCCCACTTTGGTAGATTATTCCTAGTACATTAGAAAGTTTGTTAATGTAGTTTGCTTCCTGAACTTGGTTGGTTTTTCTCGAGAACACTCTGGTTTCCTCTGCAATTCCAGAAATAACCATTTTGGTATTAATAATAAAAACGCTATCATTCCACTTTTTATAAGCAAATTTTGATGGTTAGTTGCATTTTTTTCCAGTGGGTGTTTTCAATGATTAGGCACCAGGATGAGTTCCATAAAAACTTCTGTTGCCTCAGAATGGGACTTGATGCTTCAGTCAAAAATATTTCATTTTTTTTAAGACATCACCAAGTGCAATTTCATAATCAAAAAAAGTTTGAGACTTAATTCCAATTTCACAGATATTCCATTTCTTGTTGGTCATATTTTATAATGCCTTTCTGGCATTATATTAATTTGGTATTAGAAAGTCGTCTTAAATCACAAAACCCATTTAGAAATGTCAGAATATACAAGGGACAACTGCATTCACTTAGATGAGAATGGATTTTTTTTTTTCAAAAGTCCCCTTAAATCATGCGACACATTTGGAAATGTCAGATTGTACATGGGACAATGGGTTCCCCTAACTGATAATGGATTTTTTTCAGTTTCGAAAGTCCCCTTAAATCATGAAACACATTTAGACATAAGATAACTGCATTCACTTATCATGAGAATTTTTTTCTACTGCCAGAAATAAAACATAGCTACTAAGTTAGTTGTCTCATGTCATGCCATGTTATTAAAAACATAATAAAGAAAACTGTGCCTCATGTGTACTTCATACACATACATGTAGTAAGATAGAGTCCTTTTGATATAATTTATTCTCTCTCTGAAATTCATGAGTCTGAGGAGAATAAAAGAATCTACCCCCACTTTCTAGTGAAGACCTAAACATCTCAACCTGAGGGACAAGATCCTTTATTTACCCGACAGAGGCTTTCAGAGTTCTGGAAAAAAGTATCTCATCTTGAAGGTTGAGATTTCTATGTCTTCACTACAAAGCAAGAGTCTCTTTCTCCGATATTTAATAAATGCCTGTTTTGTAAATCTTTTAAGGTAAAAATTATGATCTAAAAACCCAAAAAGTACATCGTTTGCATTTTTGAACCAATGACGTCAAAATATAAATTGTTGACATATTGTGACGTTAAAGGGTGTGTAGCTTGTCTTACCCTAGGGTAAGACAGAAAAATCTTACCTTGTTAAGACATGGGATTGTCTTGTTGAATATGGGAGAATTTTGGATCAGACACTGGATAGGTGGATATTTGGTTAGACACTGGTGATGGTGTTCAGAAAGGTGTTCAGTTTAGACAATTGTTTCAGAAAGGTGTTCAGTTTAGACAATTGTTTCAGAAAGGTGTTCAGTTTAGAAAATTGTTTCAGAAAGGTATTCAGTTTACACAATTGGTTCTGAAAGGTGTTCAGTTTAGACCATTCATTCTGTAGGTATTCAATTTATGCAGGTCACACTAAAATTAAGTTCAAGTATCCGGAAGCTGCCATCAATATAAAAAATGAGTCAAACTACTTCTACAATGTCACTTAAACTTTGATGTCTCAATAAAAAGAAATAACATATTCTTGACATGTACATTTATCTGAGAGATGTTGTATCTTAATATTTTAAGTAGCATGTGTTGGGTTAAATGTTTTACCTAGGGGTTACAGGATATTTATTAACATATATATGGTTTGTGACAGTCCTGGAAAAAAATAAATATGTCCATTTTATAAACCAGATTTTTGTGAGAAAAATGAAACATTTAAATAACTATTATTGGTTTTACATTACTGCATTAAAGAGTTATAATTAAATTACACTAAGATCAACATTACTTAACACTCAGGTTTTTATGTGTTAATTTTCAAATATATAAAGTTTTAACAAAAAAACTGATGAAATATAATATATCTAGTGATGGCCTGATCTGTATATATATATGTTCTTTCCTGTAACTTTATACCTACTGGACTATAAAATTTGTTTGAATTATGTTTAAGTTTCTTATTTTCCCTTGTATGAAAAATAACATTATCTCTGACATCAAGAGTTGTTTCCAAATTTGGTTAGGTCCTATTGTGAGAAAGTTTGTCAATTGGCTTGCTCAATGCTGAAAATTGATGGTTTTCTTTAAGTATACTGGTTTCCTCTTTTATTTCAGAACTGTCAGTCTCAATATAAGGGAAAAAATCTTGTTTGGGGCATAAAACACCATTACGTACTCTACTCCACCATCATAAAACTTGCCATCTCGATACAAGTGAAAGTATGATCTTGACTTGGACATAAAACTTCATTATACCACTCCACACCACTCCACACCACTCCACTCCACACCACACCACACCACTCCACACCACACCACTCCACACCACACCACTCCACTCCACTTGCAAGTTACAAAAATGCAAGTGTATCAATTGTGCAACCAATGAACCTTTCATCATATGAATACTCAAACTTATCAATTAGTTAGTTTTAAACATGTTTTTAATTTAATTTAATTTCACTTAGCAATCATTTTAACAGTATATATTTCCTTATCTTTCAGGATGTATATGTAATTACTGTATTTCTGAGGATACAAGGTGGTTTTAACTCTGTGGTTTTATGTGCCTGGTGAGGCAGTTTGTAAGTGCTATATATAATGGTTACTTTTACTAGTGCAATATATATGAATTCCAGATGTGTGTGTTATGTCTGTGATAATGGTGTATTATAAGACATGGACTGGTCCATGGCCCAGAGTGGGCTTTAGCTGTGTTGGACTGGTCTATAGACCTGCTTTTGTTGTGCTATTTTATCCAATAAATTTTACATAAATGTACATTTATGTGACATAATTGTGAGTCTATTTGTGACTTTATCAAAATACTTCAATGAAATTTGTATGAAATATTTGGTGTTCTGGAAAATGAAATTTTCAATTTTCTGGAAATATGGAACTGCAATATTGGAAGAATCAATCCTGGTGTCCTTTTCTGGAAATGGAAATTTGAATTGAAATCACACTAAAGAATTACGGAATATAAAGTTCAGAATTGAAGCATACCTACAGAATGGGAGGATAATGTTAGACTTCATAATTTTCTTATTTCTTATTTATCCAAGTTTGTGAATTACTCATAACTTACAATGCGTTTAAATCAGAGTTTAAAATCAGATGAAATCTAAAATGAATAAATATTGATTGTCTTTATTAGTAGTTTTGTAAGATGGAAAAAGATGGGATAAGAATCTATAGAGACTATAATGGAAAATAACTTGATGCATATTCAAAACATTTGATCACAGTTTCAAAACAAAATTGGTAATTTCTTAGTAAACTCCATACCCACGCTGTGATATATTACTAATAGTTTTCAAAATTTTGCAACAAAAAATTAAGACTAGCTTTGTAGTTGAAATGTGAATTTTTGTCTTTAAATTATCAAAAATGGAAATTTTTGTATGTTTCATCAGCATGTATCCCTAATCATAAACTGACCAATTAGAAGGCTCTGATTCTGTGCACAGTGTGCGGTCCTGATGGATTTCATTAAGCTTATAATTTGTATCTCTGTGATGAAATGTTCAGTAAACAGTATTGGATAACCTTGATAATGCATTTAGTTAATGATAACATGGATCGCTATGGAAATTACTATATAGTTATAATGATAACAATAGATCGCTATGGTGATTGGTATCAATCACTATGGCGATGGTATATATGGATGAATGCTGTAGTTATGTAAACAAATAATCAAGTTAATAGGCTTTCAATGTAAAGAATGCGAGAATTGATATATAGCCAAGTATAGGAGATCTTTATTCAAGTTATAAGAGTTATTTATGAATGGCAGGCTGATGACATTTCTACAGATTTATATATATATCTGGTATCAACAGATTCAGATTATAAGAATTAGTTAACAGATCAATAGAATTAACAAATTGTCTAATGGGCTTCACCGCTGTACCACGTGATCAACACCTCTTAATGTTTGTGTGGGACATTTTGGAAGGAAAACATGAACCGATATGATTCGCGCAATCCATATCCAATGGAAATAATTTAATTGTGCAAATGTCGGATGGTATTACCTGGTAAAGTGGCATGCTTCATTGCAGACTGATGTCTTTTTAAAATTTGTATAACATTACTGAAATATGAGTTGTTTTCTTTCATTCCTTTTCCTTTGAAATTATTTCAGAATGAAATGAATCAAAATTATGGATATTCTTAAGTCATGTACAGACCTTTCAAAAAGTTAAATACTAAGCTAATGAACTAAAGTCCAAGCTCGGCTGCTCAGTATGGAAGATAATAAATAGTTAGTGGCCATAAAGATAGATAGTGGCTGACGAAAAGCTGCCGAGATATTCCTAATAAAGAGCCTAAAGATGTGCTGCAGTCTTGGCACTAATTCATTAGCTTAGTTTTAAAGACAGGTCTGTATGGTAATAACCATCCACAAAATAAAGACCTTTTATGAAAATACAGATTATAAGCTTAACATGTGACAAATTGCAAAACAAATTGGCTACAAATATTACACAGCATATTATTATTATCAACTTGCCATTACGAGAAACATTTGAATGTCACTCTGAAGGCATTAATAAAAGGAAATCAGTGTTATTTTTTACCTTTAATGACCTTGTTTTTATATCTTTGCCACTTGAAGATTTACCAGTAAAAATTCTGACAAATTCGTCTTTTATATAAAAATTTCAAAAATTTGGTTGTTGTAGTTCCTTATTTAGGTTTTAATTATTTGTACTGCTTTTTATTGCCATGTTTTTGCTGATAATAGTGCTATGCATTTATATACATTGTATTAATAATAATATGAGGCTACCTGGCAATACATTTGTAAGTAACACCTGCATTTATTTTTTAAATTAAGGCGGTTGATACACTCAAACTTTTTTAACTTCAATACTTCTATAAGTGAAGAGTTCCATACATCCTTTAGTCACTCATAAGTTTGTATGTATATAACACGAGTTAAAACTAAGTGAAATGAATGAATACAAGAGCTGACAATTCTAGACAAATCTGGAAGTCTTGTTGATAAGAAAAAATGTTGAAGTCTTGTTGATAAAAAAGTTCAAGTGTATCATGGACCTTAAAATTATAGAAATGTGTTATTTTCTAGTCCAAGGCTTTATTTGAAACCTTAAAAAATTAAAATGTTTTTCGATTATTTTTTAAAACTTTTTTGTGTCTTTTACATGACTTTCCATTATTGCTATAATAAAAAAAATTCTCAGTTCGAATACAATGGTAATGGCCAAAAGGTTATGGGTTAAATCCAAATGGACATAGTGTGACCTTACCACCAGTAGTGTCAATGGATACCAGTGGTGTGTATTGTTAGTATTTTGTAATTGGCAGTGGCAAAGCAGTATAGCTTGTACCCAGAATAGAGTCCTCCATGATGCAAAAATAAAGAAAATTCAACAGATTGATTCAAATTTATTAAATTTCTCTCTACTGGTATTTCTTTCTTTCTTGGAAATTTATCCAACCAGTTTGAATTTTCTATTACATACCATAAATTGGTTATAGTAATTTCACTTTAAGAAGGATTTTGGTTGTTATGGTTACAAGTTGATATATAATGTTATATAATTTATATATGTATATTATGCATGTTTTGGTGCATCAACATTGCGTATTGATTACGACATATTGTTTGTTAAATGTTCATGTGTAAAATGTCACATGGTTTTATTTTTTAGTGTACATGTGTACAGGATATATACACATTATATGTGTTGTACACACCTAACAGTTTTAATTTGTTTCTTTTTTTTTATGTTCAGATTTTTGTTATTTATTCAGTTTTTTAAGATGGAGATTTTCATTTATTTTATATAAAAGTGGTCATTTTATCAGTTAATCATACAAGCATATATCGCTGGCATCATCTCTTCTGGTTACTGTTTTGAGTGTTATAATTTTTTTAATCCTATGATTTTTGATAAATTTGTCAGGTGAGCTATTCAGCCTAAATGGGCCTTTGCTTCAATAAAACATTTTTACTTTGTTATTTTTGTCAGTAACTATGGTAACATGGAATTGTTGTTTCTGACTTTAACCTTTGTTATTACTGGTATATTTAAATCCAGTGACCTTTAACCTTCAGTATCCATGGTAACATGAAATTGTTTCTGACCTTAACCTTTTGTTTTTATCAGTGTATCAAATTTAGAAATTTTTGTGAACTTAAAAATTTCAGTAACTATGGTAACAAAAGGGTTATATGGAATTCGAAGTCCTATTTAGCTGACCTTAACCTTGTCAATTCTGGTATACAATGTATTTAATAAATTCATTGACCTTTAACCTTCAGTAACTATGGTAACATCAAATTGTTGTTCCTGACCTTTACCTTAATCAAGCATTAATGCACATTGACTTTTAATTTTCTACATGTTTCTGTAAATTTGCAGTCTGTCTAAACAATGTGGCCTTTATTTGCAGTTGCTCCTTACATAGAGGTTTCTTTAATAAAAACAAATTTTATGCTGACAAGATCAGGGGCTTAAAAATAAATAGTTTTGATCAGAGCTGTGAAAGTCTTTGCATTTCAGGAGGATTACTAACATCAGACATTTAATTGCATTTCCTGCATTTCATATAGAATAGTTTCTAATTTCATGATTCATTTATGGGTTATATAAAAAACAGGGTTTTTTTAGTGAGAGGAACTCTACCAGACTCTTTTGATAATGTGATTTATTTGGTAAGATCTGATTAATGAAATAGCTATTCTAATTTTTTGTTGAAGTTTAAAATTACACTGTTAAAAGCAATACTAGTATAAAAAATAAATAAGCATTCATTCACATAATTTACTCTTTTCATTCATAATAAATGACAGATCGGGCTGTTTATATGGACTTTTCTCATGTAGGAGAGTTAATTTTAGAAACGTGTTCATTTCATCCTTTCATCGCAGTAAGAATAATGGTTTGTTTGTTTTCATTACCATTTTTTGCTGAGGTATACAGAATCAGATAACAGCTACTGTAGAATTTATCTTTCTGTAAAAATATAAAAAATCTGGCAGCTTGTTCTGTGTGCAGTTATTACACCTCCAGTTTCCGCCAAGACTTGATAATTTGTGTAGGAATGTTGTTTTTGGACATGTTGCAAGTCTAGCCATCAGCTGGGCCTAAAAGGGATAAAAAAAACTTTTTATATATATTTTCCAACTTCATAAAATTGAAGGATAAGTGTCCAATGGAATGAATAATTGTATAAGATTCTTTTATTAAAATTCAATCATTAAGTAGATCAAACACTTCCTAAGATCATTATTTTCAAATAATTTTTTTCTTAGACAAGACCAGGAACAAAAACATTTAAACTTACTTCAGAAATTTGAATGTTTAGACTTTTATTATTATAACATTTTTATTATTTATATTTTTATAGCTCTTAGCAATTCCAAACAATGTGTATCAGTTGCTCATTTAAACAGCTGTAACATTACACCAGAAAATGAATTAAAGTTGAAATTAAACTTCTCCTATTTTATAACTTCAGATCAATTTCATCTTCTTTCAGATCTATTGATATTTTGTTAACATTACGGCAATTCAATGCTAAATTTTGTTTGCGTTAAATTACCAGGCCACACAATACAATAATCTATTGAATTCTACCTGTGACAGGTGAATTATATAAAATCCAGCACAATTTATTGATTTTAATGATTAAATTTGTTTGGAAAAAAAATTGAAAAGCTGAGTCAGCTGATAATTTTACCTGAACAATTATATAACTTCATGCATTATAGTCTGAAAAAAAAAACAAAGGTGCATTACTCCTTCAAAAATCAAGCTTAATTGAGGTAGGGAAAAATAAAGGGGCATAACTCCTTCTAAAATCAATGAATTGAAACCAGACCATAACTCTCGTCTTTTTTGACACCCGGTAATATGGACAACCTGTAGATGAAAACATTGTTGAAGGCATCTTATATGCTATTTGCTAGCAGAGAACTGCCTTTTGAAGGCTTATAAGTGCCCATAGGTTCCAAATTTAAATACATATAGTATTTGGAATGGAAAAATAAATGGATTCCAGCAAAAAAGTTTGAATTAGTCTAACTATTGATAAAGTTATATTGAACTTGAAATCAGGTACAGTAGAGTTATCTCTCTTTGAATCATCAAGTCGTCCCCAAGGTTACAAGCACTACTGTTATTGATAATGGTGGGTGTTTTTGGATTTATTTCAGATTTCATCACCTTTTCCACAAAATTTCAACTATTATGTAATACATTTTAGTTAATCAATGTTTGTGAAGAAATAATAATTGTTACCATGGTAACTGAAGATAAAACAACAATTTGGAGATTTGATCTGCTTTATGTAATGTATGTATACATGGAATAATGTTGATAAATGTAGCTTTACTTACGACAATCTGATAATTAGCTAATTAACATAATTATGTTTGTAAATTTTAAATTAAGCCACACTGTATGCATGCCATTACATTTTAATGAAGTAAAAATCTGTTCCTAATTATAATCAAATGAGTTGTGTTGTTTTTAAACCAGGGTTTATATGAAATACACATGTATATATACATGAAATAAAGATGGGTTTATGTAATGCCACCAACATGAATTCAGTGGTCTAGTGGTCTTAAGTTAGTTCAGTGGCTTATATGTAGAGAGTGGCTTATTATGCGGCAGATCACAAGATCATTTATAAAGTTTTTTGTTACAGTGTTCTAAGGTCCTTAAAACAGATGAGCTATGATGTTCTTGTGGCAGGGTTTACTAGTATATATTGATTACTTGTTGCTGAGATTACTTTAAACAGTATGCAACAGACCATTGAGAAGAATATTTAAATCCAATGCTTTTAAAGTTTAAAAGTTAAAGTCTGTCCCGAGCTATGAGGCCCATCAGGCCGGAGCTTATCCCGGTTTCGGTGGCGTTAAGCGACAGAGTACAAGACTCTCCCCTGAATGGGACGCCGGTCCATCGCAGGGTTAACCCCCAGCATTTTGCTGGCACTCATTTATTTTTTAGCTGAGTGAACTGGAACAACGTGAAATTAAGTGTCTTGCTCAAGGACACAACACATCGCCCGGTCCAGGGATCGAACCCACGACCTTCGAATCATGAGTCCAACGCCTTAACCACTAGGCCACGCTTTAAAGTTTAAATTAATGTTTTATTGGGCCTGATTAGCAATGTTTTGAAGGACCTGATTAAGAAGTGTTTTCAAGGGCCTGATGGAGAAGTGTTTTCAAGGGCCTGATGGAGAAGTGTTTTCAAGGGCCTGATTAAGAAGTGTTTTGAAGGACCTGGTGAACAGCAGATGAGAAGTGTTTAAAAGGCCAGGTGAGCAGACGAGAATTGTTTCGAAGGACCTGATTATCAGCAGACCAGCAGTATTTTGAAGGACCTGATTATCAGCAGACCAGCAGTATTTTGAAGGACCTGATTATCAGCAGACCAGCAGTATTTTGAAGGACCTGATTATCAGCAGACCAGCAGTATTTTGAAGGACCTGATTATCAGCAGACCAGCAGTATTTTGAAGGACCTGATTATCAGCAGACCAGCAGTATTTTGAAGGGCCTGATTATCAGCAGACCAGCAGTATTTTGAAGGGCCTGATGAACAGATGAGCAATGCTGTTTCTCTGGCAGCTTTTGTCTCGATTATTTGTTTTTATGTGTGTTTTTTGTTTACCAGTAGTCACAGATGACTTGTAATGAATTGGACACAGCCTGTATAACTTAGTGTTTGATATTTTATCCAGCCAACATCCAGATGGCTTTTATCTTATTTCCTCACCTGATTTGGTTAACATCGCTTGTTAGTAACTTGAAACACCTGTTAGATTTTGTGTTGTACGGTTTATCAGTTTGGCATTAGTACATGGAGGTTATTGCCCCAGAGTTTTGGAACTGAATGCCGAAAACAAAGGGAAGGGAATTAGATTGACTAGAAGTACTACTAGAATTAGACGTTTTTAGGGTTAATAATATATGTCCGTGTCCTACCGTGGCTTCCATAGATTTTTTTACAACATTTTGAATACGTCAGCTTTATGTTTTTGACTTGATTACTTAAACAACACTTTCCAGTAACGTAACAAAAAAGCCGTGTAGTCCCAAGGTTTTGGGGCGTCTCGGTAATTGTATGGTCAAGAGAGCCTTTCAAACAACAGTGTCTCACTTTCTAGATTTGAATATTCGGGAGAAACACCCGGCAGTCTGGCGCTTCTGCACTGATTTGTTTATACGTTTTACATTTTCTTCTGTTTCTAATTGCATTACAGACCCGACTGTTTGATACAAGTTAAATAACCTTGACCCTTGGCATAAACGCCATTACAACTCATATTGAGTGAAACGGAATTGCATCCTTTCTAGGCGAAATTACCTACATTTATATATATGTATTTATGCCATTAATGCATTTAATATATTCAAGAAGACGTTCTTGTCGAGAGGACGTACTTCTGTTTTGAAGTGTTCATTTTAGTCTATAAACACCAAATCGGCTCAAAATGAATAATTTAAAGCAGTATTTTGCGCTTTACTCAATCATGCATGTAATCAACCACACAATCACAATCCAAAAAGCAAAGCAATACATCGGAAACTGGCAAGTGCTTCCAACAGGTGGACTTCCAACAGGGAAGTGTGAGGCCGGGTGATTTAGAAGAGTAAGCTCTTGAAATCTTGTCTTGGCCCACCATATGTGGAAACAATTAAGAACGAAAGGACCATGGTTTTATAGAAGATGAAAACACTTGCATACTTTTGCAATTGGTGTGTGGTTTTATGCAAGTATTGTGTGTGATATTCACAGACTACTGTAGGATCATATGAAGCCTTCTTTGACTTCTTTACTCAGTAGTAATACCCGTGTCCTCTTGGGTTGGTTGTTTTCTCCGTCAAATTGGGTTTCTTCCACCATCCCAGAACTGACCACAATTGATATACGTGGAAACATTTCACTTGAGCAAAAAACAGTACTCCAGCCCACCAACCGCGTGGTCTTGCAGTTTGGTTGTTTACCCGTGTGGAAGTGTAGTATTAGAGTGGATAGAATTGGACGGTCAAGTACAGGATCAAATATTTCCAGCGAATTCTGTGGGTCTCTTCGTAAATTTGCCGCTTCGATATGAATCACTATTACTCTACTCCACTCTTGGTAAGTGATGACTGGAACGTAAATCCTAATTCATTCAATCAATCAATAAATCTTGGAACTTGTCATCATTACTTTAGTCTGGTAGCACCTTACCTGCCTTATCGTAGTTACGCTGTACATAAGCATCCTTTTGTTTCACTTTCATATCTCAAGCGAGTGCTTTCGGAACACAACTTGTCTCGTCACCTAGGTTTTAGGACTGATCTTAGTGTGAAAAAGTGTTTCCGTTTGATTGCCGAAGTTTCCAGGTTTTCTTAGAGCACTTCGGTTTCCTCCATCATCTCTGAACTGACCGCTTCGATATATAAGTGATAGAATCTCGATTGGGGCGTATAAAATTTAACTTCATAACTCAATTCGTATCTCATTTGATTAAGTATTGGGTTTGACCCAGCGTCTGGTAACCTCACCGTACAAATATGGGTAATAACTAGTGCCTTCTTGTGTACTTTGATTGTCTATTTTGCTTGATCCACCTGAGTGGGATTCAAACTTATGACATATGGGTGACGAGAGGCTGATTAATAATTGTAGGTTGTTAAAAAAATTAATGAAAAATTTCAGCTAAAGCGGGATAACTCGTACTGCCAAATACTACTGCATGGAGGTACACCATTCTTAACATTATTATGCAAAGTATTCTCTTAGCTATATTTGGTGAAATTTATTTTGGTCCTTTGGGTTTCTTTTCAACATCTTAAAAAAAGTTTTGGTTTCATAATTTTGGTCCAAGCACTACTGATGAGGAATTGTATTCCGAAACGGCCGTCTAGTGCTGTAAAATTAAAACTGGTATAATATGTAACTACGAACAAACAAAAACATTTGTTGTTTTTAAATTGTTTTTTATTAATATAAAATAAAGAGATAAAAACTTATTAAGCACTTATTTATAAACAATTTTATAAATAGAAACCCTGTGACAATTTGTAATTTTATATTAATATTTTATTGTGAAATCGACCTGCTCCTCAAATAGAAATTTTATGCGCCGATGTTGTGTTAAGGAAATTAAGATAAGAAATTGCACAGCGTCATTTGATTGACTTCATTTCAATATGAAATATTTGAATTAGAGGTTTAGTTCTTAAATTCACTGATTTTAAGCATATAGCCTCAACAACCTTGTTTGAAAAAATCTAAAGCGATAAAATAAATAAATAAATAAATACTTTAAAAAAAATCAATAAATAAATGTTAAATTTTAATTTCAAAACACCCAAGAAAATAAAGAATTCTTGATTTTGATGCAATGGTTGTACCTTTTGGTATGATGACCCTATACTATACATGGATAGAAGTTAGATATACACTCGATACTCCATTAAATTTAAAGCCAACCTCTTAATAAGAGCAATAAGCTTTCAAAGTCCAGTAAAATTTGAACTTCCATATAAAGGCCACCTGCTCTGCTAAAAAAGGTTGTTTACTGGTTCCCCTGGGTGGCCTTTATACACAGGTTTAACTGTGTTCCCCTGGGTGGCCTTTATACACAAGTTTAAATGCGTTCCCCTGGGTGGCCTTTAAACACAGGTTTAACTGTGTTCCCCTGGGTGGCCTTTATACACAGGTTTAACTGTTTTTAACTAAGCAATGTTACAAATATACATTAAAACGGTATTACAATGTAGTTTGATTTAAAATTTGAGCAACTTGAAATATTTTTTTAAATGATTTTTTATCCAGAGGATTTCTCTCCCTTTGATTGTGAACACCGATAACAAGCCAACAAAATAAATAAAACAAAAATCTCCAGACCAAAAATGCAGTAACATATTATGAAATGATAAAAGGCATATCTGTACATTATCTGGTTACACCAGTTTTTAGGATCGTGTAAAGGCTGCTTATAATTTGGTGTCCAGATTTCATAAAACCAAATATTCCCCGCTATAAACCAACATAGCAAAAACATCGTTAAAACATAACCCGTGAATTTTACAGTCCGAATCATCACTGCGTCATCTATGTCGTCATCGTCATCTTCCTCACCAAACCTCTCGTAGTCACGCTTCCGTTTTTGATTCCATAACATAAGAATTACCTTAATAACTCCGAAACACCCACCCACTAGGAGGTATATAGGTATTCTTGGTTGTTTAGGACACTCATCTCTGTAAGCCGTTCCTGTAAGTAAAATAAAATAAGCTTAAAAACCTGTATCATTACTTAGTTTACTGTACGTTTTTACTCAACTTTGTTGTTTAACCAAGAAAATGATCATAAATTAAAGATCTAAATTTCCAATAAAAGGCTTCGTATAGTCGTTGATTACAGGACACGAAATGAGCATTTCAAAGGTATAATTTGTTGTAACTGCATCTACAGACGGTGAAATCTAGATATAAGTGAAATAATCTTTACTTTCTTATGACTTCAGACGCTCGTAATTGCATCCAACATGGTTCCAGCGGTTTGGAGTTCGATTAAGTAAGGGAACTTAATGTAAACTTTCCTTTCGGAAAACAACCCTGGTAATACCGCCTGTTTCAGACATTCTCATCTCGTACATGTATGTTCCCTACATCTCCGAATTAGTTTTATTTCGCTTCTTAATATCTTATCTTGGCAGTCTACACATATAACATTTATTGTCTCTTAGTTAATTTTAGAAATGATTTAATTTCGATATAAATTTCGTTCCATGTGTGGAATTTGGGCACAGCTAGTACATTTTGTTGTATCAGCTGTTTTAATATAAAGTTATCCTACTAGTATGTTAAAAATATCAAATTCTAAAAATCAATATTTTACAATATTATATCTTATTTAATATGTATATCACCAGTCGATAATTGTAGAGCTAAGCGTATTTTATAATTCGACAGTTATAATATGTTGAGAAATAGCGAATTTAAATATCCTACGCTGGTAAAAAAGCGTGTCTCCTGGTGTGGGATATATCATATACAGGTGTGTCTCCTGGCGGCTGTATGCCACAACAAAATAGGACACACCGTAAATCACTGAAGGGTGTTATGTTGTTCTTAACTTTTAAAATTTATTTCAGTAGGCTTTTAAACAAATGATCAAACTTGATAAACTTCGATTCAGCTTCTAACGTACAACAAACATTTATGATGCCATGAGTATCAAGAAGAATTATGGTTTTACAAGAATATTTCACTTATTATATCGAAGCTGTCAATATAGGGATAGTGGGGGTAAAAGGAGTACACAGAGAAAGCCAACGACCTTCAGAGAGTGAACTGACAAATAGAGTAGGTTATACATACAGACGTGAATCACTTATATACGTACCGAATCCTATCATAGACACGGGTAAAGCTACCAGGATGATCAGGAGAACAGTTGTAAATACTGAAATAAATAAATAAATAAGGTTCAAACGAAAAACACAATTCTTTAGAATATTTATTACAAAAACCAAAGTCAATGAAATGACAGGTATCAATCATACTTGAACCGCATCACTGAAATTATACCCAGTGTCCGTACAAAGCCGGGAATTTTATTATCAACATCAAAGTAATGTGTTAGTCTTGTCCCGTCATTGTTACTTTATTTGCTATGCCGTGTCCGTCCTTGGATGCATTATGTATTGCCAAGTACATATATACTTGTTCTTCGGCTAATGCTTCTTATATCAAGACTGTTTTTACCACAACGATAGCTCAGTTGGTAGAGTGCTGGCTTTGCGTGTATGAAGGTCAGGTTTGAACCTCGAACGGGTCTGCCCAAAACTTGAAAATAGGTAGCAACTATCCTTTTGCCAGAAACTAGACATTCAGCCCAATGGTCTTTTGCAAGAGGTCTTGTGTAACGGCTTGGATGGCACGTTAAAAGTCCCTACAAAGGCAAAAAAAAACCATCTATGGCTTGTGACGTCTCGATATAACTGAAATATTCTTGACTGGGACGCAAATCCCTTCAATTAATGAATGGAGAAAGATCCTTTTTGTATGATAAAACTTTGGGTTTGGGCTGAATTTTGTGAAATAATAATTCGAGAAAGAGCGGGGAAAGGTAACTTACTTGAACTCCACAACATGTGGATGACCCGGGAAACAAACTCCAGTGGACCTTCGGATTCTGTGGATACTTCCTGTATTTGAGAGAATAGCGAACCATAATTTGTGTCGTACTGAGAACCTTCTGATAAATGGCTGGAACTGCTTCTACACAAACTACGCTCGTCATCCAAAGTTGTCTAAAAGGAGAGAAAAACAGGGTGATTATAACATGTAAAAAAGACCCCTTGGTAGTAATTCTCGCTTTAAAAAAAGTAGCCATTCTTTGTGTCATATTGGGAACCTTCTGATAAATGACTGGAACTTCTTCTACACAAACCGAGTCATCATCCAAAGTTGTCTAAGAAAGTAAAAGCAGATAATAAGATGTACAAGAGACCCAGGGGATACCATGCCTCGCTTTAGAATAACGAGCTATAAATTTGTGTCGCACTGGGAACATTCCGTTGGATAACTGGAACTGCTTCTATACACAAACTCCGTTCATCATCTTAATTATCTGGTGATGATGAAAAATAATGAATACAAAAATCTAAAAAAAAAGTAAACATATCGTAGGTTTTCTGTGCATTAACAAAGAAAAAAGCAAGATTAAACCAAGGTTTCAATTCGTGTCCTCTTGTCAGAGAGATGAGCAATCTGTCGTTTACAGGTACTTTTGCCATATTCACTATTCTCACTGTTTTCTCTACTTTTGATATAATTTCATAACCACATAAAGATGGTTCGTTTTAATGAAACCTTGATCTAAAGCGGATATACCTGCTTTTGTTCGGAGGCCCCGAACTTTGTTGTTTTGACAATCAAATGTCAAATGTGTCGTATTTACAATTTGCTAGGTCGCCGCTATGACTACTTTAAATTCCCTTACTCTTTTTTCTCAAATGAAGTCAACTGAGATCGAACCCACAACTACAAAACACCTTGACCGACATTAATTCATATCATTATTTTCAATCTATACTAGTATTATTGTCAAACTCTTAAAATCTTGTCGCTACATTGATAACAATATTAGGATGATTATTCCAACAAGTTTATTTCATTCGTGACTTTGTTATCAATCCAGGCACGTCTAGAAACTTGCTTTGATTATGCAGGTTTGAGAAAAATTATTGACAAAAACCAGCAGAGGTCGTTAACGTTTCCACATAAATGCTTCAAAATAAATTAATTTATCACATAAAACTTTATACGATTATTGAAATTATTTTGATTAAGTATTTTTAGACTAGTCACATTGGAATATTTAACTGCATTAGAATTGCCAGAATGTTAAAAATGTTAAAATGGTAACAGTTCAGTAGTTCAGTGTGTTAAAAAGCCAATGTGTGTGTGTGTGTGTGTGTGTGTGTGTGTGTGTGTGTGTGTGTGAGAGAGAGAGAGAGAGAGAGAGAGAGAGAGTTGATCTAGGGACAACGGTTAGTTCCATCACCGTCTCATTGGGAGAGAAAGGGGGGGGGGGTTCTTTCCAAAGCGTGACGTTTTAATTGCATCTGTTGGTGAATAATATGAATTAATTAATTAACTTTAACAGTTACTAAGTTTTGTTAAACTTGGGTATTAGGTAGAAGGACTCTGGGGCTCTAAAATGATAACTTGTAAAACACCTTTCCTAGTTTGACCAGAATTGTGATTGGAGAAGTCCCTTCAAATTCGATATAAAGTCGTAAGAAAAAAATTAGAATTGAGTTCTTTCTTATTAAAGTGCTTCAAGACCTGGGTAGCGTCTTCTAAGCCTGTGGTCCAGTCAACCTGGGTTTGCATCGCAGAAATGTGTCATCAAGGCCGAGGTAGCGTCATCTAAATCTATGGTCAAGGCTTAGTATCTTAGAAAAGTGTTGTCAAGGCCGAAGTAGCGTCTTCTTTGGAAATGTAAATATCACACACGTAACCAGAAGCAAAAAGACTTCAATATGTCATACTGGAGAAGATTGCTTCACTAAATATTCAAGTTTTTCCCTGTTCATGTGTTATTGATTTTGAAAAACACGCTTGACAGTTTGACATATATGAATATATATTTAGATCTTCTTAGAATGTCATCACAGTATAACTGTTAAACATCCTAAAATTGTCCATTGATAAAAAGACGGGCTTGGTTTTGCAGATTGGTTTGTTTTCTCGCT
This sequence comes from Anadara kagoshimensis, assembly GCA_021292105.1. Taxonomy (NCBI): domain Eukaryota; kingdom Metazoa; phylum Mollusca; class Bivalvia; order Arcoida; family Arcidae; genus Anadara; species Anadara kagoshimensis. The sequence goes on along the minus strand of CM037873.1, from coordinate 58,477,141 downwards.
TAATGAAAAAAAAGAGGGAAGAAAACATAAGATACATTAAAACGTAAGAACTCAAGAATATCCCATTACTAATTGCGATGTCTAATACAATCAGAAAAAAACACAGTAGGTGATTTTAGAACATCAAATGAAATGATTCGAATGAGAGCGAATAATAATAATAATAAGACAAAGACAGAAGGTTCTGTAAAAAGATGTTTGACAATCAGAAACATTGCTAATAATCAGGTAAAGTTCATCTTAGTTTGTCACTGTGAAATGTGATACCATTGTAATAAAAGACGGAATATTAGATTAAGTCTTAGTCGTGAGAATATATGAAATGCTATTACATTGCTTGTTTGCATATATAAAACACCATAAAATGCAGTTTGTAGCTGAAAACTGCGTCGTTTGGCAATACAGGCCAATGGTTAAACCTATCCAAATATTCAGTGACATTCACGCATGTTTATTTTATCAGTTTATCACACGGATTGATCAACATGCAATAATAGGGACCCATTCTTACCTCTCATCATAGAGAGTAGTCAAGGGAGACAACAATGTGAAACTCTCCTATTAGCAAACAATGTAGTGTTGCGCTAATTATGGTTATGATTAAGTCTTATTCATCTTTGTGTAACTTAGCCCAGGTGTGTGTGTGTGTGTTGTTGTTGTTGTTGTAATTGTTGTTCCAATACCTTGAAAAGGTTCAACAGGTACAATGGCAATAAAGTATATCTAGACCGGCGGCATATATCAGGATATATAAAATTATATTTAAATTCAGAAGAATCCAATCAATATCATACATATATAAAGAGTAAAATGGATTCCAGATTTATATAGATTCGCCTTAAGCCGACAAGGTATTCTCGGGTTACTGTCTGGAAAACCAGTTAAAAAAAAATTATAAATAGATACAGTTACCGAAACTAGATTACAGACCTGTCGAAAGTTTAACACTCGGCTAACGAGTTGAGTAATGGTGTTTTTAACGTCCCAGTCAAAAAGATTTCACTTATATCGAGACGTCGCCAGCTATAGGCGAAGGTGCAGACATTTTTACTGTGCGTTGCGCTGATGGCATATACAACAGGGTTCTTTAGCGTGCCGAGTCCACCGTGACACGGGGTCTCGTTTATTTTAAGTTACCATCCGAAAGAACCGTGACTTCATTTCGTAATGCCGTGTGCTTGGAGAAGAACAGACACTCATGACCCACTTTCAAGTCTTGGGTCAGACCCGGTCGGGAATCGAACCAACGACCTCCAACTTACGGAGCGAACACTCTACCAACTAAGCTACCTCAGTGGTCCCACTCGGCTAACAAAACGCAGTCGAGTATCAGCTGTAGAGTAATAGAGATATGGATAGCTAGTGACGAAGGGATCGATATGATCTGTCGATTCGGCACTTATTCGTTAGTTTAGTGTTAAACAGGTCTGTACTGTAAATGATGTAAATAATAAGTAGATATAGGCACATTATAAATGTTTTAATGACAAACGTCACCCCCTTCATCACTGTAAACAACTAGAAAAAGTGTGAGCCACAAGCTCACAAAAATACCCCCCGCTCCCAAAAATCCACCGGATCAAATTTTTTAAATAGGAGGTGCACATCTACATTATATCACAAAGATTGTGTGAAAGTTTCATGAAAATCCATTGAAAGGTTTAGGAGGAGTTGCGGATAAGAGATAGGTGCCCTAAGGTGTAATGGAAGGACAGACGGACACCCCTATCACTATATACCCCCCACTTTTTAAGCGGGGGTGGGGGGGGGGTATAATAATGAGACCCAAACAAATATTAAGGCTCATGGCTATCTGGTATATGGGGACCTAATACTTGATTTTCCAAAACATATTGCTCTTTTGCTCCTAGGAATCAGGCTCAAGTTACAAGAGGGCAGGTCGTCAGGCCTGCTGAAACAAGATGGTAATTGGCACAACAAGACTGCGTGAATTATGAATTTCAATTGTTCCCATGTTTGAAAGACAAGGTCATTTATTGAACCCATAATTCCAGCAAGTGCTTTCTAAGAATGTATTTTCTGGTTGATGTCGATCCCAAATCGTAAGCCGTTTTACCGGGTAAATGATCATTTTCATAAGCGACAGAACGGACTAAAACTGCTTCCGGAACAGTTGGTTGTCAAATACCAGTCGAGTTGTCTTAAGGAACGCTAGTCGGGGAAAACGTTTAATCATAAAATAATATACTAACCGATAACAAAGGGTGGAGCATCGGTGGCCAAAATAAAATGGTGGCCTAAAGCGCCCTTACGGGTCATGGCGCCTCTCGTCGCCTAGTTCTAATTCAATTCGGGCAGATCCAAGTATTGGAAAATTCGCTTCCCGAAGGTTAGCGATTTATTCTGGGCACTACGAATTCCTCAACCATCCATTCACCGACCACCTCGATATATGTGAAAAGAATCTTGACTGGGGCGTAAAACACCATAACTCAACTCCAACCGGATATAACAAAACACTGCATGGAACTGACAAATGATTTTTTGTGATTACTGAGAGGTTTACAAGGAAAGTATAGAGCAGATGAGTTGAAATAAAAATAAAGAGAGAGAGATTAGCATAAAATTAAACAAATAAAAGGATTACCTTCTTCATTACTTAACGTCAACACACAAACACAACATATATGTAAATGTATCCAAAGTCTGAATGAAACAGGTTACATTGTAGTCAAGATGCCAATACACAGGAGATGCTAGCCGTTCATAGAAGGGTTCCGATATCCAAGGGAAGGCTGGCTCTGCTCATACAGGTGAAGGCTAGCTTACACAGAAGGATTCCAGTAGTTGTACATAGAGCCAATCTACCTTTAGAATTTAGCAAAATACCAACGGTGTTATATTTCAAAAATAATTTCAAATTTATAACAAAATATTGTATAACAGTCAGGATGATAATGCACGGCTATGTTACATAGATTTATGAATTATATAAAAGCTAAGAGTGCAGAAATCTATATATAATGACAAAACAGTTAGTCAGATAATCTAATCACACATAAAAGAGATGACTCATAATATTGGAGATATAGATAAAATACAATTATGTATTTAAAAAATTTAAAACATATTTCCAGGTAACACGTGTAAAATTACCGTGTGTTTGCATAGGAAACTGGACCAGTTTGACCTGTCAACATGACACAGTTTACAGGTAACATGTGTAATACTGCCGTGTGTTTACACAGGAAACTGGACCAGTTTGACCTGTCAACATGACCCAGTTTACAGGTAACATGTGTAATACTGCCGTGTTTGCACAGGAAACTGGACCAGTTTGACCTGTCAACATGACCCAGTTTACAGGTAACATGTGTAATACTGCCGTGTGTTTGCACAGGAAACTGGACCAGTTTGACCTGTCAACATGACCCAGTTTACAGGTAACATGTGTAATACTGCCGTGTGCTTGTGCAGGAGACTGGAACAGTTTGACCTGTCAATATGACCCAGTTTCCAGTTAAAATGTGTAATACTGCCGTGTGTTTGCACAGGAAACTGGACCAGTTTGACCTGTCAACATGACCCAGTTTCCAGGTAACATGTGTAATACTGTCGTGTGTTTGCACAGGAAACTGGACCAGTTTGACCTGTCAACATGACCCAGTTTCCAGGTAACATGTGTAATACTGTCGTGTGCTTGTGCAGGAAAGTGGACCAGTTTGACCTGTCAACATGACCAATTTCCAGGTAACATGTGTAATACTGCCATGTGCTTGTTCAGGAAACTGGACCAGTTTGACCTGTCAACATGACCCAGTTTCCCAGGTAACACGTGTAATACTGCCATGTGCTTGTGCAGGAAACTGGACCAGTTTGACCTGTCAACATGACCCAGTTTTCAGGTAACATGTGTAATACTGCCATGACCCAGTTTCAAGGTAACATATGTAATACTGCAGTGTGTTTGTACAGGAAACTGGACCAGTTTGACCTGTCAACATAACCTAGTTTCCAGGTAACATGTGTAATACTGCCGTGTGCTTGTGCAGGAAACTGGACCAGTTTGACCTGTCAACATAACCCAGTTTCCAGGCAACATGTGTAATACTGTCGTGTGCTTGTGCGGGAAACTGGACCAGTTTGACCTGTCAAGATGACCCAGTTTCCAGGTAACGTGTGTAATACTGCCGTGTGCTTGTGCAGGAAACTGGACCAGTTTGACCTGTCAACATGACCCAGTTTCCAGGTTGTGTAATACTGTCGTGTGCTTGTGCAAGAAACCTGACTACTTTGACCTGTCAACGTGCACCCAATCGTTTAACACCCATATGATAATCTTACCATGTACTTGCGCACGAAACTTGACTAGTATGACCTGTTTACATGACCCCGTCATTTAACCCCCAATTTTCCAGGTAAAATATATACTATCGTGTGTTTGCCCAGCAAACATGACCAATTTCAATTTGACCTGTCTGTATGACCCCGTCTTGTAACCAAGTTTCCCGCTAAAAAGTGTAATCCTACTGTGTACTTGTACAAGAAACTGGATACTTGCTTGCTCAGGGAATTAGACCAGGTCGACTTGTCAACATAACCCCGTCATAAAACTCCTAATTTTCGGGTAAAATATGTATCCATTTGTTGTCCGTGAAACCTAATTAGTTTGTGATGTCTATATTAACTCCATTTTCACTTTTTGTTTCGGGCCAAGTTGTTTAATAGAACTGTGTGATTGCGTTGGCGTGGTATTGATTATGTTTGCTCAGCTCAGTAGCTAAAAGACAAATTTAAAATTGATATAAACAGATGTAGATGACTGTTGAGGAGCCTTAAAATCTTTCTATTGAGAAATTATCTACTATTTCCCACATTTAAAACCATTCTAAGCCTCGTTTAGGTTTTGGATAGGTCTGGGTTAGATATATAAGTTAAAGCAAACGGCTGTTAATGTATCTAGAGTACAATATTCCTATAAACGAAAAACGAGTAAAATGGAGTGAAACCTCAAAATCAAGATATTTCATTTATATCGAGCCGTCATCAGCTATAGGTGAAATAGCGGAAAGCCATAAATTTCCAATGCGCTAATTTGAAGGAAGTATACAACCTAATAGAATACGCGAGTGAGTGAGTGAGTTATTGTTTAAAGCCGCATCAGCATTATTGCAGCTATTCGCGGCTAATTAGAATACGCGAGGACCAAATGGACAGGTCAACCAGTCAGATCACACTTGTTGCACGACATGCGGTACTATATGTATTATGTAGCCGTAATAAAGCTGTGGTTGTATAAGATGAAGGTTTGTCAATCGGTTGTTGGTTAGAACAAGATGATATCAAAAACATATTAATCCATGTCCAAATCACAATCCAAAAGCATGGTAAAAACTTCAAACCTGGAACTGGTAAATTCAGTTCATCACGTGAACTTCAACCAGGGAAGCTAGACCAACTGTTCCTGAAAGGTAAGCATCTCATTTTATCAAGCAACATCAGCCACATGTACATGTGATCAAAATTGAGTACGAAAGGAACATTGAACTATGGGACGTCAAATATATCCAGGGTACTTTCGGATACAGAGACATTATACTTATCAACAATATTGTGATGACGACCATAAAATTTTATGAAAACACTAATTTAAAACAGCACCGATACTGTCGGTCATATTAAATATTTTTTATCTGGAAAACGAAAAGGATTTTATATAGAAAATACATATGTTCATACATCATAGTAAATACATGTATTTACATTTTTTTTTGTTTATTGAAAAATTGTTCACACCTGACACACACATATATGATTATACTTGTCATAATAATTATCATACACACCTAATACTAAAACTTTGTGATCGATATTGACTTAGTTATGTATATAAATCTGTACTGTATGACTTGACTCCTGCTTCTCTTACTCTTCATTTATGCGCGAGTGCTTTGATCTCTAACATGATCGGTCATTTTGATTCTTTCCACCGAATTAGATACCTTTAGTAAGATTTAGGATTGTATGGGCGCATTTGAATCATCAGTAGGCTACCACGATGTGTCGATGACTGATAGTACACGTATTATGTTTTAGTACTTGCGAGCATTCGCAGCAAATTTAGGTGCTTACTCACCGAAACAGCAGTTTGTCCGTTATTCTAACACCGGGTATATCAGTAGCAATGTAAAGGGAAGTAACTCGTCACAACATGCCACCATCGGTGTTTGGAACCCACGACCCTTAAGACTAGTGTCATGTGCTACTTTTGCATTTTTATAAAATAACGCATTCAAAAGTAGAAATGTAAAGAAATTATATTAATTAATTCAGTCTATATAAGTGTAAATGACTTCCTTTTTAGAGACGGGATTATCCGTTGGCTATATCCCGAAAATGCCGAAAAGTAAATATGGCATGAATAATATCAGGTGTCACTCATGCTGAATTTATCTTTATAACAATGATATGATAAATGAAAAAAATATTCACTGCAGAAAATCAAAAATGAATTTAAGTAAAAACAGATGCAAAAATATTCATTATTCAACAAAAATGTAAAAATAAAAGTTTTGAATTTTTATAAAATAACGGATTCAAAAGTAGCACATGACATTAGAGTTCAATGCTCTATCACATAAGCCACATGCCCCAGTATGATTATATGTTTTTTGTTAAAATTTGTTTTCCACAATAATGTAACACGACCATTGGTTCTATCATTTTAGGCTTATTCACTAAATATCAAATTTCTTTTGGATGACTCCACGAAAGCCTTTACACGTCGAAACTAGAAGTCAGTTAATTACGAAAGAGAAACAGTTAATGAACTGAGCAAACGAAATATGTCAAAGCATAAATCGTTCTAGAAGACAATGTATTAATAACTGGATGCTTACAGATATAATCTAAATTTAACCAACGCTCTGGGTGTCTACTCGGGACACGTCGTCTTATTTTCATGTTCAATCCACTGATTAACCTAATATAGATTTATATATGTGACGCATTCAGCGAAAATAATACTAATTCATTTTGTGACGCTCTGAGAAAATGACGTCAGAAAATTGATGACATTCTCTCCACAACCGGAAGCACCTATTGTTTTAATTATGTAGACTTAGAGATCAGTATTGCTACACCTACATATCAGAAATCCACATCTAAATTCCACAATCAAAAAGATTAAAGATGAATCGTAAATGTCATTAAGGAATCAAATAGGGTACTTTATTTTCTCAGAAGACGTGGTGGCGTTGCCTAAATTGTATGCTAGTAGTACACTGCCAAAATAGTTTTCAATCGATGGTACCTACATTTTAATAATGGTATATAATATATATATATATTGGCATAATTATAAATTTTGTATACATTGCGTATACATGTATATAATCTTTTCACAATCTTGGTCCAAGCACTACCAATTCCTGGGGAATTGTATCCAAAATGGCCGTTTATTGCTGTAAAAGTAACACTGCTATAATATGTAATAATGCATGAAGTTTCTATATGAACAAATATATTAAAATAGATTAAATAGCCCGAGTGTGTGGCGTCACATAGTACATGTATAATATTTGTTGAAATGCATTAATTTAAATTGAAATATGGAAATATGCAGTGGAAAGACAACGACATATTGTACACCAAAGGAACATTCTTGACACAATTTATATTGCATAAATACTTCATTGTTTTGATAACCTACAGTGCAGAACTGTCGAGAGTTTAACACTGAGCCAAAAAAAAAGAAGCTAGACTGCCAAGTGACAAATATATGGATACCTAGTGACTGAAAAGCATCCGGAAAATAGGTTGCAGCTGTTGCGATATAGAAAACGAGGGTCCGAGATTGCTTGCCGATTTGGCACCAATTCGGTACCTTGGTGTTGAGCTTTTTGGCGGATTTGGACTCTATATGATGAACTAGGATCCATGCTTTTCAACATTTGGAGTGACCGGATTGTACCAAAAAAGACTAAAAGCCGGCCAACAGACAAAATATTGATAATTGTTATACAAAGATTGCATCATAATAATAGCGTCTTTTGGTTGGTTAAATTATACAGTACAGGCTTGTCGAAAGTTAAACACTAAGCTTATGATTGAGTGCCTAATCAGCAGCTCATCTCGATAGATTTTTTTGACAACTGTTATCTATCTCTCGACAGCTTTAAGATCACCTGCTACTAATATGGCGACCACTGGGTAGCCCAGCTTCGGCTCCTTGTCGTAAGCTCATTGTAAAACTTACGACAGGTCTGTACTGTGTTTAGTAAAAACATGAACAAAAAGATGCATCTGACATTATCTTTTCAAATTGACCCAAATATACAAAAAAAAAAATAAATAAATAAAAATCATGTTGGACAGAAGACAGTGAAGTTGAATGTCTCTAGGAATGTTGACATGGTCTGCATCGATTGGTGTGAGGGTTATTAGATAGTTGGTGACGACTACACAAATATTATCTAAATTATATCAAATAAAATCTAATAGAGCATGATGAACAGAGACCATAGCTATAGAATTTGACAATTTTGTCAGATGAACTGAGGCTTGATAAGTTACCATGATGGACAGTATAAAAGACGCCAATATCCAACGATGAAGAGAATTACAGAAAACTTAATTAAGATATAAAATCATTAAACGTATACTGATAATATAAGAAAAAACGATGGTCTATAATTGGAAAGGAAGGGGATACTAGATCTGAAATTTACAGATTGAGACAGGCATTGATTTTCACGATTTGCAATCCATTCTATAACTAATTTTACACACGTGACGGGTGTAGCTACCTAAATAGGGTGTGCTTACCCTTCCGGAGCACCCAGTCTCACTTCCTTGGTGAAAGTTCACGTGTTAAACCTAACTTGCCAGTTTCAAAGTTTTTACTTTGCTTCTGGATTGTGATTCGAACATGGTTCAGTATGTTTGTTTTTTATTATAAATGTATTAGTGTTGTTTTTTATAGAGATATATACATATTTTACTGATCTGAGTATGTTTGTTTATATTTCCTCCTCGTGGTTACCCAGTCTTCGTTTTTGGATAACCTGACCCTGACCAACGAATTGACATGTCAATAATATACTATATTACAACTTTACCAGCGATTTTTAGTTGAATATTTAAGATGTTTTTGATCAAGGTTGCCTTAAAACACAGCTACATCAAAATACAAGTGTATTTGTCCCTTTAAAACACAAGTAAGTGAAAACCACCAGATTGGGCAAAGTGTAAAATATGGACTGGATTAGACCCTTGTATTGGATTGGAATCTTAGTGTCCAAGAGTCCAATCCAGTCCACATCTTACACTTTGCTTCAGATTATAACCTATTACCCTATAAAATAATGTAACACTAACTGTGTTTTATACCTAGCACGGAAATAAACCTTTGTAAGATTTATGGTCTCTTTCTTTCATAATTCATTGCTAATTGTCTTGGAATTATCATTGGTATATAAATCACCCAGATAATAAAATGGATTTTATTTCTTTTCTATATAATGAGTATAAAGACCAATACTAGTCTTAGCTCTGTGTATATAATGTAATATAATGTAATGGGATTTTTCTCAGTTCATAAAAACATTAACATCCAACATCAGAGGTCTGATATTACAGCACGCCAAATACGTCCCCATAGCAGTAATAATAATAACTTATGCTAATTGGTCCTCTCTTATTTATGGAATAGTTATCAATTATTAGATAGTATTTATAGCCTCGTAAAAGTACTTCAAAACATCGTAAGATACCGTTTAATAATTATCAGTGTTCAATCTAAGATTTGATAGAAGGAATCATTTTCAAAAATTTTCCTCTAAAACCCCATAACATTATAATTTTTGCATTCACTTAATGTTTAAGGCAAACAAACCAGTCAAAACTTAAAAACTGCCAATTTCAGTTAAATACGTGACCCTCAACCACCAGGAAAGTGAGACCGGGTGAACCGGAAGAGTAAGTACCTGCTCTTTAGCTTCTACGATAAAACACTTTCTGATTTGCATTTGCAGAAAAGTTCACTCCTGGCGACTATCGGATGTTAATAACGTGGCCAACAAAAACAAAAATTATCATCACAAATTACTAAATTACAACAAGAAACCGTGCAAAAGAGAAAAGCGTCAGACTATCACGTATTTAGTTTTTACGTAGTAGCTTATGTATGTAACAACTTTCTACTGTCTCCTCAAATTTAAAAAAATAAAATATACAAAACACTTTAAATATCAATGTTTCACATGCATGGACTTATAGGAGTTAGCGTGGGACTGACAACTAACTCTTGTCGTGTTGATGAATTAGCCATGCTAAACTTAAAAAAACCTACAAATCTCAAACAACATTGACAGAACTCCATTACTTATTGCGTTTCGTCATGTAAAGAAAAATGCAGTAGGTGTTTTTCAATTTAGCCTAGAGCTATTGTTTGCGATTAACTTCCAACATTAGTGGGATTAAATGAAAAAGGGTGCAGCAACCGAATTGATTTCGGTTTAAAATGTTCAATGTCGTCGGCCGATCAGGACAAATAAAAATCGATTAAAAATAAAGATGATTTCGTGAAGTTATTGTCAATCGAAGACGTTATTTAACGATGGCAAACCAATCAAACGTAGCACGATATGTGGATATTATCTGCATGAAAACGTATATCACACTTATTGTTTACTGATATCGCCTCCGTCGTATGTCTCAGACATACGTATATATGTCTCATAATTAGTCAGAAAATAAAAGATTAAACGTTATAATGGATGTTGGAATTGTCTTATAATTCAGGTAGTTATTAAATTCAAAAAGTTTTATGGTTGTCATCACAATAATTTTGATAAGTATGACGACTCTGTATTCAAAATCATCCTGGATATATTGGACGTCCTATATTTCCATGTCCCCGTCATTCTCATTTTTATATATTACACTCGTGGCAGGTGTGTCTAGGTAGACAGGAGGGAGGTGCTTACATTTTCGCAGCACCCAACCTCACTCCTCTGGTGGAAGTTCGCGTGTCTTACCTCTGCCCAGGATTGCCCTGGATATATTGGACGTCCTATATTCCCATGTCCCTTTCATTTTCATTTTTAATTACACACGTGGCGGGTGTAGCTAGCTAAACAAGAAGTGCTTACCCTTCCGGAGCACCCAACCTCACTCCACTGGTGGAAGTTCGCGTGTCTAACCTGACAGTTCCAAAGTTTTTACTTTGCTTTTGGATTGTGATTCGAGCATGGATTAGTTTATTTGTTTTTAACGTGGTTAACTAAGTTTGCCACTTTTTTCAATTATTTTCTATGCTTTTAGGTTTGTGATTCGACCATGAACCGGTATGTCTGTGTTTGATTTTCAAATGCTCGATTGTCAATATGATGCTTCTTTTTTGTCTTCTCTAACCATACATATCATTAAGTTGTAATGAGTTGTGTTCTTGGTTACCTTGACATAACATCGACCTGCCATCAAAATGAACTTGAAGAAATGACCGCATATACAGCCGTTTATTTCAAAGACTCCCATTCGGCTAATTACTTTAGAAAAACTCATTGAAGAATCTCATAAAATCTGTCTAGCTTACCTTGACGATTTAATAATATTCTCTGAAATAGCTTTGACGATTTTTAACGAGTTAGGGATAGCGATCTAGAGATTACCCGTATGTAAAACCAATAATTTAACGATAATATGTTAAGGTAGCGCATGTAAGCGATATATTGTCAACTGAACTGTCTCTTTGGTTATTAGAACATTGATGTAAGCTATTTCAGTGGATAGAGAGAAAGATACACATGTTATGCCTAATTTGGGTACAAGTCTGCTTTAAATAGGGCTCTTGATAACGAATGGTTAAAGTGGACCAGGAAGGAAGCCCTTATACTGCTTGAAGTACAGTTCAACCTGCCCTAAAGGTCACCTCTATATAAGGGTCACCTGCTTATAAAGGCCAGTAGAATTGTATCTCAATTGTTCTATATTCATATTATTTGAACCTGTATAAAGGCCGCCTGTCCATAAAAGCCACTTTCACTGGTTCCCTTGGGTGGCCTTTATAGACAGGTTTGACTGCAGTGATAAGGTAATTGACTGAATGGTCTGTTCAGGGTATGCGACATTGTGGACAAGGCAGTGACCGAAACCGAAAAATAAAACAAAGCAGTTAAGTATCACATTCATACATATAAGGTAAAACACCATACAACTAAAAATTGGTTTTAATTTTGTCTCTGAATCCATGTAAAATCAAACAAGTAGCTTAATATCACACTAGTTTTAATTTTGTGTTAATGTTATTTTTCACAGTTTTGTCATAATCTCAGTCTGCCACCATGAAATTAAACCAAGTTAATAGTGTTTCATTGGAATCAATTTCCGTCGTTTAATGTAAATACAAAATTCAGTACATACAGTTAGCATCTTTAATATTGGAAAACAACATACTTGGTAAGAACCAAAACAACCAAGAATACAACACGATACAAGTAAATGACAGAAACAAAAAGGATAAAAAAGACAAATAATATTAGGAACCGTGATTATTAACTGCAACAGCAAGATGTCAAGATGCGTCACGTTTGCAAACGCCAAAAATAAGACAACATACTAATCCATGTCTGAATAACAATTTAGAAGCAAAGTAAAAACTTTGGAACTGACAAGTTAGGTTAGGCACATGAACTTCCACCAGGGAAGTGAGGCCGGGTGCTCCAGAAGGGTAAGTACCTCATTTTAAGCTAGCTACACCCGCCACGTGTGTAATCAAATAAAGGAACATGGAACTATGAGACGTCAAATATATCCAGGGCAATCTTGGAAACAGAGACAACAAACTTATCGACTATACTGTGATGCCGGACATAAAACTTTTTGAGGGCCTTGATAAACCTAGGGTTGCAATATCCCTCAGTCAACAATTTATTTGCAAGCAAACGAACACATTTAAACTACCGATTATACCCGTAATGAGCAATATTGTCACTTACTTTTAAACATGTAATCAAAATACATGAAAATAAATCAGCAATTTATATTTCAAAGCTGTAATTAATTGCTGGTATATAAAAATAGAAACGGTATGTTTTTATTGAAATTTATTTAAGTGATATGATGACATTATACAAGCACAAAATAAGTGATAAATGTTTCTGAGGAAGAAATGATTTATCTCTTATCATTGAAATCAGTAAGTATCCCCCATAGTGCTATATGCTGTTAATTTTCAAAACATTATATATAAATTATAAATGGTAACCTTTAAATATAAATGATTCGTATGTTTTCCTGTGTTGATAGCTCTGGTGTGGTTTACAGTGAACTAGTTTTAAGCTAGGACTACATCGATGGCAATGTATTGGAATATCTATTAATGTATTGCGATATTAATTGTTGTATCGAAATATTTATTTCTATATCGAAGTAATCATTATTGTATCGAGATATTCATTTCTTTTATCGAGATATCCATTTCTGTATCCCGATATTCATGTCTGCATCATGGTGTTCATTCCAGTATGTCCTGTATCGGAATATCCGTTAATGTAACGAGATACAGGTTACCATAAATGTATCGACGTATCCGTTTATTTATTGAGATATGCTTTAATTTATCGGGGTATAGGGATGTCTGTGAATGTATCGGGATTTCCATTAATGTATCGAGGTATCCGTTAATGCATCGAGATATCCGTTAGTGTATCGATATATCTGTTAATGTATTGAGGTATCCGACGATATATCGAGATGTCCGTAGATTTACAGAGATACCCGTTAATATATCGGGATATCCACCAATGTATCGGGATGCCCGTTAATGTATCGGGTTACGCGTTAATTATTGGATTAACGATACAATATATATCACTAATTATCTTCTACAAGGATTCAAAATCTACAACATTATTAATAAATCTGTGTTTTTCATTCATTTGCCGAAACCAATTCATTTATTAATAAAATGTTATCTTTTCAGTCCATTTTCAAAAAATTTTTTTTTACCTTTTCCACTCATCAAATCGCAGAAACCAATTAAAAATTTAATAATAGAAAATGTCATATGAACACACTTACAATTTAATATCGTAAAATATATAATGTCTGCTTGTAGATCATTATACAAAGAATAATATTGATGATATCAATTCAAAATGAAATCAAATTCAAAACATTACCAGACATATCAAAAGCTCATGAGAAATATATAAATCATCGAGAGTAAAATTTGATACAATATCCAACAATTATAATAAAACAAATAAATTGCTTCTGAAAACGTTTTTTCATTTCACTTGAAGTGTTTAGTGTTCCTGGATGCGTTGGATGTTGTCAGTACATGTTGTTTAGTTGCAAAATCACTCTTATTGTTGTCACAACAGTATGTTTGATATATCCGTGTCAAGGATCGCCTTGGATGTATTGACGTCTCATACATCCATGTTCATTTTAATTACACGCGTGGCGGTTGTAACTAGCTAACCAGGAGGACCTTATCCTTCCGAAGCACCCGGCCTCGCTTCACTGGTGGAAGTTCACGTGTTTATTCTTACTTTTTATTTTGCTAATGAGTGGTCCTAATATAGGTTCTCTTTACTTTTCTTGTTTGGATCTTCCTTTCTCTTGTTTCTTATATTGTTGGCAAGTACATGTTTCATATATTTGAGCTCTTATAGCGACGATATTAATTTTTCTATTGTCAACTTTTCTTTTCTTTTTTTTTTTGCAGCAATATACCTGCTTTTGCTGCTAATGGTGTATTTCTTTCTGGTAATATGCTATGGTAGATCTTGTTCACATAACGGAAACTTATTAATATGAAGCAAGCTGCTTATTAACTGTCGACACGGAGAAAATTGCAAGCCTACACTTATCAAGGTCCTCAAAAAGTTCATGAAGGCCATCACAATATTGTTGATAAGCATGATGTCTGTGTATCCAAAAATACCCTTCATATATTTGACGTTCAAAAGTCCCATACTTCCATTCAGTCTAATTTTGATTTCACATGTGGTGGTTGTAGCTTGCTGGACAGGCCGTGCTTATCATTTCGGAACATCGGCTTTCACTTCCCTGGCATAGATCAAAGTTTTTCTTTATTTTTTTTCGATGGTGGTTTGGACATGGACCGGTAAGCATACGTTTGACGCTAATTATACTTTGTGGTCCAAATATGATATTGTTTTTTCTCATTTACTTTTATATTGTTTCGCTGGCTTGGCTGTTTTGTCTGTTGACCAGTACATATTTGTAAGTGACAAATGTCATTCAACTTCAGACAGACACGAAGAAACAATTAAACATGGTCATTATACAGTATAACGACCAGCTGATTAATGAGAAAGGAAATCTTAATATGATAGCATCAAATAAACCTCTAGGAATTAATATACATTATATCAATTCGTTTTCTGTAAATTTAATTGTCTGCAATTCTTTCCTGTCATTCGTGAACCAATTATTTTGGATAATGATACCAATTATTTTTGACATATTTCCTTTTCTTTTAAGGTAATGCAATACTGAATTTGTTGCGAATTATCAATTTTGTAAGCAGTTTTACGTAAGCGACAGGCTAGACTTTCAGAGGAGATGGTTGTCAAGTAAAGAATTTATCCTGAATGTAACGTCATGAATTAAGATAAAGTTGCCGAACGCTTGCGACGCGTTATTTATTCATTCGAAGTACAATAAAAAATTTTGAATTTTTCTGGAAATTGGCAGGCGATTCGGTACTACTGTATCGGTTAACTTTAGATATGAGTAGTCTGTATAAATGGGAGGAGTAAGAGACATGTTCTAACCTGTTTCTAACGTAACACTTATTACCCGTGATTTTCTTACATTTTCACGCATGAATTTCATACAAAACAATTTTGCTTGCCCGATATATGACCCAGTGTACGAGTAGAAACGATTTTTGCATGACATTTGAAAATGGTTCGACGTAAAACTAACGGCGTTGTTGAAGAAATTGTTTTATGGTATTAGAAGTTGAACATGAGCTACAGAAAGATTGTAAAGCAATTAAAGGATATGGGCTATAATACTTCCATTGCTTTTGTGTACCAGATTAAACATCGCAAAGGTATATCTCGCAATATCAACCAGTAACTCGGAAAAAAAAAAAAAAAAAAAAAAAAAAACGTTTCACACGTCTACTCCTGATGTCATCAGAAAAATATGTAATATGGTATGATAAATTCCCCCTCCCAACGTGATATAGCTATTACATGTGATGTGTCCATTGAAATTGTAAATAGAATTATTAGCCGTCTAGCTAATATTCTTCTTCTTATCTCAGAAAAGCACAACAAGCCTTTACAAGTCTATGACTAATTTTCGAATAGCAATATTGTCTAAGACAAAAAGTCTAAACGATGGCAACCGAGAAAAGTGGACCAATACAAAGTTAAAGCACAAGGAAGCAACATACATGACAACAGCCTATACAAGACTAATAAATTTTAAGACCACTTACACTAATACACAACCTTAAGATATCTATATTATATAATGGGTTTTACGATAGCAATACTGTCTAAGACAAAAAAATAAAGCTGATATAAACGATGGCAACCGAGAAAAGTGGACCAATACAAAGTTAAGTACAAATAAGCAACATACATGACAACAGCCTATACAAGACTAATAAATTTTGAGACCACTTACACTAATACACAACCTTAAGATATCCATATTATATAATGGGTTTTAAGATTTCAATCTATAATTACTTTAAGTACGATGCATCGAACTTTATTTGCATATAAGATCTAAACCTATATATTTTGCTCTAATAATTTTCAGTAACACAGTGCTATCTGCATACTAACCATTCAAACAGTAGTACAACTATAGTGAAAGCGTCTAAGATTTTATTATTAGATGTGAACTCTGTTTTAACTCATTTTCATCTTTCCATATAATAATTGCTTTGGAATTGTGATTTAGACATGGATTAGTGTTTTAATGAGATATTTTAGCCCTTCAATGGTATTATTACCACACCATTATATCGTATCTTCCCATTGAATATATTCCCCAAGTAAAGTCCTTTTAATTAACGGTCCCTTTTTATGTTATAAATTTTCAACAACAATTTGTTTTCTTCTTTGCATGTACAAAACAACATATGTATCATACTCACCAAAGAACGTCCATATTTCCTAGTCCCCTTTCCTGCTGAAGGACACGGCTTTAATTCGTTCACTGGAGGTATAGTAATCCGGATATCTGACGGTTTCTTTGTTGGTCTTCCTCTGGGCTTCCTCACGATCGTAGCTTTCCTTGTGAGTAAAGACATCAGGGATTTATCTTCAGGAAATTATTCGATGGCGTCTTTATTGTTTTGTATAAATTCAGATAACCGAGCTAATGTTAGCAATGTGTTTCACTTAAATTATTGTTGTCGTAGCTGAAGAAAGAAAATCGTAGGATGAACTTTCTTTTGTTCACTGATCCTATTCTTTCTTTTGAAGTTCCAGCAAAGTATAAATTTAACTTTCCACTGCGTTTTCTGATGTTTGTTGATGAGTATCTGATATTTATATAACTATCGATATTTATTTCAAAAATAAATTATAATTTCCAGAATTACTATGTTTACGATTATTGTAGTTGTTTTTTTACATTCATAAAATAGTTCCAATTAGCAAATTATTATCACCTGGATTGCTTAATATCTGTATTTAATCCAAATCAATTCTGCCAGCTAGGTTAAAATACTAACAATAAAATAAGCTACTAATGCTTATTACATCGTGTTTATATTTCCTCTATGATGTTTTCTTATTCTTAAAAGATGAAAGGTTTTCAAGAAAACTAACGTTTTACACTTCCTGTAAGGTCGCTTTTGTAGCTTGTCCTCTTAATTATTTAAAATATGTAAATAATATCACAACATTTACAAACGATGGAAAAACGTTAACAATAATAACTATTCATTAATCTTTAAAGAAAGCCGAATATTCCTAAGCTTAAAGATGAAGAATGCTTGCTTAAGGTATGGTATCACATTCGATGTTTTTGTAAATCCATTTCAAAATGTTTGAAAAATAATATTAAATTATTAATTTCTAAAGAAAGAAATACACAACAAATTATAATTCCTAAAGCTTTAAGACAAAGAGTGCTTTCTTAAGTTATGGTATCACAGCCGATGCTCGTGTAAATTCGTTTCAAAATATGTGAAAAATTTTATTAAATCATTAATTTCTAAAGAAAACAATACATAACAAATTATAATTCCTGAAGCTTTAAGACGAAGAGTGCTTTCTTAAGGTATGGTATCACATCCGATGGTTATATAAATCCGTTTCCAACTTTAACTGTTAACTCTCATTAATAACCATGGAACATTAGAAACACCTCATAATCTCCAGTGATGACATAAACATCACACATATATACAGTATAAATCTACAAACACACTGATAAAACAAACAATAAAACAGTAGTGCGTCCTGTAAAATATGAATTTCCATGGAAATCAAATTCAGCCCATTTTATCATGTTAGGTTTTTTTTATTGCTCTGCTTGAAATACAGTGTAATTATCTTTACAACTATTATGATGCTGTTGCCGATCGATCTCCGTTGATTTTGTTTACCTGCATTGGAGCTTCTAAGAAATATGTCAACGGAAATTCTATCTCCTTGGCATTGTTTAAGACATTTTCTAAATTTATTATATTCATTACGCTGTAGTGATGATTTTTATGTTAGTTGTCTTAATTACAATGAAGATATGTATAAGTATCTGAACTATTTGTCATGGCCGTATACAAGGGTGGTGTGGAAAATCGATTGCAATACAACACACTAGGCGTTTATATCAAAACGTTACCAGCTATGAATATAATTAAAATACCGCTGTAATGCATAAAAGTTAAATGCTGTCCGTTTTGTATTTTATTACAATAAATTGTTGACACAAGATATTGCAAGCCGAGGCTAATCAAGGCCTTCAAAAACTGAAATCTGTTTTTATGTTGGTTGTCTTTTTATTACACGGCAGTTATCTAAATGAGTGTGAATTGTTTGTCATGGCCATAAACACGTGTATGGAACATTGATTTCAGTTTAACAACTAGTCAGGTTTTTAAATTTATATCAAGACGTCGCCAGCTATGAATATGATGAAAAATACTACCGCAATACTTAATTGTCGAATGCTGTTCATTTTCTATTTTATTAAAAATTATTACTAAACCCGTTTTAATTTTGTAACACTAGACAGCTGTTTCGATTACAAATCCTCATTGGAAGAGTGAGTGAGTAATGCTGTTTAACGTCCCAGTCAAGAATATTTCACTTATATCGAGACGTCGCCAGCTATAGGCGAAGGTGCAGAAATTTTGCCTGTGCGTTGCGCTGATGGCATTATACAGCAGGGTTCTTTAACGTGCCACCATGACACTGGACCTCGTTTATTTTAAGTTCCCATCCGAAAGAACCGTGACTTTCATTTCGTAATGCCGAGTTCTTGGCGAAAGAACAGTCACTACCCACTTTCAAGTCTTGGGTCAGACCCGGTCGGGGTTCGAACCCACGACCTCCCACTTACGGAGCGAGCACTCTACCAACTGAGCTACTGCAGTGGTTCATTGGAAGAACTCGGGCCGAAATTGTGGAAATCAAAATATAAGATGTTGAAATGAGAAAACAGAAGGGCCAATTTATTTTACCGAATCCAACTAAGACAATTATTTTGACTAACAATGTTAATTTGGAAAATATTAATTTCTCTTGAAAAATTCATTTCATGTTGTTTTTTTTTTATTGCTCTGCTTGAAATACAGTGTAATTATCTTTACAACTATTATGATGCTGTTGCCGATCGATCTCCGTTGATTTTGTTTACCTGCATTGGAGCTTCTAAGAAATATATCAACGAGAATTCTATCTCCTTGGCATTGTTTAAGACATTTTCTAAATTTATTATATTCATTACGCTGTAGTGATGATTTTTATGTTAGTTGTCTTAATTACAATGAAGATATGTATAAGTATCTGAACTATTTGTCATGGCCGTATACAAGGGTGGTGTGGAAAATCGATTGCAATACAACACACTAGGTGTTTATATCAAAACGTTACCAGCTATGAATATAATTAAAATTCTGTAATGCATAAAAGTTGAATGCTGTCCATTTTGTATTTTATTACAATAAATTGATAAATAAATTGTTGACACAAGATATTGCAAGCCGAGGCTAATCAAGGCCCTCAAAAACTGAAATCTGTTTTGATGTTGGTTGTCTTTTTATTACACGGCAGTAACCTAAATGAGTGTAAAGTGTTAGTCATGGCCGTAAACACGTGTATGGAACATTGATTTCAGTTTAACAACTAGTCAGGTTTTTTAATTTATACCAAGACGTCGCCAGCTATGAATATGATGAAAAATACTACCGCAATACTTAATTGTCGAATGCTGTTCATTTTCTATTTTATTAAAAATTATTACTATATCCGTTTTAATTTTGCAGCACTAGACAGCTGTTTCGAAAACAAATCCTCATTGGAAGTACTCGGGCTGAAATTGTAGAAATCAAACTATTTTTAAGATGTTGAAATGAGAAGATAGAAGGACCAATTTATTTTACCGAATCCACTTAAGACAATAATTATGGTTAATAATGTTTATTTCGAAAATATGAATTTCCATTGAAAATTCAGCACATTTTTCATGTTAGGTTTTTTTATTGCTCTGCTTGAAATGTGGTGTAATTATCGTTACAACTATTATGATGCTGTTGCCGATCGATCTCCGTTGATTTTGTTTACCTGCATTTGAGCTACTAAGAAATATATCAACGAGAAATTCTATCTCCTTGGCATTGTTTAAGACATTTTTTCTGAATTTATTAGTTTCACTACGCTATAGAACTAAAATCCAAGGTTTTTATGGTGGTTGTCTTAATTACAAGAAAGTTATCTAATCAAAAACAAACATACTAATCCATTTCCGAATCACAATCCAGAAGCAAAGTAAAAACTTTGGAACTGATAAGTTAGGTTAGACACGTGAACTTCCACTAGGGAAGTGAGGCCGGGTGCTCCGGAAGGGTAAGCACCTCCTGTTTAGCTAGCTACACCCGTCACGTGTGTAGTCAAAATTGTGTGAAAGGAACATGGAACTATGAGACGTCAAGTATATCCAAGGCAATCCTGGACACAGAGACATCAAACTTATCAACAATACTGTGATGACGGCCATAAAACGTTTTGAGGGCCTTGATAAGCCTAGGCTTGCAATATCCCTGAGTCAACAATTTATATTTAAATTATATGTCATGGTCATATACAGTAATAGTTTGGAACATCGACTGCAAAATAACAAACTAGTCATTTATATCAAAACGTTGCCTGCTATAAATATGATGAAAAATATCACTGCACTGCTGATATTTAATTATTGATTGATACTCTATGTTTTCTACGTTATTAAAATTATAACTCAAACTGTCTTAATTTTAATTAGTACTAGACATTTGTTTCGAAATAAAATGCCGCATCAGTAGTGCTGGGACCAAAATTGTTGAATTCTAAAAACCGTTGATGTGGAATTAAAGAAGGGCAAAAGTTTATTTTACAAAACCAACTAAGGCAATACTATGTGGGATTAAGAATTGCTTAGTTATAAGGAATTTTGAGATTTACGAAGCAGATTATTTTGATTAACATCGCTTATCTGACAATACAATATATTAAAAGAAAGATGACCAAGACGTAAACTCCATTACTGCAATTCACTTGTTCTACATCTAAAATATATTTGTTTTAGAAATAAGGGGTATATCTTTTAAAACACGTTTATTATCTTGGGGAAATAAAAAAAGTTTGGGTTTCACGATTTTGGTCCAAGCACTCCTGATTAGGTACTGTATTCTGAAACGGAAGTCTAGTGCTGGTATAACGTGTAATAACCATATCTATTTATTAGATCAGTGCCCTACGCCTTGAGTAGGCATTCCGTCACCAACTTTAAATCAAACACGAATATACCAGTCGATGTTCAAATTACAATCCCGAAAGTGGAAAACTAAGCCAAACATAACCTTTTATCAAGACAATGAGGACGGTTGTACCGAGAGGATAAGCACTCTTAACTTACTAACTACATCCGCCAAAACGAGAATGAAAGTAACATTGAATTGTAGTCATCAAATATATCAAGGATGATTTTGGAGACATCATACTAAACACAATTGTGATAACGGCTATAAAACTTTTGGGGGAGGGGCATTGATTAGCTTAGACTTGCAATATCAATGGGTCAACAATTTCTTTGTAAGCAGCTTGCTTCTTTGTAATAAATTCCCGTTATGTAAGCAAGTTCTATCATATCGTATTCATTGTTAAACAAATACACCATAAGTAGGAGAAACATGTATATTGATGAATAGAAAAGGAAAGTTGGCAATAATAAATTGAAGTTATCGAGTTTGTTATTTTGCTTCAAATGTAGTATTTCGTGTGTGCTATATTTGAGGTTCGGGTCCAAATATGGAGCATAACTTGAAGAACCAGTTGTATCTTTTATTTCAAGCTCCATTCGCGTGGTCTCAAAAATTAAGGATTAGTAAGCTAAATAATATCATCTATATAATTATGTTTGCAGTTTCTTATTTTTCTTAAAAGAAACTCATTGTATTAATAAAATAAAAATTGGTATATTAAATCATCAAAACCACTCCACTGCCCCTAGTATCTTAAAAAACTATTTACACTATATTTTCTAAGGAATAATATTTTGCTAAACACGTCACCATTACAACTTTCAATATCACACGCCGTATGTAGGCATTCTGTCACCATCATTATTACAATAAATAAAACATTTCCCCAGCTCCGATGATTACTAAATGACCAATACATCATTATTTACGTCTTCACTGTTTTCTACTTTAAATTGTCTACAGTTAGGTACAGTACAGACCTGTCGAAAATTTAACACTGAGCTAACGATAAGAAGTCAAAGCTTAGCTGCTTATTGGTTGAAATATAGATAGCTAATAACTATAAATCTGCCGAGAGATAGATTACATCTGCTGTCGACATATAACTAACGAGACCCCAAAATTAGCTGCCAGTTCGACATTAATTTTGTGGACGATAGACATTAGACGAGTCTGTACTTTAACTGAAATCAACAATCACGGACAAATAATTATCACGTCATCATTTTGTTTTTTTGTTTTGCTATCGAATATATAACTCAAATTGTCTGTACAAAATTGACGATATTATTTGTTAATCGCAAACAACTGTGGGAGTGTGTGTGGACGGAAATATGCAATACATAATTGATTACGAAAATATGAATCCGACAAGATGTATCCGTTCAGCTTAATGCATTACCGATTTCTCCAACAATAAATGAGACATTTTCAATTTTGTAAAACTAAATGAAAAATTAGTATTTTAATGTATAAATTTGACACGTGGAATGAAAACATTTCAATTTTGTAAAACTATACGAAAATTTAGAATTTTAATATTTGAATTTGACACATGAAACGAGACCATTTTAATCGCGTAAAACTAAATGAAAATATAATATTTTGATATTCGAATTTGACACTCGCTAATAAGAATCATTTCAATAAATTCTGTGACGTTCATAGGATGCATTCGTTTGTAATAGGAAATAGGAATTGTTGACTGAAAGTTGATAAAGGGTAGGTGTGAACTTTAGATTTCCTGGTACAGAATAAATAGACGTAATTAGAAGTTGCGTCAATGATCAATGGATCTTTTAACGTAGCCGACGGCGACATTTGTTTGGTGATGTCAAATTGTGGGGAACACAACATGGACAGAGACATAGATTATGCAGCCAAAGCAAACACGAACACAATACAACAATACATACAAAGGCACGAAACTGTATACACACATATGGAGAACAGCGATTACCGTCAAATGTATATAAAGGCCACCCAACGGAACCAGTAAAAGTGGCCTTTGCGGGCATGTGGTCTTTATATACAGGTTCAACTTATGAATAAAGAACAATTGGGATACAATTCAACTGGAATTTAAAAGCAGGTGGCCCTTGTATAGAGGTGGCTTTTTAGGCAGGTTGGACTGTATAAAACTCACGATTTTTGGATCATTATTGGTTATAATAACAACGTGGTAAAGAATGGTGCGGTTTGAGATAGCTCTAGTCATCCCATTTCTTTACAACCAGTATGGCTCCTAAATAACGACAATGCAGTTGTATTTTAGATAAACATATCAGGATTTTCTAAAACCTTCCTATGATTATTTATAATGATACAAAAATATGATGTCCCTGTATAACAAATTACCATAGATATATGTTACGTTCCATTCTTCAATGTTCCTGTTCGTCTCAATTTTGATTTCACGCGTGTCAGATGTAGCTGGCTACACAGGAGAAGCTTACCCTTCTGGAGCCCTCCACCTCACTTCTCTGGTTGAGGTTTACGTTGTTTTTACTTTATCTGCGAGTTTTACAGTTTTGGCTTTACAAAGGGATTATGATTTTGACATGGATAAGTATGTTTGCTTTTTATATTAAACATAAGCCCCCACAAAACAAAAATATATTTTGACTTTCCCTATCAAATGCATTTGTATTGTTTAATGGTGACTAATTATGAACATCTAAAATAAAATTGAAGATGGTAATTCTTGGGTTAAAAATAATTGTATGGTTTCAGTCAAAGACAAACATACTAATCCATGTCCGAATCACAATCCAGAAGCAAAGTAAACACTTTGGAACTGACAAGTTACGTTAGACACGTGAACTTTCACCAGGAAGTGAGGCCGGGTGCTTCGGAAGGATAAGCACCTCCTGTTTAGCTAGCTACACCCATCACGTGTGCAATCAAAATTGTGTGAAAGGAACATGAATCTATGGGACGTCGAATATATATCCAGGGCAATCCTGGACACAGAGACGTCAAACTTATCAACAATACTGTGATGACGGCCATAAAACTTTTTGAGGGCCTTAATAAACCTAGGCTTGCAATTTCCATGAGTCAACAATTTATTTGCAAGCAGCCTACTTCGTTGTACAAAGTCCCTGTAGTGGGTACAGGCTCTTCCATAGCGTATTAATTGGGAAAATAATACACCATAAGCAGGAGAAGCAGGTATATTGCTGCATAGAAAAGGAAAGTTGACAATAGAAAAACTGAAGTCATCACGTTTGTCATAAAGTTTCAAATGTAGCCTTTCGTGTGCGTCATAATTCAGGTATAAGTCTAAATATGAAGCTGAACTTGAGGAATCAGTCATGTCTTTTATTGCAAGCTCATTAGGATAGATAGCATTCACACAGTCTTCAAATTTAGGATTGTTAAGAAACAGAACGTCATCTATATATTTGTATGTTGAGTTGAATGATTTGGCAACAATCTTCTCTGCAGATTTTACAAGGTTCTGCATAAATTCTGCTTCATAAATCAGCAAGCAATGGTGCACAGTCTGTACCCGTTAGTTTTTATATATTACATATACCAGTTTTAATTTTACAGTACTAGACGGCCGTTTCGGAATAAAGTTCCTCATCAGTAGTGCTTGGACCAAAATTATGAAACCCAAAGGATCAAAATATATTTTACCAAAATCAGCTAAGGAAATACTTTGCATGAGGGAATATACCGGTTTTTGAGGAATTTTAAATTTCACCTAGCAGCAAATTTCTGCCAATAATATATTTCAACATTTTATTATATTCTTACATTTCTTCTTGGAAATCAAAAGTTGTATCAGTTGAAGGTGTCATCTCTAATACAGCAAATACCATCTATGATGTTCCACAAGATACAGTTCTTTGTAATACCTTGTCTTCATAAATTCCCACAATAAAGTTGTTCATCTTGTGTGATTCCATAATCAATGGATACAAAACGTTAACCTATTGTATAGTTCTGGTCCATTAGACTAGTTTGAGAGGACATTTTATTTTTACCTTACCATTTTTCTCACAGATCATGAGTAGTATCACAGTATCACTAGAATGTACGACCTCAGCAGATGTTCATTATTCAGTTCTTTGTTAAAAAGCATCCCAGATTGCAGCGGCCAGACACAGCAGCCACAAGTATTCATATATGCATCCTTTCTAGAACCAAAATACTTATCTTTGCCTCTCCAATCAGCAACAGCATTGTCTACAACAGAGGAATTAAGGTCATGCTGGACAGGGTACCAGCTGATGGAAACACATGCCTCAATTCCAGTTCTTAAACAACTTATGTTTCAGTTGTTAATCACACGCTCTTTATGTATTTACCGATAGTTTAAATATGCAGAATACTCTGGGGTTTTTCAGCCAGGCAAAGCATTTCTCCATCCTTTGTGTAACATATCTGATATCCTGTGATGTACTTTTTCAGTCAGGTATTGCATTTCTCCATCCTTTGTGTAACATATCTGATAATTCTTTTACAAGTCCCTTGTAGGGACTCAAACCAACCACATTTTTATCCTCAAACTGATCAGAATAGTGCAAATATAATTCCCTAGCATGAACTTCAGACCAGTTCATTCTAAAATTGAGGGGGTCAAAGCTTACCCACTCAGTATACCTATACTTCTCTGTTCTCATGGAATACCCCATTATTTTGATATCTTTTAATTTTGGCTGATCACTGTTTTCTTGTGGAATATCTGATGGTCTTGGATATTGACTAAATACAGCTTTTTTCCATGAAATGTCTTTAAATTTTGGATAACGACTTTCCCTATTTTCTGCAGAGGAGTCAAAAACCAGTTGCTTCATAACTGGAACTAAACTGAGACCTTCTGTACATAAAACTGATATAGATGAGTTCTCCGGACATATAGCTGGGACTTGTAATCCAGCAAGTTCAGAAACTGTAGGAAACAAATCCACCAGCTCTACCAGAGAATTGGTTATTTTTAAATCTTTCTCAGAAATAGTTTGGATTCTTTTAACAGATCTTTTATGAATATTGTTCAATTTATGTGTTTCTGAGTAAGGCATGTTTTTAGCTTTAAAATAATTCCTTGGTGCACCTTTCACAGAGTTATTTCCCTTTAAAACATTGTCAAATAATAATTTATCTCCCTTTGGAGAGTTGAAAATTGTTGAATAATCTCCCTTTGAAAAGTTGTTGACTGATGATACCTTATATTTATTGATGTCTTGTCTGTTGAGAGACTTAACTGTTTGAGGTAATATGAAATGATGGTGTTGAAACATTGATTCAACTGAATTGTGTTTTACTGTCAATCCTGGTACATAGAACATTAACGGTACTCTAACAGAGACTTCATAATTACTGTACTTACTCCATTCCTGATGTTCACCAAGTGACCAACCTAAAATAGAGAAAACAACTGATAAAATACTGAAAACAACAAATGTCACTGCAACAACACAGATCAAATGAACAACTTGTCCAGAAAATAAACAACTAGAGCAGTCTCTTAAGAGCCAACATCTACAAAGTGATTATTTTCACTAATAAAACGTTGTGTTCTTTGCAGTTATGTTAGTGATAAAACTCATATTTGACATCATAACCTTTACCTTTGACCTACACAACTAAATATGATACACAACACAACATCTTATGTTGGTATGCATTAGTGCTAAGTTTGTTGAAAATCCAGATGGAGAGTCAGACAGACTGACATAGTGATTCCTAATATGACCCTTAACATTGATCAAGACTTATTCAAGCAAAAAAAAATAAGAATAAGTTACATTTCCTTGTGCTATACAAAACAATAGTCCACATTAGAACAAATCAGATCATAAATGCTCACACAAAACTCAAAAACTCATGAACTTGTGTAAAGACTAATCCTTGATAGTAAGAAAAATTGTACCTGTAAAAATTACATTTTCAGTTAAATATTTTTAGCTTAAAGTACTGGAATTTAACTGCAACAAAACAAAACCATACCATGGTCTCCTAGAAGTACAATGATGGTGTTTTTGGAAAAGCCATGTTTGTTTACGGAGGCAAGTAACTGTCCAATTAGGTCATCAATGTATGAGGTCGCAGCATAATAACTCTGTCGCATCATCAACTGTAAATTATAGAACAACTTGACATTTTGAAGCAACAAATTAAATCAAAGTACTGAAAGTACTAAAATTCGCGAAAGATTAGAAAGACAGGGAGTTCAGTGCCTCCATCAATGTAGTGTCAGGTATATAAAGTTGTCAGGTAACTGAAAGGAGGTTGTTATGTTCACCTTGCATTGCTCCCAACACAACATAGCGGGTTCATGTAGTGTGCAATGTGCAGACTATGAGCATGGGGCTGTTTTAATATTCACACATTGGACCAATATTAAGGATTCATGTAGGAAATAGTTCAATCCGAATAAATGCATGTATGGAACCATCAAGGATGGTCAAAGTTACTTCCATCGTCATGGAGACCCTAATATTAAACAAGAGGTCCATGAGCCTTAATGCTCACATGCAGCTGAGTACATATCTCATGCAGAGGTTCAATGGTCATTGACATTAATTAAAGAGAATGTCCAAATAAATTTTCAGCAGTAAGTGCCAATTATATGTAAGGATTTTTTGCAAATTTATTATAACATAACTAGTCATAAGAGTGCTACATATAATATATCTGAAATCTAGCTACAATATATTGTTTATAAACAACTAAAAAGGTAAAGAAAAATTTGAACCCATGACCTTAATCTAAATATCGCAATGAATATTAGGTCAACACCTACAATTTAGAAGCCTATACAAAAAGTGTATAGTTTTTGAGATAATTAACCATGTCAGTATTTGTTTGCATCAGTGACCTTGACTTTTAAACTCATGTCCTTCATTCATATATCAAAATGATCGTTAGGCCAATACCTACAATATTTTAACATATATGCCTATACAAAAAGTTTATAGTTTTTAAGATAATTAATCATTTCAGTATTCATTTGCATCTATAACCTTGACCATTAGACCTATGACCTACATTCATATATCAAAATGAACATTGTGTAAATGCCTATAACATTCTGATATACATGCCTATAGAGAAAGTTTATCATTTTTGAGATAATTCACCATTTCAGTATTTGTTTGCATCTATGACCTTGACCTTTGAACCTATGACCTTCGTTCATATATGGAAATGACCGTAAGGCAAATGCCTACAATATTCTAATATACATGCCTACACAAAAAGTTAAATGTTTTTGAGATAATTAACCATTTCAGTATTCGTTTACATCTATGACCTTGACATTTGAACTTATGACCTCTATTCATATATCAAAATGACCGTTGTGCAAATGCCTACAGTATTCCAATACACATGATGATGATGCCCATACAAAAAGCTTATAGTTTTCAAATATATTGACAAATACATTAATTTTGCAATTTCCCCCTCAAGTACCTTGCCATTATCTCATTTTGGCCCCTAAAGCTACAATATGTGCAAATCTAAAACTAGGTGTTTTACATGAAATATCTAAGTTATATCTCTTGTAGGTTCAGAGCAGATGATTTTTAAAGATTTTCACAAATTTCCCCTTTATGGGGCCCCAAGGGGACATAATCCTTGCATTTGTGCAAATCTGAAAACCCCTTACTTGACCATTACTGTCAAATATCATCCAATTTGGCTCTGTAGTTTTGGAGGAATTGATAAAAAATGTGAAAAGTTTATACATGACGCACATCGGACGAAGATAGATGGCAATTGCACATCTGAGCCTTTGGCTCAGGTGAGCTAAAAAGTTTATACAAGACAGATGAAGATAGATGACAATTGTTCATCTGAGCCTTTGGCTCAGGTGAGCTAATAAGCTTCTGATATCTTTCATGTCATAATTGAGGATATTTTTTAAATAAATTAATAACTTGAAAAAATTAACTATTATTTTATTATTATTTATATCACCAGAGTTGTGTTTTAAGAATTCGATAATTTTTGAAAGACTTTTTATTCCCGAGACCAGCATAATTTTAGTAAATCTTGTAAACAACAATTTTTTTCAATAGGGTGGCTGTTAGGATCCCCGCTGACTGGGTTTGACAGGTGACCCCTCTACAAAGGTTCTGTACATGATAAAAATGTAGTTGACAGATGACCACTCTACAAAGGTGATCGCTATCCCAGATTTCACTCTAATCAATTTATAATTTTTTAAGGATGACTTCACGGAATGCTTTGAAAAATGGGAAAAGCAGTATGATAGCACGAAATTCCAAAATTTTTGTCTTAATATGGGGAGACTCCTCACATCAGCAGGGATTGAGCTTAACTTTTCGATGAGCCATACAATGAACTGTCAAGAGTGACGGTTGATCTGAATATATCAGGCATATACATTTGGATTATTCTATCCCTTGCTTTACTTTTCGATATTCAACATCTGCAATTACATTGACGAATGGTTTTGCAGAAAATGTTGATCTATAGGTACTGCCAATGTCAATGACTGTGTAATTTTGGCAGATTTTGATTTATGAGCAGGAACTTGTTTTGCATTACTAAAGGCTTGGGCCTGTTTGTGAGATTCAGAAATGTCATGTTTATTTACACTGTCAAGTTTAAACCTAGTGCAACCCTCGGTTAATACAGATTTTTTTCCTGTCGAACTCTACACAATCGGCACACTTCATTCCGTCCTGCGTATCATACAACCAAGGCCTGCCATCTTCCCATGGCTTTTTATATGCTCCGATGCGTTTGGACTTATCATACTCTTGATAGTACTTTCGTTTTTCCCCAGGTCCTTGTTTAGCCTTTGGAGTCGATGCTCCTAAAAATTTCCACATGGCAGAAAGCCGGAAGTATCATTTTATACATAAATATCAGAAAAGGAAACGAAATGGCACCGTATTTGAATTCCGGTCGGAACACCGGTCCATTTACACTTGTTAACTATATGATACCCATTTTTCAATTTTACTATTATTGTCGCCAGTCAGAAATAAACAGGAAATCGGTAAACGGATCGGAATGTCAAATACACCGAACTGAAAATTCTAATCGCCACCTGGCAGCCTTGGGCGACCTGTGTATGATACATTTATCGCCCAGAGCGAAAATCTGGGCGCCCGTTAATCTCAATCCCTGATCGGAAGGGTTGGCAGGTATGATAAAACCATTAAAAGTTAATTACTGCTAAAAATAGCTAACATCTGGGTCAAGAAGACGATCTCAACCAATCAGATTTCAGATTATAATATATACAAGGAAAAAAATCTGTTGACCGGGAGGGGGGATCCGCGTGACGTCATCAACATATTCTATCCTCAAATACAACAAAATGCAGCGTTCTCTTTTCAATCTCGTACCAATTTCTTACTAAATCAATATTAATCAATAAATAAACCCCATTTACATGACAATTTACCCATCAAATCCATAGAATACAAAAGTTATTGAAATTTGAATTATCTCCCTTTATTCAAACTTCGACCTACATACGAGAGAGAGTTGATTTTCTGTAACGGAAGAATATTCGGATTGAGAAATCTGCATGTAACAGCTACATTCGAGAAAGATCAAGATCTTTCGCGAATAAAAAAAACCAAATAAACATCTGATAGGACAGTACCTTCTTAACCATGATAATTTCCAGTACTTTTCTGGTTTTATTGGATGGTATGCCACTGCCAGTTTTATGTAAAAAATGAAATTTGAAAATTATTGGTAGCTTACTTAACTTTGGAACAAAAGTGTTATTAAGGTCAAATGTGACTGTATGACTGCTACTTATATCAAGACATCACCAGTAATGGTGGGGTTGTTAAAGTTTAATCATTTGCAATGCATTTATAACAATGAGATATGTTTGAAGGAAACTGAGTACCAGGATAAAATTACAGACCTGTGGCAAGCAAACTGACAAGCTTTCTCACAGTCCATGTAGGATCTGCCTAAGCAAGAATTTGACACTGTCATTTGTAAGTACTTAAGTACTTTAAAAATAACTCTTCCCAGAGGCCCCCACTCAGATAAAGGACTAAGACATAAGGGACAGCAAAGTAATTGAGGGACATTTTAACAAAACAATGCTTAAGATACTATATATTTCTCCTTTATTTTATGGTTCATACCTGGAAATCTTTAGGTAAGGGACCAAACGGAAATGACACATTAAGCATTTTAACATCATCTCTCTCACGGATATCTGCCCATGGATTCCAGGCTACTAGTGGTAATCTTTGTGGAAATGTTGGATCTGGTGCTAATGTCATCTCAGATAATGGGTACAGACCTAAAAATGAACAACAAGAAATACATACTAAAATATGTTATGTTGCTTCTATTATTGCAGTAAAATGCCATAAGATTTTGAAACTTAACTTTACAATTTATTACAAAAACAATTCAATTCAACCCTGACCTCTTCGAAAGTAGCTCTGTAATTTTCTAATTTTTTCAAATAAAATTAATGTAAACATGCAGGATATTTTTGACAAAATTTCACAAATTGAGTAAACTACATGCTTAAGGTCACAAAGAATGATAATACCTCACCAGACATCTCCTACAATCATAGGTTTAATTAAAATTAATGTTAAAAGATTTTTAGAAATTAGGTCAACATAACCTATTTTAGATAGTACTATGTTGATGCACAAACATGAACTGCACTGAGCAAGATAAAATTATGCTTTTCACAAAATTTTATAAAATAAATCCCTAAATTTATAGGATACACAAAACACATATAAACATTATGCTGCAATGTGTGTGAAATCTAATTTGAGAATAGAAACTTTTTCTTTTCAACTCACTCTGATATTCCTTTGGGTATTTCAAAGGTATATGTGGTTTGTGATAGCCAACTGCTAGGAAGAAAGGCTTGTTTTGATTGGATGACATATTCTTCAGGAAGTCAGATGCATACTGGGTACTTTGAATATCTGGAAGTGTGCCTTCTGGTTGAGTTTTCACATCTACTGGACATACAACATTCTGGTATTTCTTTCCATCAGGCCCTGTACAAACCTGTAATTAAATTAATATGAAAATAGGCATTGCCTATCCCGGGAAATGTCCAAATTTATTATCGGGTTATTGTGCACACACACCCCAAAAAAGGGATGGCACACATTGTTTTGTCTCACCGAATACTAGTGGGACTGACTATAGTTAACTACCGCCGAGTTCTTGCCTCATCTTTCAATCATGTTCTGTCACACAGAACTAAGTTTTGGTATGATCTTATCAGGGACACAAAAGGCTATTCAATTACCCAATATAGTGAATATACTAATCCATATCATGCACGACAACATTCTCACGTTGTAATGTCTTCTCATCTTAAATCACTTTTTACCATACCATGTGAATAATTTAATCTACTGATTTATGGATTGCATAAATAACTACTCCTGTTTCTTAAAACAAGATGTGTATCGTATCACAGTTCAAGATTGTCCCATTCAATTAATGAAGCAGTTATACCAATGAAAAACAAACATACTAATCCATGTCCAAATCACAATCCGGGAGTAAAGTAAGAAAAACTTTGAAACTGACAAGTTAGGTTAAACACGCGAACGTCCACCAGGGAAGTGAGACCGAGTTTTCTGGAAGGGTAAGCACCTTCTGTTAGCTAGCTACACCGACCACGTGTGTAATCAATATTAAGTGAAGAGAACATGGAACTAAAACATCCAGGTCAATATTGGACACAGAGACAACAAACTTGTCAACAATACAGTGATGATGGTCATAAAACTTTTTGCCAAAGGCCCTGATAAGCCTAGGCTTGCAATATCCCTTGGTCAACAATCTATTCTGTTTGTGACCGCCTTGGTTGCTCAATGGTATAGCATCCTCTTGGAGAGTGGAAGGTTTTTGGTTCCAATCTGACTTGTGTTATACATGACAATACTTCAAAATTTGAGTTACTGCTTCCTCATTTTGCTTAAAGGATAGATTATCGACTGGTTATATAATTATATTAATTGGGAGTGGAATGCTTGTCTGTGACTCTGTTAGGCAGCACCTTTAACCCACAACCCGATATTAATACAGTGGTATGAGGGTAAGCTCCTCTTACACCTTCAACATTCACAGGCATATAGTACCATGATGAGAATTTTCTAAAGCACAGACCATTGCAAGTGACAAATTTTATGATTAAAACTTGACAGGCTTGTACCTAAATAATGTTAATTTTAGCCCAGCCCCTTTAAATTTCACTGCATGAAGAGCCCCAGCCCCGGAGAGTTAAAAATGCTTTTTCACTTATATCGAGACGGTTAATTCTAGGATGGTGGGTTGGAGTTTTTTTTACCCCAGTCAAGATTATTCATTATTCACCTACTAGTAAATTGAAATGAAACATTCTGGGATGATATACTAGAAAGATGGTGCTTTACGAGTTATATTGAAATGGTCGCTTATGTGGATGGTGGAGAGGTTTGGCATTTATTCACTTATACCAATTTTTTTTTCGAGAACCAAGTCTGGGATATTGAAGAAGGTAGTGTTGATTTTACCCTAGTTAAAATTTTTATATTCATTCCGAGAACTAAACTATTGGAA
This sequence comes from Anadara kagoshimensis, assembly GCA_021292105.1. Classification (NCBI taxonomy): domain Eukaryota; kingdom Metazoa; phylum Mollusca; class Bivalvia; order Arcoida; family Arcidae; genus Anadara; species Anadara kagoshimensis. The sequence goes on along the minus strand of CM037873.1, from coordinate 58,442,661 downwards.
TCCCCTGCCAGCATCAGTAGTCCAGTCGCCATCCCTGGAGGTTTTCAAGGAGTCAGTTTAGACCTTACCTAAGTGGATCTCAACTACAGTCAGCTGCTAAACTCAACATGAATGTTTTATTATTGTTATTTTCATCACAACTTTTTGGGACAGCGGTCCATCTCATTGCACAACATGTACCTGTGTACAGTTTCCTCATCAGTTATGTCCAAGTTAGATTTTTGATGAGTGCAGTCATTGTAGTTGAAGTCAGTTTTAGTCAGCACCTTTAAGTCAAACTGGTCCAGCTCGATCAGCTGATCATGATATCCACGTCACATGTAAACAAACAAGAGGATTTGTCAATATTTACATTAAATTCGGAATAAATTCAATAAATTTTATCTGTATTTTCATAAAAAGATTATTGGGAAGAACTGTTAATTAATTCTTTCGAAAAACGCATTTTATTATTTTTCTTAAAAATCGATCGTTTGTGAAAACGTCTTTCCCGTCCTGACGAACGCCATTTTTGTTTACACTGCATTCAGCGAGGGTCACAGATGCACTCAAAATTTGTTGATGCACTCAACAACAACAACAAAATTTTGATTCAATAAAGTAATAATATGTGAAAAAGAGTTACCGTAGAAGTCGTATACTGCGGTTATGCTAACCTCGTAATAGTTTTGTGTCAGGTAACTATGGTTATCGATTTATCTAACTTGAAATCGGCAAATTTTGTATCTTCCCGCATTGTATACTGTGTGATCATGGTTGATGCACGTGGGAAAGTCGGTCGCTGATTGGCTTACAGTGGTTATCGATCTGAATTGAACTTTGACCCAATCAAAAGAAATCACGTCATCGCGAATCTTGAAACGCTACACTTGGAGATCAGCCAGAACGGCGAAAGAAACGTAAATATTTGGTATTCGATCAACCTATTTAAATTATACTTGTTTCAATGAATTATTTTCACGATAATCGTTTCTTGGGTTCATTTCTGATGAACGAGACGGGCGAGATTTTCCCCCCTATGGAGCTCACTTCCTGTCGATTTGACCCCTTCAATGGCCTTGAGAAAAAAAGTGAAAAGTGGTGCACGCGCGGCGTCAAATGATTTGGACGTACGGTCTATAGAATTTTCCACAATTTTCTATGACGTCATAATACATACGTGTTACCTATAGACGGGAAATTCCCGGCGCTTCGCGCCGGGACATTTCCCGTATTATAGAAATCTTCAAAATTATTTTTTTAGTTTATATACTATTTTATTTTATTTTATTACACATATGTTGCATGTTTACAATTACAAATGAATTAGAAAAATTGGAATTCTGGAACAAGAACTAAAATCTTATATTAATCAGAGCTCCAGATAAGAATTTAACATGAAGGGTCATTATCCCCTTTTTTTCTAAAGGGTATTTTGCAAAATCTAAAGAGTATCAACACTGATCCATAAAAATGTAAGGAGTAGTTTTAATTTTTAAAGCCATTTATTCAAATAAGTATAACTTCTAACAATAATACAGTTACATCATCTTCATTGTGACAATGGCATTTCACAGGTACTTGGGTCAGTAGTTCAACCCCCATAGCAGGCTCTACTGTTATAAGAATTGTAAAGGGGAATTAGGATTTTCAAAGGGTTTTGATACCCTTACATTTACAACTTAAAGAGTATTTTCAAACCAGAGGCTCAGGATGAGCCTGTATCGCTCACCTGACTAAAATGCTTTTAAAGCAAATTTGTATATATGCTTTTCCAATAGGGTCCAATGTGAAACAACGTTCTCCGCTGGCAGCCATGTTTTATGGCAGATTAGAAAAATTTTGGCAATCTATGTAAAGGACCTTCTATACATCATTCCTGTAAAGTTTGGTTCAATTTGCTTCAGTCATTTCTGAGGACAGTCAAAAACGTGTTTTTCCCACAGGGTCCAATGTTTAACTATCTTTTGCGCTGGCAGCCATGTTTTTTTGTGGATCAGAAAAATTTTGGCAATCTAAGTAAAGGACCTTCTATACATCATTCCTGTGAAGTTTTGTTAAATTTGCTTCAGTCATTTCTGAGGACATAGTCAAAAATGCGTTTTTTCCCAAAGGGGCCAATGTTAAACTATCTTTTGCACTGGCAGCCATGTTTTTTAGCCAATCAGAAAAATTTTGGCAATCTATGTAAAGGACCTTCTATACATCGATCATTCCTGTAAAGTTTGATTCAATTTGCTTCAGTCATTTCTGAGGAGATAGCCAAAAATTCGTTTTTCCCATAGGGTCCAATGTTAAACTATCTTCTGCGCTGGCGGCCATGTTTTTAGGCGGATCAGAAATTTTTTGGCAATCTTTGTGAAGGACCTCCAATACATCATTTCTCTAAAGTTTGGTTAAGTTTGCTTCAGTAGTTTCAGAGGAGATAGCAAAAATGTGTTTTCCCATACGGTCCAATGTTAAAGTATGTTCCCTGCTGGCAGCCATGTTTTTAGGCGGATCAGAAAAATTTCGGCAATCTTTGCAAAAGACCTTACATACATCATTCCTGTAAAGTTTAATTGAATTCGCTTCAGTCGTTTCAGAGGAGATAGCGAAAATGTGCGTTTTCCCATAGGGCCCAATGTTAAACTTTTTTTGGCCCTGGCGGCCATTTTTTTTGGCGGATCAGAAAAATTTTGGCAATCTTAGTAAATGACCTTATATACATTATTCCTGTAAAGTTTGGTTCAAATTAGCTCAGCGGTTTCAAAGAAGATAGAAAATATATGCTTTTCCCATAGGGTCCAATGTTAAACTATCTTCTGCGCTGGCGGCCATGTTTTTAGACGGATCAGAAAAATTTTGGCAATCCAAATAAAGGACCTTCCTTACACCATTCCTGTAAAGTTTGGTTAAATTTGCTTCAGTCATTTCTGAGGAAATCGTTAAAAATGCATTTTTCCCATAGGGTCCAATGTTAAACTATCTTCTGTGCTGGCAGCCATGTTTTTTGGCGGATCAAAAAAATTTTGGCAATCTAAGTAAAGGACCTTCCATACATCATTCCTGTAAAGTTTGGTTAAAATTGCTCCAGTGGTGTCAGAGGAGATAGTCAAAATGTGAAAAGTTTACGGACGGACGACGGACGACGACGACGGACGACGGACGACGGACGACGACGGACGCAAAGTGATGGCAAAAGCTCACATGGCCTTTGGCCAGGTGAGCTAAAAACTTAAAGGGTATTTACACAGATACTCCTCTTATCTGGAGCTCTGATTAATTACTTTAAAACATATGTCTGTATTGTATTGGCCAGATCTGCAAATTAAGGCAACTACATAAATTAACATTTTTGATTGAACAAAAAATGTTGATTCATGTAGCTTTAAAACCAAATGATCGAGACACAAAGAATATCAATAATTACAAAAGAAGGTTCTCAAATGTAACTTAAATAGTGTAGTGGTCAAATGTCCCTCTTATGGTCACTGTGTTGTGGACGTGCTCTTAATAATAATTAGGAAGAGACATAAAAAATGTTTCAGTTGATGACTGCAATGTTTCATTGTTGTTATGCTATTTATTACAAGGGCCTTAACAATCGAACACAAATATTAAAGATATTTCCTGTATTCTATGGGTTCTAGGGGTAAATCATTTTGAAAGTCCCAATTGATCATACTGAGATTCGATCAGGAAAAGTATTTACTGTAAATCCTTGGAGTTGTAAAGTTCAAAGATGGACAATGGCAATGAAGAAAGGTAAACATAGTTGTTTGCACAATTGTATTTGTACCTATTGCCTAGGTGTGCTAATAATGATCTTACCTTGGACCTTCTATACTGTTCTGCAGATGGATGGTATGGTGGTATTGACCAGCTGTATGGATAGTCATCTGTGTGACCACATGTACCTATTGCCTAGGTGTGCTAATAATGATCTTACCTTGGACCTTCTATACTGTTCTGCAGATGGATGGTATGGTGGTATTGACCAGCTGTATGGATAGTCATCTGTGTGACCAGATGTACCTATTGCCTAGGTGTGCTAATAATGATCTTACCTTGGACCTTCTATACTGTTCTGCAGATGGATGGTATGGTGGTATTGACCAGCTGTATGGATAGTCATCTGTGTGACCAGATGTACCTATTGCCTAGGTGTGCTAATAATGATCTTACCTTGGACCTTCTATACTGTTCTGCAGATGGATGGTATGGTGGTATTGACCAGCTGTATGGATAGTCATCTGTGTGACCAGATGTACCTATTGCCCAGGTGAGCTAATAATGATCTTACCTTGGACCTTCTATACTGTTCTGCAGATGGATGGTATGGTGGTATTGACCAGCTGTATGGATAGTCATCTGTGTGACCAGATGTACCTATTGCCCAGGTGAGCTAATAATGATCTTACCTTGGACCTTCTATACTGTTCTGCAGATGGATGGTATGGTGGTATTGACCAGCTGTATGGATAGTCATCTGTGTGACCAGATGTACCTATTGCCTAGGTGTGCTAATAATGATCTTACCTTGGACCCTCTATACTGTTCTGCAGATGGATGGTATGGTGGTATTGACCAGCTGTATGGATAGTCATCTGTGTGACCAGATGTACCTATTGCCCAGGTGAGCTAATAATGATCTTACCTTGGACCTTCTATACTGTTCTTTCTGCAGATGGATGGTATGGTGGTATTGACCAGCTGTATGGATAGTCATCTGTGTGACCAGATGTACCTATTGCCTAGGTGAGCTAATAATGATCTTACCTTGGACCTTCTATACTGTTCTGCAGATGGATGGTATGGTGGTATTGACCAGCTGTATGGATAGTCATCTGTGTGACCAGATGTACCTATTGCCCAGGTGAGCTAATAATGATCTTACCTTGGACCTTCTATACTGTTCTGCAGATGGATGGTATGGTGGTATTGACCAGCTGTATGGATAGTCATCTGTGTGACCAGATGTACCTATTGCCCAGGTGAGCTAATAATGATCTTACCTTGGACCTTCTATACTGTTCTGTTGATGGATGATATGGTGGTATTGACCAGCTATATGGATAGTCATCTGTGTGGCCAGATGTTATACCTGAAGTTGAAAAGAAAAATTAAGATAATTTAAATGCATTCATGTATCTATTCAGCTGCAAAATTCATATATTTCATCTTTATTACAACATTTAGAGTATTAATACTTTTAATTTAGCTTATAAAGTCTTATTCAGTTTTTAAAGTAATGTAATCTATTTTTCTGATATCCATGTTGTTCACTACACAAACTTCTAACTTGAAAATGGCAAGATAACCTGGAATTAATTAATGGTGTTTCATGACCTAATCATGATTCTTTTAGTTTCAACTTCTAGGATTGTAGAAAAAATCGGAGTTCCCAGAATATACCCTAATCTTAGCAAGCTGGGTGCAAATTAAAGTTTCAATTGGAGTTGAGTTCAGTAATGGTGTTTCATGACTCAGTCAAGATTCTTCCACTTACATTTAGGGGGTCAGTTCTGGGATGTTAGATACTCAGGAAAAGGAACTACATGAAAATAAACATCATTTTTAGTAAGCTGGGTGTAAATTGAAAGTTTAATCTTACCTGGATGAAACACTTTACCCACAGATACTGTGTGGTAGCCATTTTCTTTAAAATACTGTGGTAAGGTGGTAAAATTCCCCGCTGATTTTCTCCAATAAGAATGAACATCATATAACCTCGTAGTATCTGGTCGTCTGCTGGTTAAAAATGATGTTCTACTGGGACCACAAAGGGCTTGCTGCAAATTGAAATAAAAAGTGTTTGTGAAATACTTTGTCAGACTCCTCAGAACTTTCTGTTTTATATGAAAAAAAGTGTTTTTATCAAATTTACCCTTGATTTTTTATTTTTTTACTTTTGAAAATTGAATTTAATACCAAATTGTCAGAAAAAAGATGTTTTGACTTAGTATTCTAAAAAGTTGAAGGTGACAAATGAAATACATAAAAATATGTCAAATGCCGGAGCCAAAGTGGTGGAAACTAGAGTCCCCGGAGAAAGCCAACAATCTTTGTCAAGCCAACTGGCAGATTTTCTAACACTAGGGTCTGTTTGGGTGAAACTGAAACCTTGGCAGTGAGAGATGCTGTGATCTATACTGTGAACGAGCTACAAAATAATTGCATCTCACTATGTTGTCCACATGAAATCTGCCATCTTAGAGGTATCCATTATTAAAATATATATATATTAATTTTGTTATTTAAAAGTAATAGACTTAATAACAATACCTGAACATATGTCTGATTAAATACCACAGATTTACTCGCTAGCTGGTCAATATTTGGTGTGTGCATTATATAGTTACCATAACAACCCAAAGATGGCCGAAGATCATCGATGACAATCATTAGTATGTTTGGTTTACCTGGAAAATAAACAAATAAGACTATTAAACCTAAAGTCTGTCCCAAACTGTAGGCTTATTAGGGAAGCACAAATCCCCACTTGATTGGTGTGAAACAACCAAGAATGCAATACTGGTAGTGGTACCATTTTAGTTCCTCAGAAAGACAACCACGTATATACAGGTGGAATGCAACAGCAATAGAGTTCACCAGAATATTAATGTTTTAGAAAATGTTTGTGTCAAAATTTTCCCAGAGTAATGTCATTTTTACAGGAAAACATGAACTGAAGCGATTCCAATGGAAATAATTGATCCACAGGAATGTTATGGGGCATCATGCGGTACATTGGTGAACCCCACTGAATAGCAATATAAAATTAAATGTCTTGTTTAGGGCATACTGTTTTGCTAATCGAATCTTCCACATGTCTGCAGACATAGCGATATAGCTACATGGTATAGTATGTACTATGTACAGATTAATAGACACTACTACTGTCTCACCTCTATGGGTACCTTTAGGTTGAATGGGTAGAGTGATCACTTTATAAACAGACAACAGGTCTGATTCCTGGCTTTGGGGGAAAGAGATTTTTTTTCAGTGTAACTAGCATTTACATTACAGTGTCAGTACTAGTAAATGTTTTACAATTGCTCAGCATTCATGAAATATGTTATAAAATGTCTTACCCTGTTTACTGCTGGTAACACTTATACACACTATAATGGTGATAAAAACGTTGGATACATATACTACATACTTCATCTCTGACGCTGACAGGTCTATGTGTGTAGATGTGAAAGTCGGATGTTGATTCTTCTTTATACAACACTAAAGCTTAAGTCAGCAATGCTAAATCATATCTTTATATTATATCTAGAATTAAAATAAATGTATTAAGTTTGTAAAAAAAAATGTAGATTGGTGATAATTTTAATAATTATAATCAAGAGTAATTTTCACAAACATGCCTTACTTAAAATTTTCTTATTTTTCCTACACACCGAAAGTTATTTTCCTCTATAAAATGTTCAAAGTATATCCATAAATTGTAACGATCTGTAGACATGACACTTTCAACAGTAGACATAGACAATCCATGCATATCAAATTATAGGATGGGTTTTTACTATTTTGGAATTTGGGGATACTAGAGATAAAACATCTTTGTTCAATGCACTTTTTATTCATTACCTAGCAATTGACATGTATTTTACTGCAAAAAATAAACATGCAATTTTTTATCCATTCCATAGTCTACACACTAAATAAAATGTGATTTAACTTTACGTACATAACGACTACCAAAATATTCTACTTTCACTTTCGCTTGATGACTATAAAAAGTGTAACCATTGAGTGAATGAGCGCATGTTTTCAGTTCTCGATATTGTCATCGATTGTGTGCATGAACTATACTATGCACTATTGCTGTTTGTTTATATCACTTTTATAATATCTAATACTAAAAAAGATAAGAATTTTTCACAGTATAATCAGGACATGTGTTCTTCTTTCTCGGTAGTTTCCTCATGTCTGTAGCAAAGCCCGATTCACTTTTTAGTAAACACTAAAAAACCGGAAGTACTTTCTGCCATGTGAGAAACACACGTTTACTTGACTGTACATCGGTACTCCTGTGGACGAGTTATTTCTGATAAAGTAAATACCTGAAGTGACCAGAAGAATGACAGATGAACAAGATCAAAAGAAAAGATTAGAAGTGGTATGAACTTGAAATTCGTAATAAACATAAATAATTTTCACTTGCTCATGTTCATAATTTCTGTTCATAGTCAGTTACAAAACTGATTTTATGTGTACATTGTTGTAGCTGCTAACTAGCTCCCATCTAGGTTTAGAACCCCGTCATTTGCCATAAATTTTAAACCTAAATCTCTCTCTCTCTCTCTCTCTCTCTCTCTCTCTCTCTACCACTGCGGTAGCTCAGTTGGTAGAGTGCTCGCTCCGTATGTGGGAGGTCGTGGATTCCCGGCCAGGTCTGACCCAAGACTTGAAAGTGGGTAGTGACTGTTCTTTCGCAAAGCACTCAGCATTACAAAATGAAAGTCACGGTTCTTTAGGATGGGAACTTAAAATAAACGAGGTCCCGTGTTACTGTGGGCTTGGCACGTTAAAGAACCCTGCTGTATAATGCCATCAGCGCACCACACAGGCAAAATTTCTGCACCTTCACCTATAGCTGGCGACGTCTCGATAAAAGTGAAATATTCTTGACTGGGACGTTAAACACCATTACTCACTCACTCACTCACTCACTCACTCACTCTCTCTCTCTCTCTCTCTCTCTCTCTCTCTCTCTCTCTGAAACATGACACTAAGAAAATTGACAATGACATCTGGTCAGGCAAATGAGTTTTTCTTTATGGTCCTACAAGAAACTTTCGGATCAAGTAAAGAATATGGTCAGAATACTAGTTATACCACAATTAGTTATTCTGATACTGTCACTAAATTCCTGGTTCATGAAACATGACAATACTGGAATAGCCAGTATTGTTTTGGTTAACAATTCTGGAATTAATAATACAAAAATTATGGTTTTCTTTATAATGAACTCATTTTTCTTATATCCTTTACCCTTTAAAATGCCAAATAGTGTTCGTATGTCAATCAAGGTATTACTGTATGTATGTGAAAATTCTCAGTTTTAGTTACATAAATAACAGTTACTTGTGCTATATATGCCCTCTCTTTTTGTTCTCAGATAGAAACAGGAACAGAAGAAAATGAAAACTGTAGGACATTTGTGATGCATGGTGAAGATCATACCTTAGGAAACTCTCTGAGATACCTCATTATGAAAAAGTATTCAAATTTAAATTTGTTTTGATATGTACATGTACATTTAAACTTTATTTGGGCGCTCTGTTTCTAAAGTTCAGTAAATTTTATTACAATTGCTCTTCAAACCCTGACTGGGTCTGACCTAAGACTTGAAAGTAGGTAGTGACTGTTCTTTCTCTAAGCATTTAAGATTACGAAATGAAAGTCACAGTTCTTTGGATGCGAACTAAATATAAAAAAGGTCCTTATCATGGTAGGTGTGGCATGATAAAAATCACTGCTGTATAATGCTATCAGGGCAACAAACTTGCAAAATTTCTGCACCTCCTATAGCTGGCGACGTCTCAATTATGAATATATATTTAGTAAAATATTCTTGACTGGGACGTTAGGCACCATTACTCAATACAACTCAACTCTATTCATTATATTTGAACCTGTATATAAGGGCTTAAAAGAAACTTAGTTCTCCTAGGTTGTCACTATAAACAGGCGTGACTATATCTTGAGAGAGAGAGAGAGAGGGGGGGGGGGGGTAGAGAGGAAGTTGCTATAGCAGGGTTTTACTGTAAATGTGCTTATTTGCATGTATTTTACAACACTAGCAGAAATAATATCATTCCCTTCAATAAGTTACAAAGACCAAATTATTTCTGTTTTTATTGATGATATGGGGCCTTGGGCGGTTGACTACAGAAATAATTTGGTCTACATTTTACAAAGTAAGTGAATGGTATCAGAGTGTAGTTTACACAATATGAACTAGAATTTGCAATTGAATCCTTAATGTCAAGTTGTCACTTTATTTCTGGTATTTACTATTGCGTATTGCTGTTAATTTTCAAAATTTAAAATTTATGTCTAGTCCTCAGGTACAGTTTTGTGGTTATAGTATCCCACATCCATCAGAAAATCAAATCAACTTCAGAATACAGACATACAGTAAGTATAACATTTTCTGGTCTTTGACTTTAGTTTGGCATGTTTAGTAAGTTTTTGTCTCTCTAGGTACTATTGATTCTAACAGCCAGTGACAATACTGCCACTTGGGCTTAGTATATTGAATGTATTCTTTGCGTTCAACCACATTTTGCAATTTTTTATCATGTTTATTCTTTTACTAAGGAAGTAAATCATATCTTGGGATATATTCTTTTAGAAAAAAATTAACAGAAATAACTATTTCCTCCTACATTTGTCGAGGGCCTTGGTGGCCAAGTGGTCTAAAGCACACACTTACTATTACAGTACCTCTCAACACCTAGAATCAAATCCCACGTGGAGCCAGATTCTAGTTAGAGAAAGTTTGTCAGTGATTTTTTCCTGGCACTCTGGTTTCCTAAACCATCCATAACCATCTCAATATAATAGAGAGAATCTTGACTTGGATGTAAAGATACATTACTCCACTTCACTGTTCTTGCATTAATTTTTTCTATGACAAAGGATGTGAAGCATTCTTCTTTCAAACTTTATTTCCAGATACACCAGCTACTAAGGTTTTGAAGAAAGGTCTTAAAGATTTAAATATAATGTGTCAGCATGTTTTAAAGACATTTGAGGTACAGTACATTATATACTAGTAATATTTATTTTATTCTTTATAGCAACCACTCTTCAAAATGCATAGTGGTTTTGTTTGCCTTTAAAAAACTTTTTAAGTTTGTAAGATTGAAAAAAATTCTTTTGATCTTAATGTGGGAAAATAAACAATATGGGTATGTGCAAATTTTATTTTCTTCCTTGTTTCTTTGTTGGATTTTAAGCAACCTGGAGGCCAAGTGATCTAAAGTGTGCACTAATGGATCCTAGTGCCTCTTAGTGCTTAGGTTTAAATCCCACTCATAACAGAATTCAACAGATCCTAGTGAAAAAAAAATTGTCAATTTGCTTTCAAAAAGTCGGTGGTTTTCTCCAGGCATTCCAGTTTCCTTCACCATCCCAGAACTGACCACCTCAATATAAGTGAAAGAATCTTGACTCCATTACGCCACCTTATTCATTAATTACTGCTCATTATTATTTTATTTTTTATTACAGAGCAGTGTGTCAGAATATAAAGGAAGAACATTTGAAAAAGGAACAGCAGAGAAATCCTGAGTAGAAAACAAGGGGGATAGTTTGTATTTATCATGTCATCCTTCTTTAAACACTACATTAAATACATTCTATGATAGATTCTGTTGGCAGGTGAAATTGATGTAATCACATCCAGTTGATATTAACTATTTTAGGGAACCCATAAACCATACAAACAGGCAGATAGATGGTAGGAATATAAATTCAAAAAAGAAAAAAAAAACTGGGTATTTATTTTTGTGATCTTCATAAAGAGTTATTTCAAGTTTGAATTTAAAGGAACAACACAACAGAATGTAAAATGTCAAGACAATGAAAAGGAAATTAGTATTGAAGTTTGTGTTTTGTTGAGGGTAGAAGTGATAGGACTTAAAATCAGGCAAATGGGGTCCATCTGTGTGCCATGTAATAACCTGAAAATGTGAATGTATACAAGTATATAGGTCCATACATTGTTATTACCAGTCATGTACAGTCAAACCTGTATATAAAGGCCATCCAAGGGAACCAGTGAAAGTGACCTTTATGGGCAGGTGGCTTTTATATATAGGTTCAAATAATATAAATAAGGTGCAATTGGGATACAATTAAACTGGCCTTTATAAGCAGGTGTCCCTTATATAGAGGTGGCCTTTAAGGCAGGTTAGACTGTAGTTTGGAATTACTGGTACATGTGTTTATATATAAAGACTCGGTCATCAGATTGTGAATGGCTTTTGATAGGTATCATGCCATACCTAAATAGATCCTATATTATACTACATAATGTTGGTAAAATTTGTTGATGTTACATGTATATTATTTGTTAATGTGATGAAATAATAATTGATGTTGAAAATTAAATGTGTATTTGTTAGCTTACCTGTATGAAGTGTAAAAGACCTTTAACTGTACCCTTGTTGTCAGCCTCAGTATCGTTGTTAAGTTACAAATTGTATTAAATGATGCAGATTATGAGATATAACCAATGTACATTATTTCATTTTTGTTAAAATAAAGCTTATTAATTAATTAATGTTTGTTGCTGTTTATGGATTAATTGTTATGTAAGATGTTTGGTTGGATCCTACAAAAGTACCAGGTACTTATTTTACCTTGTTTTGGTTGCTATGGCAATTGTCAAATTGATTTTCGGACAAACTAACAAAACATTATGTAAATAAATATCATTGCTGTTCCAGATTTAAACAGCAATGTATTGTGATGAGGTAAATCTCATAAAAAGTGATCTTGCTCCTGATACAACATTCCCTTTACTGTAAATTTTGTTGTGCAATCTAGCTATTGTTGACTTTCCAGCAAGAAATGTGCATCAATGCACATGTTGACAGATTTGGGTGAGAAGCAGCAACAATGTGAATAATCACATTTTAAGCCCATTTTAAAATAAACCCAATTTTTTTATTCTTTTTATACAGTTGTTAAATGGTAATGGTTGTTTGTAAATGTAATTAGCTACACAATGTTTGTCACAACCATCATGATACACACCAGTGAAAATACAGTCCAACCTGCCTTAAAGGTCACCTCTATATAAGAACCACCTGCTTTTAAAGGCCAGTAGAATTGTATCCCAATTGTTCTTTAGTCATATTATTTGAACATGCATATAAAGATCACCTGTCCATAAAGACCACTTTTACTGGTTCCTTTGGGTGGATTTTATAGACAGGCTTGACTAAATCCGACAACACAAATTAAAACTACATCTAGAGAACAGTAATGATATTGTTAACATTTAATCAATGCATTTCTAATAAAGAAATAAATTTTGAAATTCATGACAAATTTGATGATGCTGAGTGCAGAACAGAGATACACAATGTCTCGGGCTGTTATGGTAAAACTTAATACTGAAAGTTTGATTTATGTATGGATGTAAATTACTGGAGTTATTGTAAATTATTTTTCTTTTCGTTGATCTGAGTAAAAATGTCATTCCGTGAGGGTGATAAATTCGTGATTTGTGTTGAATGTTTATGGTAACTTTATAAAATACACTATTTCGTTGACACGTAAATTTGCGGACAGGATGTCCATGAAACAACGAAATTTGCAATACCATAAAAATGAATGATTTTACAGTATACGTTCCTGTTTAAAGAGTTGCATCCATTCACACGTATCGCGTATGAAAGCAAAGACAGCATTACATGCGATTGTCGATTTTACCATTTTGTGATTTGCCTACAAGCGGAAACAATGCTTGCACAATCAACACAAGCAAACATTTACAGAACATATACGCAACGGCCTGTCGAATTGTGGAGAAACATTTGAACATGAACACTAATATCACAAGTTAACATCAGCATACGGTGATTTTTGAGTGACAGGGATAGGATTTTTCACTGTCTGTTTCTTAGGCATCGGAACACCGAGATATTTCCGACGGGAGTCGTACTGTGGACGACCCCGACGTCGTTCATTAGTTTGTAGATTGGCGGGTTTGTGGTTAGCGTTGGCGTTAGTTTCATTGTCATCCTTTTCCAAGTCTTCAACATCACAACACGTCAACTCGTTATCATTAAGAATTTTACTATCATCGTTAAAATCCGTCGTATCAAATAAATCTGTTTCATCGGTCTTGCTAACGGGAATTAAAATGGACGTTTTGGATTCTTCGTCGACGTTTTCTTTCGTTTCGGTAACTAAAGTAGCTCTTGCAAATTCGTCATGATTATACGCGTCCTGATTATTGACATCGGTCTCGGAGAATAATTTCCCCTCTGCTTTTTGAGGTTTCTGATGTCTATTTTTCAGTACGGCTTTGACGTCATATCTTTCAGGCGGTGCCATTGATTGGTTCCCGTCAATGTCATCATTGTCCGGGTAATCCTTACTCTTTTCAACGTCACTTTGTTCTTCCTCTACAGGTTTATATCTAAAAGATGAATTTAAAATTGAATTCCGTTCACCTATTGTTCTATTTTCGTCATTTGCCTGCGTGGCTGACTCAGGCGGTACATTTCCGTTGTCTGTCGTCTGTCCATCGTCTGCTATATCCCAATTAGCATGTTTCACCTTCCGGTGTTCAGTCACACTTTCTTCGATCGGTTCTCTGAAAGAATGAATTTCGGTTTCTCCTTCTCCATCTTTTGACACATTTTTATTCACTGACAATTCATTTAACTCAATTTCTTGTCCCTTATGAATATCGTCTGCTTTTGACTGGTGTTTCTTATATTCGTCCGTGTGGTATTCCACAGGAACTTCTTTGCTGACAAATGCATCGAACTTTGCGTCATCGGTGACGTTTTTTGTGCCATTGAAATTTTCCTCGTCGTCGTTTTCGATAGCGAGGTTTATTTCTTCCTTAACGAATCTTTTTGACATTAGGTTTTGTATATTAGTGGTTTTATGCTCTACTAGTTTCGCTGCTAACGCCTCGCCTTGTTTTCGTTCATATTTTTTCACACATATATATTTATAAGCGTCTGTATCAAAGTTTTCCGTCATTTGCGTTGTTCCGTTATCATCCGGCTTTGTTCTGAAAATCTCGCCTCTACCGTAATCTAGAAATAAAACGAAAATGTTATCAACCCAAAATGAAAATACTAATCCATGTCCAAATCACAATACTAAAGCAAAGTAATCCAAAACAAACATACTGATCGATGTTCAAATCACAATCCCAAAAACAAAGTAAAAATAACCATACCAATCCATGTCTACATCACAGTCCCAAATCAAAGTAAAAAATTTGAAATGGGAAAATTATTATTGAAGAAAATTCGCATTAAATAATGGTACATTTACCACGGCACTAGACGAATGGCAGTCCGAAATCAGGAATTTTATATGACAAAGAATTTCTTTGTTAAAAAAATCTGGACCCTAATATAGCATTGACTCAACATATGAAGGAATAGGGTGTTTATTATAATGATGTCCATTGGTATTGGCATGTGCTGATTTAGAATACATTATTTTAATAAAAATTTAAAATCAGCACAGGACAGTATGTATTCACCTCCAAATCAATTTCTGAAAAAAAAGAATATTTACCTTTAAATAATTTTTGTCTTTGAGTTTCCACAGTACCCGCGGAACCATGAAGAAATAACGGCTCTGTACCGAGATCTACATAATGGTCGGTGTAAGAAGCTCGTCTATGTATCTAAAAATAAATTATTACAAAAATCAAATTAATTAATTAATCGCAGGCATATGCAGCTAAGAAATAACAAGAACAACTAGACATTGCCGATAAGACAAGGCAAACAACCTCATTTATTTCTCGCCAAAAGGAGCCTTTTGTAGATGTCATTTGTAGAATTTTCCGAAATATTTAGATTAAAAATATAAATTCTTCACAAGAGACGGGTATTAACAGTCAAAGGGAGGTAATTCTAACTCCTCCACACATCTATAGCTGAGATAAACCATTGATTTTGGATGGGGTACAGATGCATGTTGTATACAAAGGTTTTTGCACTTTAAACAACCTTTTATGACACAATAATTAAAGATTCTGGAGAGAGAGAGAGAGATCACCTTGTAAATTGCATTTTGTAAAGCCCATATAGGAAAACAAGCGATACAACAGATGACGTCCTCCAGATCATCAAATCTTTCTCTCTCTTCACCATTTGTGATGATAAGTCTAGCTCCAACAGCTTTACAATCCGTACCCATCACATCCTGGCACCACCGCTCTACACAACCGTTCAGGTTAATCTGAAAACCAAATATTATCATTAATTCTGATTAATTATTGCTTATTGTGTTGCTGTCTTTCTATACAATAACTCTACAATTCATGCCCATTATGAGACCCTACCAACAACCCTTTACACAATCTGATAAATTATGTATGGATTTTAATGAGGCTAGGGTAGTAAAATTGCCCATTATGAATTGCACATACGTACATTGAAGATTTCACAGTTCTCGACTACACGCACGTCTCCAATCAAACTGATCGAAGAATTATGCACAGCATTTCCTGGAATTAACTTGACAAACTAATTCCTAGTATTCATGATAACGCATTCTGGCCGTAACTATAATTCTTTTCTGAAATACATCCCATTTCCCCTCTCATTCGCATAGTAGACTGTCTGCTACAGCATAAGCTCGAGAACGATAAGTTGTGTGCTTGCCTGGTGTTTAGCATTTAGAGTACAGAGTTTCGATTGGTTCATCCAGTGTCAGTATGTTACTGCGGCATACTGACTTAAGTCGTCCAGAGTGCAAGCTTGTACAAGACAGCCAATGTATCAAACTCGATTATCTCGTGCATACTATATTAATTCTAATAATAAATTTACTCTTAACAACCTAGTTTAGGGCAACACGTGCATTACCTCTATGCAGAACTTTTTGTTTGCTTTCATCTGAGCCATTGATTTGTAAAGCGCTGAACTTATCTGCTCTCCCAAAGATCCATATTTTGGGTTTAACATCACAAGACATGGTGCTACAATGACAAAGAGAAACTTACTTAGCCTGTTTCTGTATTTTGAATAAATCTAGAACTTTGGTTTCTTTAAAGCATTCGGGAGAATAGCTGCTTCAGTTGAAATACATTTAACATGAAAACGTCCACATGGTTGCGTTTGTGTATCTATAGCACTAGCAATGCAATAGTGGTTTTTATGTTTTTACTTGCAATACTGCTCAACTTACAAGGCTATTCACGTCTAGCCACGCACTATACAGAATGTACTAAGCTTCTTTGCCGACTAGGTGAACAGTTCTTATCGAACCGGAGATGGTAAGCTATTCAATTTATATTATGAGCCATGGTACAGGTTCAGAAAATATTTATAGGGTGTCACTAAAACCATCTATTTTGCTCGCCATTACACCCAGCATCCAAGGTCAACTTGTGTGATTATAAGTGTTCATCTTGTTTTTTTTATATTTTCGTGTTATATGCTCCCGATAGCTTTGATTTTTGCAAAGTACAGATGTTCTATTTTAAACATCATTATTCAGCTTAATGGATATATTTATTACTTATACAAACTTTACCTCTTTGTGGCTTTGAGAACCTTTTGCCATTTTTAACTAGCGTAACCCCAAACACGGACACCCGTTCTGTCAACCATATCCTTAAGAAATCAATTTCTTCTATTTTCACCACGTTCAAAATCCTGTAAAATTAAGAATTATTTCGTTATTTTTTTATCTAAGAATGTGTTTAATTAAATCCTTTGGTCAGTTTTGCTGACCATTGATTGTTAGTTTGGTAGTTAAGGGCATACAGCAGTACTTTAAACATTGTGAGTGAAGTATGTTGTCTGTCCAACGTATACGTGGCGGGTGTAGCTAGCTAAACAGGTTGTGCTTGCCCTTCCGGAGCACCGGGTCTCACTTCCCTGGTGAAAGTTCACGTGTCTAAAATAACTTGTCAGTTTTAAAGTTTTTATGTTGCTTCTGGATTGTGATTCGAACATGGATTAGTATGTTTGTTTGTTTTTTATTTTTTTTATTTTTTATTAATTATTCTCAACGTATTATTTGCTTGTGTCTGGTTTTTTTCGTATTGTTATGCTGTGTACTTGGTCGTTGTTGTTTTTTGTCACTGTTCTTGTTGTTGTTTTTATTGTGTTCGTAATATGTTTTTGTCTTTTTTTCTTTCTAAATGATGTACTTGTATGTTGTGGTATTGCAAACCACATGCTACAAGTTTCAATAGACAATCATTATGCAAAATAGCTGAATAGTGTGTTTCTGTACTTGGAACCCAAAGCGACCAAGATCGCGTCCAGACAATACCCATTGTGGAAATAAACACATCTAGACCACTGACTACTCGTATTATAGGACTGCTAACTTCTTACGTACATCGGACATTATCTAATAGTTTGTTCCAAGTATCTTTTTGAAGGCATGCTTTCCTTGTTTTTACAACCCAATGTCCATAAACATGTTCTGTCTACAATAGGCATGTTTTAGTGATAGGTTTGGGTAAATGAACAATAAATTTGAAGGTATGACAAGCTTAGCTACATGCACAATTGTCCATTGTACATTTTTAAAATTTATAATAGACACATTTGTCTTTAAACAGTAAAAAAAAAAAAGAAGTAATATGATACGGTAGGTCATACAATTCCGACAACAGATTTACAAAAACGTAATGTTTCCTATATGACTCACCATGATCTTCCGTTTTCTGATATATCACCAAAATTTGGTCTATTCATTCGGGTAGCATGAAAAAACACATTAACATCCTCTGGATCAAATGTAATAATCCCATTACTCTCAAGGTAGAACAGTTCATTCAGTTTTTTAGGATTTCTTACAAACTCCTCCCAAGGTAGAATTGTCAGTCCTTTGGCATTTTTTTCAGAAAGTTCTTTAGGACGAGTACTTTTTCTGTGATCAGTGGAAACTTCTTCCGTTGTGGCGGGCCTTTTCGGACGTTTTTCCTTTTTCTTCGGCTTTTTGTACTCCATAAAGCCTCCATTTTTTGTCGTATCGTCTGCTTGGTGAATCTGAGTATTGGCACTAGATATATCGGCTGCTCGGGTGACAGAGTTCATCCCGCCAAGATAACCATCCACCATAAAGTTGTCCTGTTTGCTCTGAGACATGTTTTGAATCGCTATATTTGGACTTATAAACATAGGTAAAACATAGGTGTGTATAGTTTCGTTTTCAAAATAACCAACACTTTTCCGTCCGGCTCTTGGTTTCAGACATATTGTCCTAATAATCCGTGAATTTTCGGTGGCAAATGTAGAACACTGACCGCCATCACTGCTCTCATGTCAAACTACACAGTTTTGTCACATTATGGAATGCTTACATAGTCGTTAAGACCCTAACTATTTAGTAATAGTCTTAATTCGGGTTTACGGGATTTAGATTAAAATAAACCAAAATATTTCAAAGGGGGAACATTTAACTAAAACACTTAATTATCATTCCTCAATTCCACAACATGATAACGTTTTTCTTCATTAAAAAGTTCCGTTTTTCTTTAATTTTGAAATTTATTCTGAGATATGAAAAGACCCTTTTCACAGGAAAAAATGCACCTTTAACCCCCAAAGACTGGACGAAGTGTTTAAGCACTGGCCAGAACTACGGGTCACCTAAGTGTCAGTATTAGAATAGTTAATCCTCAGACGGATAAAGATCACCAGATACTTAGCTTGATCCACTTTGTAACTCTCGTTAATCTCGATAATCCACGCGTTAACTCCAATGTTAATCACATGACCACGATACTAACGTACTAATTATCCAATATGGTACCTTGTACTGTGTTGAAAGTTTGTCAGTAGGCTCGTAGGTCACTGATTGTTTCTATAAAACTTGTTACTGTGTATTGGCAAACAACATTGACCTGTCCGCTTGACCTTTGATTTAAATATTTATAATAGACCAATATATTTAAGTATAGGGGACACAGGTGTTTATTTCGTCAACATGGGGAACATGTATTGTCTATGCTCTAAATGCGAGCCCTAACACTACTCATGTATTGGGTGGACCATATATATGAATATTTCCAAATAAAAGGTCAAACGGACAGGTCATTGTTGTTTGACTATAATATAAAACATGTTACTGTGTACTAACATGATACTACTGTCCATACTTATAAATGACTTATAAAAATATTTGTTCTTTAAACAAAATATATACATAAATATAAAATTGTTTCTCTTACAACGAGCAAGTTAATACTATGTACAATATTTTGTTGTATAGATGTACACATGCTTTGTAAGAAGCCATAGTAGTGTCATTACTGAAGGTCTGAAAATACATAAACTGAAAACGTTAACATACATATACCCATGTCAATATATCTGTTCAAATAGTTTGGAGTCAATTTACGAAATTTTCTAAACATAACGCAAAGCCGTAATCCATATTTCGACCAAATTTCACGACATGTCTAAAGACCCCCGGGAAGTCTATCACATCAGATTTGCCCCCATCATTGGTTTCGGAGAGAAGAATTTTCGAGTAAAGATTTTAGCACCTTCTAAGACATCTTGATCTATGAAATAGTTTTGGTAGCTATAGCAACATTATAATAAACAAATGCGGAATGCACCGTCACATAGGTTTTATTGAAATCCGTCCATTATTAGTTTCAGAGAAGCGGGAAATGCACATTTATAAATATGTGTCTTAGCGACGCATGTTGAGTTGAGTAATGGTTTTGGACGTCACAGTCAAGAATATTTCACTTATATCGAAACGTTGCCAGCTACATGCGTAGGTACAGAGATTTTGCCCGTGTGTTGCGCTGATGGCATTATACAACAGGGTTCTTTAGCACACCAAGCCCACCGCGACACGGGACCTCGTTTATTTTAAGTTCCCATCCGAAAGAACCGTGACTTTCATTTCGTAATACCGAGTGTTTGGCGAAAGAAATCACTACCCTCTTTTAGGTATTGGGTCAGACCCGGACGGGGATCGAACCCACGACCTCCCACTTACGGAGCGACCGCAGTGTTTCGTACTTGGCAAGAGTCAACGTAACTAAAAGCATGACACAATACAATGAACGCTGAAAACAGTCAAACAAGGTAATACAAGACAAATAGACATTGTGACCACTAATTATTCCCGACTTTGAACGGACACTAGATATATTGGTAGTGAACTAAGGTGAACACATACCATGCGCTAATTTTTAAATACTTTATTTTATAAAATTTTACAAATTAGTTCTTGCCACACATTGTATTTGTTATTATCGTAAAATCCCCTACTTTGGACAGGTATCTGATATAAAGGTTATATGGTATCCAGTAGTGTGGTTAAAGCACATTTGTAATTAGACCTTACCATCTGACTTGATCACAAAAGTAGCGATTCGCATCTAAAGGTTTGTCATGTGTTACTTTTAAATGTATTATTTTATAAAAATTCACAATAGCACACATGGATAAAATTTGAGTGAAATGGTTAAATATATATCTTTTAGTTGTAATCCTGGTTTGAAATCCTCTTTATGATGTCCATCCGAGATGATGATGATGATGATGATAATGATGATGATGATGATGATGATGATGATGATGATGATGATGATGATGATGATGATGATGATGATGATTTGATATTTTTGAAAACTTTTATATTTTACACTCTATAATGATTACCTGATACATAATTATTATTTTAAATAGTTTTTCATTATATTTTATTTTTTGACAATTTTTGAAAATATCTTTAATGTTCTTTACTATTAGACTCGTTTTTTTAATTCTACAAATATCGTCTTTATAATAGACACATACTCGATTTATTTAGGCCTATATATTATATCTCATGATGTATACATATATACGTTCTTAATTGACCGTTTATTTCTTTTTATTAGTGTCTCATAAGTCAGTTTGGCTGGGTGTTAGCATTTTAACGTGTTTTAGATCTAAAGAATTTTACAGTTTTATGTTTATTAACATGTGACACTTGAATAAAATATACATTTGTGTTATTATTATTATTATTATATATCTTGAAATGATTAAGCAATCATTTTATTTAATTTCAGAATTTATTAATCAAAATTCAACTTTTTAATCCGTAAAGTTTATGGCACTCTTTAAAATAAAAACTGATTACTAGTTCTTACTGATCATAAATTAATTATTCAATCAATGGCATTGAGTATTTAAAAGGTGCATGTAAATCGATACATTATTATCCTAGGTAAAAACCTGTTAAAACATGTCATATATAGTATTTATAACAACCACTATATAAATGGCGGAACACTCCTCCTCAGTGAACTGAAAAGGTGAGTGAAACATTAATTTCATACACAAATCAAATTAAAATTTAAGAAAGAAAGCTGAAATTTGAAAAAGCACACTTGTAAGAAAAATCGATAGCATTCGTGTTTGTAAATAAGGCGTATGAATATGGAGATTTTTTGACGTAAATTTAATGATCCACATCTTTCCGATTTTAACATAATAAACAGGTGCCCGTCATGACACGGTTCAATATTTACACCTGATCGTATATTACACTTGTCACCTCAATATCGATTCTATTGACACCGACCCAATGTTTATTTATATTTATTTATTTATAAAACTAGATCTTTGCCAAAAAATTATTTACATTTGATATAACAAGGGGAGGCTATCCATGGGAATGATTACCGTTCTAGATTAATATAACGGTACATCTCTCTCTCTCTCTCTCTCTCTCTCTCTCTCTCTCTTCGATGTGTTAGTGTGGTAGGGAGACCAATATTCGAGGCGTGTCACGTGTAATATCATGTCCCAAAAAAGAAAACTTTAAGGAAAGAAATAAATCCTTGATATACAGCATTATTTTAAAAAGAAAAATAAGACCCAATATATCTAATAAAATATTTTGTTGCAGAACAAACACCAAAAATAATTTAAATATCTAAATCAGAGTCTTCTAGTCTTTACTGAATTCCACACGTTGTATAATACGGTGGGGGTGGTGGGGTGGGGGTATTTAAAAATATCAATATACATGTATATCTAACCGACTACATACACCCTTATGTACCCTAAATAAATGAGTAATCTTTTTATGGCTATATTTTTAAATCTCAAATGACAACACAAGGAGTCACATGTCATTTGTTGTGAAAAGACCGTATGAATATTAATGAGTTAAATTTCAATAAGCCACGCCCTCGTAGCGAATACACAGATAAAAAGATGTCATCACATGAATATTGATGAGTTAAATTTCAATCAAGCCACGCCCCTGTCGCTAATACACTAAAAGTTTGTTTACAACAACCATGCGTCGTGGGAGTTTGTATATAAAATGGCTCTGAATCACGTGTAGGACCAGTAATCCTGTGTCTGTTAAGTTGTGTAATACGCCAAGATAGATAAAATATTCAAGGAAAATATCAGGTAATTAAATTAATCAAAATTTCAAATTAGAAAGAATTTTAAGAAAAATTGATTTTTTTTACAAATAATAATAAAACAAAGAATAAAGAATTTCAAAATATTTGAATTGAGAATATCTTTATTTAACTAAAACAAGTTGTTTGTTTAGAATTTAAATTCGGGTTTTTGTGGGTTTTTAATTTTAATTAATATAAAAGATAATGCGTTTTTTAATATTTAAAGATTATTTTGTAAGTTTTTTAAAGTGCTAAGGTATAATTCCAAAGGTGACATCATAGACAATGTTGGCAAAATGCCACCTTTATCTACGACACTGTGTTTGGGGTGGATAGGAGGGAGGGGGTCATAAACATAAAAACCGACATGCTAATGTTTCAGTTAATTTATTCCGTAAGTTTATATTACTTATTGGTACTATTGAAAATAAATGTATAACAATTAGTACTGTAACAGTGGATGTTTAATGTACATATGTACATGTTACTAAAATGATTGGATCTCTCTCTCTCTCTCTCTCTCTCTCTCTCTCTCTCTCTCTCTCTCTCTCTCTGTGTGTGTATGTGTGTGTGTGTAAAAAGATGTGTTGTGTATATTTTATTTCGGTTTCCATACCAAAAAATGTGATTTCCCCTTTTTTTGAGGAGTTTTAATAGTTATATTTGAAACAGAGCCGGTCTCTATCCTGGTAAAATCTTGTGGGCCCTATTACTTTTTCATCTATGGATGGATTTTTATCAAACTTTGAATAAACGTACACCTCCATAAGACGATATGTCAAGTGCTAAAGGTCAGAATCACAAGTAAAATCTTAGTTTGGGGCGGCGAAAAATAGTTCTAGTATTAAAAATGAAATGAAGATAGTCCAGAAACCCCCTAGGTTATGACCTCACATAAAAAACTGTTGCATCGATTTTTACACTTTGTCCATCGTTGTAGTTTTGACATTAAAAAACAATAAAGTATTCCAGGAAAGTTATACTCATGATCATTTTTAACCTAAAATTGTTTTGTGTAATGGCTTATCAAGGCCCTCAAACAGTTTTATGGCCGTCATCACATTATTGTTGACAAGTTTGATGTTCTCTGTGTCCAGGATTGCCCTGGATATATTTGCCGTCTCATAGTTCCATGTTCCTTTCACACAATTTTGATTACACACGTGGCGGGTGTAGCTAGCTAAATAGGAGGTGCTTACCCTTCCAGAGCACCCGGCCTCACTTCCCTGGTGGAAGTTCACGTGTATAACCTAACTTGTCAGTTCCAAAGTATTTACTTTGCTTCTGGATTGTGATTCGGACATGGATAGATATGTTTGTTTTTGATTATTATTTCAAGAATCGACTACATGCCCTGTCTGTCCCAACACATCACGGTATATGTTAACTTTTACTGATGACGGTTTCTATTATTTTTACAGAATTTCAAGACACTAACAATGGCGACATCTGGTGAAGATACTACAGACGCCACAAAGAGGAGTCTCGTTGTCGATGAGGCTGCCTTCGAGGAACAGTTTCTAAGATGCCACATATGTAATGAAAAGTTCAACCAAGATGACAGACATCCGAAATCATTGCCATGTAATCATACATTTTGCTTGCCGTGTCTGAAACAAGTGTTCGACCATAACCAACAAAATACGCGCAGCCGAACGCTGCCTACTTGGCGAGATGATGCGTTCGAAGGTGTGCTAAAGTGTCCAGAATGTAGGGTAGAAATATTCTTATGCAGAAGCGAAATTGCAGCACTCCCGTCAGATCATAGAGTGATTCAAATGATGGATTTTTTGTCGGGAGTTCAAGCAAAGTCACAAAACGTCTGTACAAAACATCAAAGTCAAGCTTTGAACTTTTTCTGCAAAAAGTGCTTGATTCCTGTTTGTCGAGATTGTACGGTTCTCGACCATAAAGAAAACCAAGGTCACGTGATAGTTGACGTAAGCGACGCCCTAAGTGACAATTCTGAAGATTTTAACAAAATGGACGAAAATTGTAAATCCTTGTTGGACAAAATGAGAGGTCGATCCGACTGTTTGGCAAATGCTTCAAAAAACCTGGATCTTATAGAGAGGCAACTAAGAAGTACAATCAAAGACACGTTCATTGAATTCAGACTTCTTCTAGAAAGGAGACAGGAAGCTCTGATCAAAATTTTACACGAGTATATACAAAATCAAAAACAATGATCATTCTAGATTTGTGGACATTACACAAGGTACAGAATTACAGAAAATTTACGAAACGTTTAGCACCGCCCGGAAATCAAGTGACGTCAAGCAACTGTTTACCGTTCAACAGGAAATGAAAGAAAAAGAAACCGAATTCACGTGCACAGCGGAAGCTAATGACGACGAATTATTTGTAACATGTAGCTTTGCCGTTGATAATGAATGCCAGTTTCTGTCAGAAATGAGTGGACTTGGTGAAGTCACAACTATTGAAAATTTAGAGTTGAAAAATCCGGTTCCAGCACATCAGTTAGTCTTACTCGACAGTTAGAAAACCGCATGCCTCAGTCCCAACAAATATGCGAAAACATGGGGGATCAAGATGACATGTCTGGCCACAATTAAGTTCGAGTATGCGCAGGCTTCTACGACAGATTGGGGACCACGTTGGTGACGATGATGAGGAAACTGTAGTACCAGTGCCCCCTCATAGACTGAGCTCCAGAATGCGAAGGACGACGATAGATCCAAGAGAGGAACCAGAAGATTACACGGAACCGGAACACGATACAGATACAGTGACTTCCGCTTATCTAACCCGAATAGCATCAAGGTTGAATCAGAGTGCTAATGAAATGGCCGAAGCTTTGTTAAATCAGACTAATACAGAATCCGCTGACCGAAGCAGCTCCGACACAAGTCATGCAAGATCCAGCTCGTCTTCTAGACCGAGGAGACCTAACCATAACAACCAACCCGTGCGAGTAGTAAGGCATCCCCAGTTACACATCAGTGGATCACAACATGGTCATGGATATAACCCGGCTGCACGCTACAGTAACTCGTCAGAATCAAGGCGAAGGTCACCGAATGACAATGCTTAATGGCGATTTCCAAAAATTGAAAATCCATTACCATTGACTTTCTGTGTTTAGTGTGGTCGTGTCAGTGTTAGATTTTGTGTTGAGACAGTTGTGCTATCGTATGCTTTTTTTATTGCAATCATGCAACTAAAACAGAACAATGACGTCTGAAAGGAAAAAACGGAGCTGTTCAAATAAATCTGAGACAAAATTTACTTGAAGATAACCTGTTTCCGGTATTTGTATTATTTTCTTGCCTTTGTGATGTGTTAATTTGTTTCGCCACATGGAAATATTATGCCAATGGTTGCAGTTATTATGGTAGTGGTATCATATGCATATATGCTGTTTTTGAATTCATATTGCAAAATGTAATAAACAGAACAACCGCGTCAAATAAGAAAAAGGAACTGTTAAAAGATATCTGAAACCAATTTTACTTAAGTGTTCCGGTATTTCTGTTGTTTTCTTGCCCCTCTGATATATTAATTTATTTTCGCTTCATTTCATGAAAACATGTATCATAATGCCAGTAGCTGCTTTCGATCTGGTACCAGCAAACCATTTCTGTTCATAACAAAAATTGTATCCTTGTGGATTGATTTAATTTTTGACCGAAGTTTGAACATCGTTTTAGGTGTTAATTGATTGAAGCTTACTGGAAGCATTTTAAATTTAGGCTCTGTAAGGAATAGAATTTTTTATATTGCCTTATGTATGGTTTAAAAATATTAAAATAATTTTTTGAAAATGGTTAAAACCATTTTAATGAAAATAAAGTGAATTTTTATAATTTTTTATCATGTTTTGTAATCATTTAATAATTGTACGTAAAAAGGAAATTGAACCATCTTAAGTATTTCGTTTTATCAGTGAAACACAGACGCTTGTCTTTTTTGTTTTTTTTAACACAAAAACAGATCGCTGTAAATCCTGATATAACAAATGAATCACTGTGTAACAGAATGTTATGGGTACTTTATTGGCCGGGTGGTCTAAAGCCCGTGCTAACGGATCACAGTATCTCTCGCTACCAATTGTTTGAATCCTAATCGGGACAGCTTCTAGTCTCAGTTTGCTTGTCCGATGTCAGCGTTTTCTACGGATACCCCGGTTTCCCCACCATCGATTAAGCCGCGGCATCTAAATTAGCGAAAGAATCTTAAAAATAAAATACTGTTACTCCATTCCGATCCTATATTATGTTAGGATATAGAGGGATGATAGGTATGTTGTTAATGTGTGTTTGTGCACATTTTATATCACCCCCAGGTTTATTGGAGCCACGCATCGAATTAATCATTAAGCACCCGACTTCACTCTACTGGTGGAAATGCACGTGTTTAACCTTATTTGCCAGTTCTTTCACCAAGCACTTTGCACGCAAAATATTTGATACTTGACGGCCTAAATTTGGTGACGTCTCGATTTAATAAAAGTGAAATATTCTTGACTGGGACGTAAAACCCCAATCAATCAATCAATCAAACAAACCCACAATAAGTTACAATACAAACCGAGAACATAAATATATGTAGTGGGTGTATCTAGTTAAGCAGGAAGTGCTTACCCTTCTGGAGCAATACCGGACCAATTTCCCTGGTAAAATCTCACGTGTTTTTAACCTATTTAACTTGTCAATTTTCAAAGTTTTAACCATACTCTGGTATTGTGTTTTGAACATGGATTGGTATGTTCGATTTTGATTTTTTTGAACTCCAGACTTTGGACGGTAACTGGATGTGACATTGGTGTTATGTTGTGGTTTAAGTACTTTTGTCGGTTCTTACCTCTCGATCTATTCACAAATATACCTATCAATGTTCAAATCACAACAACAAATGTAAAGTAAAACAATTAGGTACAACACGTGCACAACTGGGAAAAAGACCAGGTGCTCCGGAAGGGTAAACACCTCCTGACTAGTTAGCAATACTCGCCAAGCGACATAAAATTGAAAGAAACATGGAAGTATAATACGTTAAATATACTTTAATATACAGTACAGGCCTGTCGAAAGTTTAACACCGAGCTACCGAAAAGGTGCCGAGTATAGACAACAAGGGGCCGAGTACTAGTGTGGCGACACCTTTAGGGGTTTCGCGGGAAAGAATGGAACAATCTAGAGGATTTCTATTAGTAGAGCTCATTCACAGAACTTGCCACTCAAAAGTTAAACAAAGACCTAACGGATAAGTGTCAAACCTACCAATAATTTGGTAAATAATTTGTTACTTTATTATGGGTACGAATTCAAAACGGTACGTTAAATTTATTTTGGATGATAGGGTCGACTTTAAACAGTTATTGTGGATTTTATGTGCAAGATAGAAAAAATATAAAAATACCGTCTTTTCTGCCAGATCTTAAACTTTTTTCGGTCAATGGACGACTTTTTCGTACAATGAACGCTTATTGAACAGGAGTGCGTTAAACGTAATTGTTTTCTGAAAAATCCATTTTTTGCATTTTTGACCCAAAAAATAAGTATGATCGGGACTTTTCCCAAAAAAATCAGCAATTTAGATAGCAAGATAGCATCAGACTCCATAACCTCTAAAAGTTTTATCAAAATCGTATGAAGCTTTCTCAACCTTCGAAAGTTTAACACCGAGCTGCCGAAAAGGTACCGAATATAGACAATAAGGGGCCGAGATGTAACTGCCGAGCAGCCGAGATGAGCTGCCGATTCGGTACTAATTCGGCACTAAAGTGTTAATCTTTCGACAGGCCTGTACTGTACATTTACAAACAGTAGTTCCAAAATCGTAATGGCTTACGTTCAAAAATAGATTTGTACTCAAACAAAGACCAAACAATCTATCATTATCAGATCACAATCACAAAATGATACGGGTACAATGTGATGTTTTATCAGAACTCTTATGACTTCAATTTTCTATTGTCCACTTTCCTTTTCTATACAGTAATATACCTGTTTCTCCTAATTAATATGCTATGGTAGAGCTTGTTCCAACTACGGGAACTTTGTACAACGAAGCAGGCTGCTTGCAAAAAAATTGTTGACTCGGGGAAATTAAATTTCTAAAGGTTAAAAACTTGCCAAAACAGATGAACAATCAGCAATTGTGTTTAATTTGTTTCAGAATACGATATGGTAGAGCTTGTTCCCACTACAGGAACTTTATAAAACGAAGCAAGCTACATGCACTTAGAAATAGATTGTTGACGTAATGATATTTACAATCCTAGTCTTATCAAGGCTTTAAAACCATTTATGGTCGTAATCACAATATTGTTGATAAATATGATGTTACTGTGTCCAAATCTAACCTTTAATATATATATATAGTTCAATGCTCTTTTAATTCTCAAATTTGTTTATACACGTGGCGGGTGTAGCTAGCTAAACTGGAGACACTTACCCTCCCGGAGAGCTCGGTCTCACTTCCCTGGCCTGGAGGAAGTCCAAGTGTTTAACTTAATACGCCAGCTTTCAAAAGGATTTACTTTCTTTTCGGATTGTGATTTGAACATGTATGACAAGTCATGAAAACTATCTCAACAAGGTAAGATAGATTGTCACAACTAAACTTTATCTAATAGTAGAAATATGCCACCATAGCATCCAATAATTTGTTGTGTTGAATGTTACTTAAAGTCGCATCAGCAATTTTTCAGCTATTCGCGACGAGAACTATTTTATTAATCTCTATGGAATAATCTATGAACAAGTTCGTGTATGCATGTAAAATTCGAGTGTGTTTTTATGGCCTGTTTTGTACTAGCGCGCACTCAGGGCGACTTTACCGTGCTAGCTCACGGAGTCAGTACACTGCAGACATGCGTACCACTCCTCCAGTCACATTATACTGATACCAGGTGAACCAGTAAAGACCAACTGCAAAGAAAATTCACTTTCACACATGTGGTATGAAAGGGTCTCGAATTTGGAGAGGTGAGAGACCCCGGATTTGTAGACTGCCGTCTTATCCATTATGCCACCGCGGCCTCGACAAAATAACAATATATACTGCACTAAAATATGAATTGATTTATTGAAATATTCCAGTTAATACTTCAAACTAAGTAGGCTTTCAAGTAATCATAAATTACGAGAATTTACGAACGGATTATGACCAGTTTGACCTTCTTATTTTTTTTACCTATTTATCTTATTTTTCCTCAAGTTCACAATTTGTTGAGTTCCGTATAGTAAAATGCCATTAATAGCAATCAAACAAAAATATACTGATCCATGTCGCCCCTAAGAAATTCCATTGTAAAACGATGCGAAGCCGAGGTTGACAAAGGATTTCGAGAGATGACAATATGGACTGTCACCCTATCAGAAATGTAATATTTATTTCATCATACCGTTTGTTGGTTAATTATTTTGTGCAACTTAAATGCATAAATCATTCTCAAAAGTTAATTCAAAGCCTGTTTTGAAATACTTTTAAAATCACATTTTTCCGAACTCAGAATTTTTTTTAAATAAGCTTACGCTTGTTTTTGTCGGTTCGCTGTGTATTTTTGTATCTTTTAGCTCTTTCAATTGCTTCAGCGTTTCTTCAATTACGGACGCAAATCTACTAAATGACATTGTCAGACTGACATTCAATTGCCGATTGTAAGCAACCCATAATCTACTTATCAAGACGCTTGTAACATTAATCATAGTTAACATTACCTTAGAAAAGCGTTGTACTGACTTAGAAGACGAATATATTCAAACCGCATGCGTAATTTTGCTGCGCATGTGACATTTTTTCGTAATGTTAATCGCTCTGGTACTGTCACCCTGTGAAGTAACAATTTCTGAAATCCGTTAATGTTATTAAATTTACTCAACTCGTTATTGACACTGATCAGCTCTTGAGAAATTCACAAAAGGTATATAAAAATAACTATGTTAAATGTAAAGTTTTGAAGTATTATCAGATGAATGATGAATCAAAAGCACATTTTAAAAGGTATGAAAATAAACACCGACGACCCTTAGATGTACATATGTCAAAAATACAGATTTAAGTATAGCCAATCATTATGTAAGTGGTATATGTATTGATAAAAAAAGAAAAGCACAATTCCATGTCGAAACCGAAATTCCAAAATCAAAGTAAAAACTATCATCAGATGGTAAAGTAAAATGCATATTTAAAAAACAGTATGAAATTAAAACAAAACGATGAAACAACAACCATTAAAATTATGTACAATAAAAAAATTAAAAATACTTAACTGATATGTTAATTGTAAAGGTATGAAGTATAAGCAGATATGTAGCATTTTAAAAAATATGAAATAAAAACAAAACAAAATCACACAGTTTTAGTTTTCAAACATTAAAACAACTGAAAAAACACAATTTTCAATTGTCTCTATTCGATAATGTGACTCATTCGCATGATGCGAACTATCTGGATTCTCCTGACGAAAGCCATACCACCGGATACTCCTGACACCTCATGTGATATAACTTGTCCTGCAACGTAACCTCCTCCTGAACTCACTGGTTGTCCACTTGCACGTGTTGTCGATACAGCCATTTCCGGACTTGGTCCTCGCCTGGAGTGATATCCTGATCCATATCCACCATCATCACCACCGCTTTGTTTACATCCGAGGCAACACATGATAATTAGCTACATATGAAAAGTGAAATCATTATTAATATTGATCAATAAAATGAAAAGCCTATATAAAGCATTGAGTATAAAACAAACACACAACTGTAAGTACAAAAAAGAAACATATAAGTTCATGACCGAGTTAAAATTACAAAACCAAAATGAAATTTTTCAAACTGGCAAACCAGGGACGTGAGACCGGCTGCTTCGGAAGAGTAAACACGTTGTATTTAGGTAGCTTCATCCACCAGGTGTAAAATTAAAATTGATAATGAAAAGAACGTTGTATTATGGGGCGTCAAATATATCCATAGTGCATTGTGATGATGTCCATAAAAGTTTTTAGTTCAAGCTCTACCATGGCGTATTAAGCAATTGTAAGTCATTTAACCATTTCTAGACAGTTCAATGATAATATTTACGTTTGTAACATTAAATTTTTTTTCGATTTTGTTACTTCTGAAAGAAATTTCAAACAATTGTTAGTACATTATCAGATCTAGCAATGCAGATAATTTGACCATTGAACTTCCATAAATGACATTTATATTTATATAATTTTCAATGTCGTTCAAAGCATTCTGAATAACATATACTAGCACTAAACATTTCCTCAGTTGTGCTCGGACCAAAATTGTATTGTGGACATCCAAATATTTTTTAAGATGTTAAGATAAGAATATAGAAGGACCAAATGTATTTTTCCAAATCAGTCTAAGGCAATATTTTGAACTAAGAATTTGGTTTGCTTTTCATGAACTTCATTGTGAATAATCAAATAGACTCTTAAATTGGAGGAAAAATCCATATACTACTATATTACTTATTATTACACAAACCCTTTTATTTGAGTATCTTACCTGTAAAATGATCAAGCAACCAGCAGTGACAGCGAGATAAAAAGAGTAACCCAGGGAAGAGGTCGGGTAATCTATTGCCACCAATATACAGCCAACTATTATTAACACACCTACAAAGAGATGATAATATTCAGTATTATAATCAATCGTCAAAATATGATAACCATTGTGAAATAACTAATTTGGAACCTTGGTAGCCAAGTGGTCTTTTTTGGATCACATCGCAACTCACCGCCACTCGAGAAAGATCCTGCTAGTATTAGGAGATTTGCTAATTCGCTTCCCAAAGATCAAAAAGTTTTTCTCTTTTCTCTCCGGGTTCCTCCATTGTTCTTAATTTGGCCGCATCTATTTAAGCGAAAAAGTATTGACTGGGGGCATAAAACATCATTTAAAATAGAAAATCAAATTAATAATTGAAGACAATGGGTCCGTATTCTTGCGGGTCACCCGGAAGAAGTTTTAACGTGTTTAATCAAAAACAAACATACTAATTCATGTCCGAATCACAATCCAGAAGCAAAGTTAAATCTTTGGAACTGACAAGTTAGGTTAGACACGTGAACTTCCACCGCCGGGTGCTCCGGAAGGGTAAGCACCTCCTGTTTATCTAGCTACACCCGACAGGTGTGTAATCAAAATTGTGTGAAAGGAACATGAAACTGTGAGACGTCAAATATATCCAAGGTAATCCTGGACACAGAGACATCAAACTTATTAACAATACTGTGATGACGGCCATAAAACCTTTTGAGGGCCTTCATAAGCCTAAGCTTGCAATATCCATGAGTCAACAATGTATTTGCAAGCAGCCTACTTCGTTGTACAAAGTCCCCGTAGTGGAAACAAGCTCTACCATAGCGTATTAATTGGGAAACAAATACACCATATGGAGGAAAACGGGTATATTGCTGCATAAAACAGGAAAGTTGATAATAAAAAAATTAACGTCATCACGTTTGTCATAAAGTTTCAAATGTAACCTTTCGTGTGCATCATAATTCAGGTATAAGGGTAAATATGAAGCAGAACTTGAGGAATCAGTCGTGTCTTTTATTTCAAGCTCACTAAGATATATGGCATTTACATAGTCTCCAAATTTAGGATTGTTAAGAGACGGAACGTCATCTATATATCTGTATGTTGAGTTTAATGATTTGTCGACAGTCTTCTCTCCAGATTTAACAAGAATCTGCATAAATTCTGCTTCATAAGCATGAAGAAACAAATCAGCAAGCAATGGTGCACAGTTTGTACTTTATTTGCCTGTTTTAATAGCTACTTACCGGAAACAGGATACATCAACGTGGAGCAAATAGCACAGCATAAACAAACCGTACATCCGTCATCATCACCGTCATCTCCCATGGAACATAGAG
Source organism: Anadara kagoshimensis (assembly GCA_021292105.1). Taxonomy (NCBI): domain Eukaryota; kingdom Metazoa; phylum Mollusca; class Bivalvia; order Arcoida; family Arcidae; genus Anadara; species Anadara kagoshimensis. Next base: position 58,408,705 of record CM037873.1, on the reverse strand, counting down.
TACATCCTAAACTAAGTACGGTCAGTAGCAGGATAGCAAATGAAGTCCCTTGTAATGCCAGTGCTGATTTGTTTATATCTGAAATTGGACAAGAAGCAGATATATTTTAACTTAATACAATGTATTTACTGGGTCATTGTAAGCCAAAAATGGTGTTTACTTACTGTTTAATATGCAGATACCAGGTTTGGAGGTATATTAATAAAACCGTACACTGTGAGATTATAAGAATCCATTATGAGTATCCATGTAGGATAGGGAGATCTCACCCGAGGGGTTGAACATTTCAGTCAGAGACGAGGCTTTACGAGTCTCTGACCAGAAATGTTCCCGAGGGTGAGATTTCCCTATCCTACATGGATAACTCATAATGGATTATTTTTCTTCCATTTTAGTGCCAATATTTGGCTTCAAGTACGATGAACATAGACATCGACGCCATGTTTGTAAAATCTAACTTTGTAATTCGACATTTTACTTTAAAATAAATATGACCATTGGATAGATCGTACCGGATTTTGGTTTATACAAAATGTATAAACTACAAAACAAAGTAGTTCATTAAAAAATCCAATATTTAACATTTGAAACGCACTCAAAATTTTTAAAATGTGAAGAATTTGATGTCATTTTCCCGCAAGAGACGTCATGTTCTCCATATGGTGACGTCATGTAATTGTCTTTTGATTGTGACGTCACTAAAGGTCACGTGGTCATGTGAGATACGTGTATCTCACATAGGGAAAAACCCTATCTTACATGAGCAGATATGGAAAAAAAATATATGTCAGACGAGGATGAAGATTTTGTCTGTGTAAAATTAACTTAATTACATATTATACCAGTTTTATATTTACAGCACTAGACGGCCGTTACGGGATACAATTCCTCATCAGTAGTGCTTGGACCAAAATTATGAAACCAAAATTATTTTGAAGATGTTGAAAAGCTACCCAAAGGAACAAAATATATTTTACCAAATTAATCTAGGGAAATACTTTGCATGAGGGAGTATACCTTAGTTTTTGAGAAATTTCAAATTTTAACTTGCAGGAAATTTAGACATTTATAGTATATTTCTGACAATAATACGAAATTATTGCCCACTAAGTTTGTGATATCCTCGGGGCACCAGCCACCAGCAGAGATATCGGCTCAGGGGTTTAAATTACATATTATACCAGTTTTATATTTACAGCACTAGACGGCCGTTTCGGAATACAATTCCTCATGTGTAGTGCTTGGACCAAAATTATGAAATGAAGCTACTTCTAAACATTAAAAATATTCATCCAAATTTGAATTACATAATACTCTTTATAAAAAGACATTAAAAAAATAAAATATATTTTGGTCCTTTTGGCATCTTTTCAATATCTTGAAAACAATTTTGGTTTCATAATTTTGGTCCAAGCTCTACTGATGAGGAATTGTATAATAGTGCTACAAAATGAAAACAGGTTTAGTGAATATATTATAAATAAATACTTTTGTGACGCAAAGATATTGTAAGCATAGGCTTATCAAGGCCCTCAAAAAGTTTTATGCCCGCAATCACAATATTGTTGATAATCAAAAACAAACATACCAATCCATGTATGATGTCTCTGTATCCAAAATTACTCTGGATATATTTGACGTCCTGTAGTTCTCATGGTTCTATTTTCCTGTCATTTTCAATGCGGTTTACCTAGTTAAGAAGGAGGCAGTTACCCTTCCGGAGCAATTGGCCTCACTTCCCTGGTGGACGTTCACGTTTTAACCTAATAAGGCAGCTTCAATTTTTTTTATGTTTTGCGCGTTTCAATTGTGGTTTGGACATGGATTGTTATGTTTATTTTTTCTCTGCTCCGAGATTGTGGTTTAGACATGGATTGTTATGTTTGTTTTTTTCTTTGCTCTAGATTGTGGTTTAGACATGGATTGTTATTGGATGATTTTGGATTATTATTTTTTTATCGATTATAGTTGTTTGTGACTGTTTCTTGAAAATTATTTCACCAAGTGTAATTATTTACCCATACAAAACGAAAGTACTTCCTGTGAATAAATTTTAAACTTGAGGATGGGATATTCAAGGTCATAATATACTATATATGGCAATGTTATGTAAATAAAAACGTGTATCAAATATGTCAAATGTATTCGACCGAGAACATTTATTCTCGGAATTAGCTTACCTTCAACTACCGGGTTTAATTCACCCTTCGATATGACAGAAAATTTATCACACATGGATAGGTATATTTGTTGTTGATTAAATACACGATTAGATACTGTTACGATGTTACAATTTAATATCTGTGTTTCTTTTAATCAGGTATTAGGAACGATAGATATATTAAGACACATTATATAGATTGTTTATCATGCAAACACTTCGATGTACACGTGTCTAGTGTACCTGCGGGTTTTCTGTATGGAATTTTTGTTTGGTTATTCCAATTTATAACACCTTGATCAAAATAACGAGTTTCCACACACACACACACACACACACACACACACACACACACACATTACTAGTATATCCTAATATTATTTTATGCTATCACTCATTTTTTTTCTGTATAATCAAGATTTTATTTATTTAAAAAGACCGAAAGTACGATGAAATAACAAAGTTGATACTAAATAACCAGTACTGGACTACATGCATTGCAACAGAAAAATATAGATGACCCATTCAAAAAATAGAAAATATTCAAAGGCTTTAATTAAAGATCTAGGCAATAGGCAGTGTGACCAAGTACACTAATTTAATGATAAAACTGTATGAAAAACAGGAAAGCAAGGCGGGCTCGAGCACAAAAATCGATTACAGAAGGGTGTCGATCAGAGGGTGAAAATCAGTGGTTAAGTAATGTTGTTTTACACCTCACTCAAGGTTTTGCACTTATATAAAGACCTGGGATGGTAGAGAAAGCTGGAATACACAACCCTTTGTCAAGCGAACTGACAAATTGTCTGACAGAATATTAAGTAGTCTTACTATATGTTTATTTAACAATTTGTTTTTATTATGATGAATATGTTTACATAATATATAACCTTACATGTGTCGGCATTGTCTGTTATACATTCTTCAGTTCCATTTCCACAGCAACGGTGAAACAAACCTAATTTGGTGCAATTTTCGTTACTAGCCCAGTTTGGCGTAAAAAAGCCAACTCCTTGCAGAACAAATGGTACAAAAAATACACATAAGAAACAACAGAAGATACCACAGTTTCCCATTCTTGAAATGTACAGAAGACGACAAGCTTTAGCAAGGAAGTACACGGGAATAACCAGGGGACAGGTTTCGATTTAAATTCTCGGAAATGCCAAAAAAATTTAACGCTTCATTAAATATTACACCAATGTTTATACTTATACAAAATGAAAGAACGTATTGCAAATAACTTTAAATTTTAGGGGTTTTGAATATTTTTTCTTAAAAATCTAGGGAGCTGTATTGTTATGTAAATGGACGCGTATTGGCAATTCATATACTTAATATCAAAATGTCACATCAATTACACGTTAAGTGGTTTTATATTGATACAGTTAGATAATACACTGTGTATTGAGAAATAACATAGATACATATTAAAATAAACATATGTTTAACACAGATAAAAATGAAATATTATACAAACTTTCGATCTAAAGTCTGTCTTAGCGCTTGTTTCCTTTCACAGTGATGCCGTAATGAAGAGAATACATCACATTCATTTAGTTGACATTACCTATACTCATAAAAATGTATTAACAATAAGTTTCTCGAGAAAAAACATGGTTCAAGTGCAAACAAAACAAAATGTGTTTATTATAAAATATTTTGGATCATAACATGAAACTACGGAACGTCAAATATATCCAGGGTAATTTTCCCGAGATATATATTTTTCTCAAATATATCCAGGGTATTTTTCCCGAGATATATATTTTTCTCAAATATATCCAGGGTAATTTTCCCGAGATATATATTTTTCTCAAATATATCCAGGGTAATTTTCCCGAGATATATATTTTTCTCAAATATATCCAGGGTATTTTTCCCGAGATATATATTTTTCTCAAATATATCCAGGGTATTTTTCCCGAGATATATATTTTTCTCAAATATATCCAGGGTATTTTTCCCGAGATATATATTTTTCTCAAATATATCCAGGATAATTTTCCCGAGATTGTATTTTTATTATGAATATTGTGATGACGACCATAAATCATTTTGAGGACCATTATAAGCCTAGGCGTGCAATAAACCTAAGTCAACAACGCAGTGCTAAGCAGATTGTCTCGCTGTATAAAGTTCCGCAGTGGTGGGAACACGCTCTACCATAGCATATCAGGTCCAACAAATACTATAAGTACATGTATAAGAATCATTTTTGTTGTTGCATAGAAAAAAATTGACAACAGACGTCACGTTTGTCATATAGCTTGAAGTGTAACCTTTCGTGGGTGTCATAATTGGTGTATCGACGGTCATGCCTTTTATGTTCCGACATTGGCCGTCATCACGGTACCATAGCGGCGTCACAGCAAATAATGGCGTACTAGTGTTAGTGGCGTCATTAAATGGCACATTTATGTCGTTTTAATTCTTTTTGTGAGTAATTCAAGCATGCCGGTTCTTTGACTGAACATTGTGGGCGTGGCCAGCGATCCGTCAATTCAGGTTTTAGTACACATTTTAAAGCATAATTTGAAGAATCAGCAGTCGTTACCTTTACTTTAAAATTACTAGTTCATATATTTTCCAAATTTAGGATCATTAAGAGATAGAACGTCATATATATATATATATATATATATATATATATATAATATATATATATATATATATCTTTGTATAATTGAATTATTTGGCGACAATCTTCTTTCTATAATCAGCTGGCTTCCGCGTTAATGTTAATTGATTCTGCGAATAGAAAAACAAATTATCAAACAGTCGTGCATAGTTTGTGTCTAAGGTTTATTTTTATTTTTTTAACTCGAAAAACTTTATCAACAAAATCGTCCTTGATCTAAATATTATACTGATTGAAGTGCAGAGTTAAAGTTTTTGTGATTAGAACCCGTTGGTAATGATCTATCTCTGATTTAAAACAGGATTAGTCAACGAACTTCATTTTGTTGTAGGTGATAACTCGTACTTTTCGACTATTTTTAAAAGATGGCAAATTCTTGTACTGTTTGTGAAATTTGTTGTTTTTTCGGATTACCACTTATTTTTCAAGGAGTTGGCTTTCTGACACCGAATTGGCTGACTGGAGGAAACTGTTCGATGCAAGGCCTATTTTACCGTTGTTGTGAAAATGGATGTGATACTGACAATACATGTGAGTTCATGAAAGACACACATAACATTCAATGTCCAAATGACTATCCCAGGGAAAAGTAAAAACTTTAAAAACTGACAGATGAAGTTTAGCAAGTGAACTTCCACCAGGAAAGTGAGATTGGGTGCTACGAAAGGGAAAGCACGACTTGTTTAGCTAGCTACACCCGTCATGTGTGTAATAAAAATTGAGAGTGAAAAGAACATAGAACTATTGGAAGTCAAATATATCCAAGGTTATTTTAGATACAGAGACGTAATACTTATCTTACTCAGGGATATTGCAAGCCTAGGCTTATCAAGACCCTCAACAAGTTTTATCAAAGTATTGTTGACAAGTCTCTGTGTCCAGAATTGCCCTCGATATATTTGACGTCTCATAGATCCATGTATCCTTCACACAGATTTGATTGCACACATGGCGGGTGTAGCTAGCTTAACAGGAGGTGCTTACCTTTCCGGAGCAACCGGCCTCACTTCCCTGGTGGAAGTTCACGTGTATAACCTAACTTGTCAGTTCCAAAGTTTTTGCTTTGGTTTTGGATTGTGATTCGGATATAGATAAGTATGTTTGTTTTTTATTAATTTGTTCTAATTTCAGACATTAACCAAACTGCCCTAGGTCTGCATGCCGCTTCATTTGCTATCATGTTACTTTCAGTTATCAGTGTGTCAATGTCATGTTGTTGTTCTTCTGAAGATGACGACGATAAAAGTACCAATGCTTGCCAGTGCATTGCTATTTGCATTTCATTGATGTATCCTATTGCTGGTAAGGATTTCAAAGAATATAATTAGTTTAAAGTAACACTTAAAGCACATTCTTGGTAACTGGGTAAATTCTCTGAACTCCTCTTATTTATACTATTATTCGAAACATCAAAAGTAAATGTACTGATTTAGAGACTTTGTTTAACCTATTGTCCCCGTGCCAGGTAGATCTTTATAGGTCCAATCATACAATTTGGAGGTCCTTTGGTGCAAGTTTTAATTGGTGAAATTCCATTTTATCTCTGATAAAATTGTATATTTTTCTCGAAAAATCCTTGTCTGAGAATAATATACCATTTCATTTTTAACTTTATTTGCAGTCCAGTAAAACCGAGTGTAAAATTTTAGGGTCTCTGAATTGTAAAAAGGGAGAAAACTTGTCATTAGCAATTGTCGTGCACAAAATGTTTTGTTTGCTACATTTACCTTTTATATATAAATATCATATGACAAAACATGTCAACAAATTGCTCTAATTTCTATTTGTGTCTAATCAAAAACAAACATACTAATTCATGTCCAAATCAAAATCCAGAAGCAAAGTAAAAACTTTGGAACTGACAAGTTAGGTTAGACACGTGAACTTCCACCAGGGAGGTGAGGCCTGGTGTTCCGGAAGGATAAGCACCTCCTGTTTAGCTAGATACACCCGCCACGTGTTAAATCACAATTGAAGTCATCGCGTTTGTCATAAAGTTTCAAATGTAGCCTTTCGTGTGCGTCATAATTCAGGTATAAGTCTAAATATGAAACAGAACTTGAGGAATCAGTCGTGTCTTTTATTTCAAGCTCACTAGGATAGATGACATTTACATAGTCTCCAAATTTAGGATTGTTAAGAGACAGAACGCCATCTATATATCTGTATGTTGAGTTGAACGATTTGGCGACAGTCTTCTCTCCAGATTTAACAAGGTTCTGCATAAATTCTGCTTCGTAAGAATCAAGAAACAAATCAGCAAGCAATGGTGCACAGTTTGTACCTATTGGTATACCGATTGTTTGCTAATAAAACTATATTACCAAACACAACAAATATGTTATCTATCAAAAACTCCAACATTTTGATGATGATATCTTCAGTATATTTTTCTTTGGAATCGGTATAGTGCTTGACAAAATAAGCAGAATCCCTGTTCAGCACCAGCTATTAGTATCTTGGCTTACCGTTTTTGTAAAAGAAATACAAGTGAATAATTTCTTTAAGACGTTCTATCAAATTAGAATGAGAGATAGTAGTGTATAGTATAGAAAAATCAAATGTTTTTTATACTTTTTACATGAGATAAAGTATTAGAAGAAAAATGTTCAAGTAATTCTTTAGAATTTTTGAGAATCCACATTTGGTTGATTCCAGATGTAGAATATACTTTTTCTGAATAAGACTGAAGACCATCTTTGACGATTGTCAAAATTTGTGTTAGAGTTACCGACAATGATTTAGTAGTACATTTAGATGAGCCTGTTATGGATTTTTATGGAGTTTAGGAATCCAATACAAGTAAGGAAGATCAAGATCTTCCTCTTTAAAATTGATACCTAAAGAGTCGAGAACTCCCCTATGGTTGGAAAGAACTCCATCTTTGGTAAAATTAGTTCTAGAATATGCAGGGTGTCTAAAGGTGTCTACAAACCTTATTCGTTTAAGTTGAATACTTATTACTCCCTTCCATTATTATAATGAATATATGGTGAAGTTGAAACTCAATAATCTGTCTACATACAATATTAATATAATTCTACCTATTAATACCTTTTATTTTTTTATCATTATTAGATAACATTTAAACTTTAACATAATAAATGTTTTATACATACATATTGATATATATATACCTCCAGGTAATCAGAACGATAAGATTTTCTCAGATTTTTTTAGCATCCGGCCTCACTTACCTGGATATATTTGACTTCCAATAGTTCTATGTTCTTTTCACTCTCAATTTTTATTACACACATGACGGGTGAAACTAACTAAAAAGGACGTGCTTACACTCTGGTAGCACCCGACCTCACTTTCCTGGTGGAAGTTCACTTGCTTAACTTCATCTGTCAGTTTTTAAAGTTATTACTTTTCCCTGGGATTGTTATTTGGAATGGAATGTTATGTGCGTCTTTCATGAACTTACATGTATTGTCAGTATCGCATCCAATTTACAAACTTTATCAAGGTTAAATAAATTTGCATGATCAGTCAAATTGAATATTAAAGAAGTTTTGGTTGATATTTTTGCGGCATGTATGGCCAAGCTTATCTTTTATAACTTTTTTTCTCTTTCATACAGGGTTTTTAAACATCATTGGTTGTGTATTGGTAATCATTGACATACCCACATCTTTTTCGCTGGGATATTCTTTTTATTTTGCTTTATTGGCTGGATGGATGATGGCATTCCAGGTAAAAATGGAGTGGAGTATTGTTGTTTTATACAGAAATTGATATCCTTGCATATATAAATGTACTAAGGTTGTCAGTTTCCGGATAATAGAAGCAACCGGAATGCCAGGAGAAAAAACCACCGAAAAACAATTTAAGCAATATAATTTGTGTCTTCACGTGATTAACTTAATTTTCCATTTTCAAAGGTTTAACGTTTCTTTGGGGATTGTGATTTGAACATTGATTTATAGTGGAATATTTATACAGTTCAATGTAGTCTATAGTAAAGTACAATATTTTAATAAATAATATTACGCATATGTGACAAAAGATTATTAGCTTCTGTGGCTTTTATTTAAATTTTTAAAGGAAGATTTTCTGTTGACTACATGCAAATATTATACTCTATTAATAAATGTATGTTTGTCAATATATCACCCGTTAACATCAGAATTACAAACCTCGCAAACATTCACTTAACCATGACTTGTGTCCAAAGTAATATAACTCATCGTTAGGGTCAGTTTGGTTTCATAGTTTTAGTCCAAGCACTACTGATGAAGAATTGTATTCCGTAACGACCGTCTAGTGCTATGAAATTAACAGTGGTATAATATGTGATCTTTATCAAAGATAAAAACTTTTTTTGGTTACTTTCATCAGTTTTGATAGAACAGCAATACCAAGTTAACACATGAAATAAAGGCGAGCAACATTAACCTGTCTGATTGACCTTTAACTGAAATAGTGTCTATGGTTATCGTTAATGAATATTCCTAATGAAAGGTCAAATAGACAGGTCAATGTTGTTTGCTTATACCATACGTGTTATATAACTCAACGTATAGTGGCCTATATGAGAGACACTTGTTTTTTTCAAAAAATCGCACTTTTATTAACCTGAAAATAAATCAATTAGCAAGGTAAAAATTGAGATATTGTGTCAACATTTTACTGTTTTTCTTACATTGTAGTTACAAAAAGAATTCAGAAAGAAATTTTGAAAAAAAAACATGAAAATATTTTTAACCTTTTAGGTGGTATCAATTGTATGTTGGTGTATGGTAGATGAAAAGAGTAGTGACGATGAAAGACAACATATTGTTTCCAGGAGCAACACCTCTGTAGGAAGACCTAGTGAGACTATGGAAGGTTATATAGCTGGAAACGGGGATGCCCACGCCGCTAAGGGCATTGCTGCGATGGTCAAAAGAAAACTTGTAATAAGGGTATTTGCAAGATAGAATACTTTTTGATTTATGTGCATGTTTTATCTTTACACTATGACAAAGGATTAATTAACATTATTGGAGTTTACATCAATAGTAAATAAAGCATAATAGTATATATAACTTAACTAACTGTTTAATTAAAATTTAGTATAACTAATAAAACTTTAGTATAATGGCGTCATACGATTGTTGTAACACCATATAACGTCATAGCTAAAGTAAATTGGTATTTTATCTAATATTTTTCTTTTTCATTAGTATGTTTCATTTTACTTTGCTTTGGAACTGTGGTTTGGACATAAATTGGTATGTTTCTTTTTATACCCCCCGCTTCAAAAGTGGGGGTATATAGTGATAGGGGTGTCCGTCCGTCCTTCTGTCCTTCCGTTACACCTTAGGATACCTATCTCTTATCCGCAACTCCTCCTAAACCCTTCAATGGATTTTCATGAAACTTTCACACAATCTTTGTGATATAATGTAGATGTGCACCTTCTATTTAAAAATTTGATCCGATGGATTTTTTTATGTGGGGTATGTTTTGTGAGCTTGTGGCTCACAGTCTTGCTAGTTGATTCTGTCTTAATTGCAAATTCGATTTTAATCGTGGATAATTAATGACGTAAATATGGCCTCACAAATATTCCGTTGACGCGTGTTTGAAAATTTACATCCCTTTCTGGTCATGTTTTCTATAGTTTTCCCTTTGGAAATTATGAGTTCAAACGAAAACAAAATACAATATTGATATGCGATTATGACAAGACATGAGAATTATGAAAGTCTAAAATATGAAAATACTAAATCACAATGTTTGCTGTACTGAATCACAATACTAGATATGAATACTAAGTAGATAGGAAATAAATCTAAATCTGATCAATATTCCTTTTAGAAAAATACTGGTGTAAATTTCTGTTCATATTTCAGTCCATGCCATTGGAGCCAATGGGACCCTTTTGATGTATACAATGTAAATTTATCAATGTAATATCAATGTTTACATGAAATAAAATTCAATTTGAAAATAGAACTGTGTAATAATATTACCTACAGTAATTGGTTCGCAGAAAAAGTAAACATGCGTCTTATCTTTTTGATTGTTATGCTAAGTCCATTAAACATCAAATAAATGTGTCACCTTTTCAGGTAGGTATCCCGAATTATGTCAAAGGTATTCAGCCTACTGCAAATACATGTACGTCTTGTGATAGGTAATTTGCAAATGCGATCCTTTTTTTTACTTTCAAGCAAAAGAAAGATATTTATCAGTTTTTACCTTGCTTTGGGATTGTGGTTTAGAAGAGAATTAGTATGATTGGTGTTTTACTGGTGAACGTGACAAAAAATGTTAACCAAAAAATACGGCACAATAAAAAGGCAAGACAAGAACAGACAGACAGATTTTGAAACAATTGATCGTTTAAGTGGAGATTATTGAAGTTCACTCTAATAAATGTCCAATGGTATCTAATACTACCATTTAATGGACTATCTCACTTATCTCATAACCAGTGGTTTAAAAATACACGCATAATAAATATCACAAAACACAATATTTTTCTTCTATGCTACAGAAAAAACAAATATAAGTGCTTTGCGAAAAAATATTTAATTAATTCAATTTATTATTCTTGTCATGAATCTTATTTAATCAGATTGATTAAATAAGATGCTTACCCTTCCGGAGCACCGGCTTTACTTTCCTGGTGGAAGTTCACGTGTCTAACCTAACTTGTCAGTTTCAAAGTTTTTAATATGCTACTAGATTGTGATTTCGACATGGATAAGTATTTTTGTTTTTGATTGACCTCCCAATTTAAGCAACCTTTACTTACCTTGTTGACCTAGCAACGTAACTAGATTTTGCTCCTTATTTTTGGACTAGTGTAATTACCACATAACCATCGATAGTATTACACTCGCATTAGAACGGTTTTCCGTTATGGTATAGAGAACATACGCAGCTGTAATATCCAGACTTTACCTGGACAATATTACATCGCATACTTGCATTTTCTTTTCAGTCTCAATCAAAAACAAACATACTAATCCATGTCCGAATCACAATTCAGAAACGAAGTAAAAACGTCAGGTTAAACACGTGAACTTTAGCCCGGGAGCCTCCTGTTTACCTAGCTACACCCGACACGTATTTGAAAGGAACATGGAACTATGGAACGTTAAATATATCCGGGGGTATCCTGAACACGATTTTGATTACACCAGTTACGGGTGTAGCTAGATAAACAGGAAGTACTTATCCTGCCGGAACTTCCAGCCTTACTTCAAGGATGGAAGTTGACGTGTTTAACCTAATTTGTCAGTTTCAAAGGTTAAGTTGCTTTTTGGGATTATGGATTGAACATGGATTGGCATGCGTTTTTTATTTGATTAAAACATCATTAAAGTTATTAAAGTGATAACAATAACAATTATAATCATTATTGAGAAAACAAGTTAATAATTGCTAATAAACTAACTGAATTGAATTATAAAGATATAACAGATAGAAATATGCTTCCCCCATGCAAAACGAAATTAGGTACATATTGCTTTATGCTTTTTCTTCGTCCGTTGCTGATGCTTCAGCTAGTGATTGGAGCAGTTCTCGGATATTGCGTAGTCGAGTATTTCGTAGAATTTTTTAGGAATTTATGCAGTGGAGCCGTTTGATATTCTTCTTTGGACCCCGTGTCCATCTGGTCTAGCTATCAGTTCAATTCTGATTTTCATTTTGAACACATAGTGATGACACTTTATGGAACTTTGTTTTTGGTTATTCATAAATAGTAAATATTTATGAGTGAATTTTTCTTTTTATTTACCTTGTAGGACAAACGAACATATTAATCAAAACAAACAAAGTGATCCTTGTCCAAATTGTCAAAAGCAACGTAAAACCTTTAAAATTGGCAAATTAAGTTAAACACGTAAACCAGGGAAGCGAGGCCGGTTGGTCAGGAAAGGTAAGACCCTCCTGGTAAGATAGTAACACTCGCAACATGTAAAAATCGAATTGAGAACAAAAATGAACATAGAACTATAGGACGTCAAAAGGCCTGCAACATCCCTGGTTCAACAATTTATTTGGAAGCAGTTAGCTTCGTTGTATAAAGTTCCCGTAGAGAGAACAAGTTCTACAATCGAGTATTAGTATTAATCTTAAAACAAATACACAATAAGCAAGAGAAGCGGGTATATTGCTGAATAGAAATGGTGAAGTCATCACGATTCTCATACATTAGATCAAAAAGTTCATAGAACGGGGTATATATTGTCGCAACAAACCATACATTTTTTTATTATTTTTCAATATAGTCCCCATTTACCCCAATGCACTTACACCACTTTTCTATCAGAATATCTATACCTTTGAAATAGAAGCTTCGGTTTGGTCCTGAAACCATGCCTCTGTGGCAGCCTTAAGTCCATCAGAAAATCTGATTCCCCGTAAATGGGATTTCAAATTTCTAAATAGGAAATAATCACTGGGTGCTAAATCGGGACTGTAGGTTGGGTAATTAAGTTGTTCGAACTTGCATTCACGAATCGCTGCTTGTGCAATCCTTGACTTGTGCACAGGAGCATTGTCGTGAAGAAACAATAACATTCGGCTCAACTTTCCCCTTCTTTTCAATTAAAATGCAGCTTTCAGCTGCTTCATTAGATCAGCATAGTAAGCCTCAGTGATAGAGATTCCAGCAGGTTGATAATTGATTAACAGAACATCCTTAGAATCCCAAAACACAGTGGCCATGACTTTGCCAGCTGATGGTTGGGTTTTGAATTTCTTTGTTTGGGGTGAGCCAGGGTGCTTCCATTACATGGATTCTTTTTGGTTTCTGGGTCTCAATAATGAATCCATGTTTCAGACATTGAAACCGGGTTATCATTATAAATGCCAAGAAGCTCCCGATTTGACTGGAGTCTTTGGAAGCGATCCTGCACATTTCTAGGTTTCTAGGGACCTATCTTCCGGATACTTTTGATGCTCGTGGATAACCGTGTATACACTTCCAAGTGAAATGTCACACTCCCAAGCTTTGTCATCAATCCTAATTTGACGATCATTCATGATGAGGGTCTCTACAGATGTGACATTTTCCTTTGTGATGGCATCAGCTGGCCGACCTACCCGTGGATCATCCTTCAGTGAGGTGCGCCCACGTTTAAATTCAGCTGACCATTTTGCCACTGTGGAATAGGCAGGACCACTGTCACCGTACACCTCGGCCATTCGTCGGTAAATTTCTTTGGCATTTGATCCCTCTTCTGTGAGGAACTTTATTACTGTCCTAAACTTAACATTTTGATTTTCCATTATTGCTTAATGGTCACCAACTTCGAATGCTTTTGAGAATTTCACATATATGTTGTGACAAATAAGTTTAAAATGGCGGAATGTGGTGTTGTCAAAATAAGTAAAAAAAACCATGTGTTACGCTTGGTTGAATACGCTGTTCTATCACCTTTCTTACTTCCCTCGTAGGATAAACAGTCAGCTTATGATTTTCAGTTCAGCGTTCTATGAATAACAAACGTGCTAATTTATATCCCAATCACAATCAAGAAGCAAAGTAAAAACGGCTGAACTGACAAGTTAGGTCACACACGTAAGCTTCAAGCAGGAAAGTGAGGCTGGGTGCTCCGGAAGGGTAAGCATCTCCTGTTTAGCTAGCTACACCTGCCACGTGTGTGATCAAAATTGTGTGAAAGGAACATGGAACTTTGAGACGTCAACATAACCAATGTAATTCTGGACACAAAGACATCAAACTTATCAGTAATATTGTGATGACTACCATAAAACATTTTGAGGACCTTTATAAGCCTAAGCTTGCAATAAACCTGAGTCAGCAATGTAAAGTTCCATAGTAGAAACTCGCTCTACCATAGCGACAATCGTCTTTCCATATTTACAAGGTTCGGTATATATTTTGCTTCAATCGATTAAAGAAACAAATTATGAAATTATGGTGCATAATTTGTGCCGAATTTTTGTTTGTGTCTAATAATAATGTGTCTCAGATAATTTTATCAATAAAATCGTCCTTAATCTAAATAAAATACTGATTGAGGTACAGAGTTAAAAGTGCATGTGATTAAACCAACCAGGTAATTATATATCTTAGAATTAAGACAGGATCAGTCAGTCAGTGGTCTTCATTTTGTTATAGGCGATAACTCGTATATTACCTGTAATTTTTAAAGATGGTTAATTTTGTTGCTCTTTTTATTTTTAACTTGGTGTTCGGAGTACCAATTTTTTGTCAAGTGATTGGATTTATGTCACCGGGTTGGGTAATTTACGGAAATGGTTCATACCAAGGCTTATTCGACCAATGCTGTGGAAATGGATCCGATACCGACAATGCATGTAAGCTATTCAAACACATATATACCAATCTATGTCCAAATCTCTTTGAAAACTGGCCGATGAAATTAAACAAGTACACTTGTACAAGGAAAGTGAAGTGAAATTAAGAATGCAAGGAACATGGAAGTATGGGACGTAAAATTTATGAGGATAATTTTAAATACTGTATATTGCTTTATTTTCACGGTGTCAAATTTTCGCGGTTTGACGATGACTAGTGTATTCGCGTTACATATTTTCGTGTCTTATCTGATTTAGAGAAAACGACTCTAGCAAGATAAATGGGCTGGTAATACCAGTGTCTATTCACGGTAGTTTAATTTTCGCGGGAATACACTTCACCGCGAATACAGCAAAAATAAAACCATAGCGAAATGTAAGCATTATACAGTACAGTGGCATAATATTTATCTACAATTTGATTTGTTCTGATTTCAGTCATGAACCAAGTAAACGTTGCGCTGGGTCTGGAAGCCACTTCATTAGCTCTCCTGTTACTTACAGCCATAAGTTTGTCTAGGTTATTGCAGTCTTCTGGAGATGACGACAATGATGGTATCAATGTTTGCCAGCGCCTTGCTTCTTTCTCATTACTGATGTATCCTTTTGCTGGTAAGAATTTTAAAGAATATCATTATTTTAAACTAACACTCACTTGTAACTTTTTCGGTAACTGGATAAAGTTTCTGAACTTGTCGTTACTTTACATGATTCATTATGCAAATTATCCACGCCAATACATGGATTGAGAGTTTATTAAGTAGACTTATTGGGCCAGCAAAACAGTTTGTATGTCACTTTAAATATAGGGTATACCTAGACACCAATAAAGCAACTTGAATCTTATATCTAACAAACTAATGGATCTAGTAGACGCAAATTTTGTTCAGCAATAACTGATATCGACTCAATAACCCACTGTATTCATTTTTTATAAACTTAGAGCAAGGTTAATTGGAAAAAGTGTGTGTGTGTGTGTGTGTGTGTGTGTGTTGTGTGTGTGTGTGTGTGTGTGTGACATGTATTTATAAGAGGACTCTGACTAGGGCATATATAAACAATACCAAACATGTTTGTGCCATTTCTTATTACATATAATACCAGTTTTAATTTTACATCATTACACGACAGTTTCAGAATACAATTCCTCATCAGTAGTGCTTGGTCCAAAATTAAAAACCAAAATTGATTTCAAGATGTTGCAAAGATACCCAAAGGACCAAAATATATATTTAACTAAATTTAGCTAAGGGAATACTTTATACTGATGTTGGGGTTTTTAATAGATAACATATTTGCTGTGTTTGGTAATATAGTTTTTCAGCAAACACTCGGTATAACAATGGGTACAAACTGTGTACCATTGCTTGCTGATTTGTGTCTTTATCCTTATGAGGCAGACTTTATGCAGATCCTTGTATTATCTGGAGAGAAGACTGTCGCCAAATCATTCAACTCAACATTCAGATATATAGATGACGTTCTGTCTCTTAACAATCTTAAATTTGGAGAATGGCATCTATCCTAGTGTGCTTGAAATAAAAGACACGACTGATTCCTCAAGTTCAGCTTCATATTTAGACTCAGACCTGAATTATGACGCCCACAAAAGGCTACATTTGAAACTTTATGACAAACGTGATGACTTCAATTTTTCTATTGTCAACTTTCCTTTTCTATGCAGCAATATACCTGCTTCTCCTGCTTATGGTGTAATTGTTTCTCAATTAATACGCTATGCTAGAGCTTGTTCCCACTACAGGGACTTTGTACAACGAAGCAGGCTGCTTGTAAATAAATTATTGACTGCAAGCTTAGGCTTGTGAAGGAAGGCCCTCAAAAAGTTTTATGGCTGTCATCACTAACTCGGCCATCACTCCGTGTCTCAGAAGTTTACGTAAATCAGCGTACCTCCAAGCGTTTCGGAAATGGATTCAGAGATTGAAATTATGTACCTTTCATAACATTTTCTTTTATTTTCATTTTACACAGGATTATTTACCCTATTTGGTTGTATAGTGGTAGTAGCAGACAAGTCCGCATCTTCTTTTCTGGGATATTCTTTTTATTTTTCTTTATTTGCTGGATGCATGATCATATTTGAGGTAAGATGAGTGGAGTATGGTTTATTTACGCAGCAACCAAGATACTTTTACATATAGTAAGGTTGTCAGTTGTCAGATATAATATAATAGAACCGGATATCCAGGAAAAAACCGCCAAAAATTTCAGGCAATACAATTGTTGTCTTCACTTGTGGAAGTTCGCGTGTTTAACGTAATTTGCTAGCTTCAAAGTCTTTACTTTGCTTTGGGATTTTGATGGACATGGATAAGTGTATTTGTTTTTTTTTTTAGTTTTTGATTTACATTAACCATATGACAGAAGTATTTATCCAGTAAAAAGCAGTCTATACTTTAGTAAGATATTCTGATAAATAATTAGCCATTTCATAATGGCGTATATTTTTCTCAGTGAATATGTGACTATAGATAACAAGTTATCTATATCCATTATTTTTATTTTGTAAAGAAAGCGATGTTGTTTTACACATACAGAGATTGTATTGATAAATGTATTTTTGTCAATACACTACCCGTTTACATCAAAATTACAAACCTTGCACACATTTACTTAACCATGGCTTGTATCTAGAGTAATGCAATTCGTTTTCTGCGATAAAAACTTTTTATTAACTTGGACCAGTTTTGATAGACCAACAACAAATATAAAATGAAGGCAAGCAACAACAACCTGGCTAAATGACCTTTGACTGAAATATTCACTGTGGACTAGTACATTACTAGTAAATGAACACAGGTGTTTATTTTATCATGGGAAACGTGTATTTTTATGTATGAACTACATCTATTAAAAAACCGTGCATTGGGTTGGTTATTGTATTTGAATATTCCCAATAAAATTCAAATAGACAGGTCAATGGCGTTTGCCTTTACCACTACGCGTTACAAGTATATACTTCAAGGTACAGCGGCTTATACGAGTGATACTAGTCTTTCAGAAGCAACGTCGTACTTATATTTAAACCTGAAAATAAAATGATTGGCAACGTAAAAATCGAGATATTTCAACAACATTTTCCACATTTTCATGTCGTATTTAAAAAATAATTTCGAAAGATTTTTTTTTAAAAAATAATTTCGAAAAAATTTACATGAAAGTATTTTTTAACATTTTAGGTATTAATTGCATTAATCGGCTGGTTGGTATACAGAAAGTGTAGTGACGAAGATTCAAAACAAATTGTTTCCAGTAGCAACACGTCTGTAGGAAGAACTAGTGAGACTATGGAAGATTACATAGCTGTGCACGAGGAGGTCCACGCCTATAATGGTATCGTTGCCATTGTTAGGAGGACATTAGTGATAACAAAAGTTGTTAAATAGAATACTTGTTTATTTTTGCATGTTTTATCGTAAAACCATGGGAAAACATTAATGCCAAATCAGAGAATCAAGCTTGGAATCGTCAAACAGATTGAAGAGAATAACATTATTGGAGTTTACATCAATTTCAGATAAAGTGCTTTATACCACAACTAATTATTCAATTAATGATTAATATAGTCAATTAAAATTAAGATTGTAGTTTGGACATGAATATTGGTATAGCTTTGGGGTGTGGTTAAGCCATGAATTGGTATGTTTGATATTACTTTGCTTTTGGGATTGTGGTTTTGATATGGGTTAGTATATTTGTTTTTACTTTGCTTTGGGGTTGATGTTTGGGCATAAATTGAAACGTTTGTTTTTATTTTGCTTTGGGATGGTGGTTTTGACATGGGTTGGTATATTTGTTTTTACTTTGCTTTTTGGGATTGGTATTTGGGCATAAATTGGTATGTTTATTTTACTTTGCTTTTGGGTTGATGTTTGGGCATAAATTGGTATGTTTGTTTTACTTTGCTTTGGGGTTGATGTTTGGGCATAAATTGGTATGCTTGTTTTCCTTTGCTTTGGGGTTAATGTTTGGACATAAATTGGTATGTTTGTTTTACTTTGCTTTAGGGTTGATGTTTGGACATAAATTGGTATGTTTGTTTTACTTTGCTTTGGGGTTGATGTTTGGGCATAAATTGGTATGTTTGTTTTACTTTGCTTTGGGGTTGATGTTTGGGCATAAATTGGTATGTTTTGTTTTTTTTATTATGGCTTAACTGCAATTGTGATTTAAATCTTCGGTGATTGATGCCGTCAATATGGCCTAACAAATGTTCCGTTGAACTTGTTTGAAAATTTACGTCCATTTTAGCCATGTTTTCTATAGTTTTTGTCCTTTGGAAATCATGAGTACCAACTAAAACAAAATATAAAATAAGATAAGATATACAAATTGTATAAAAGTATAAAATATGAAAATACTAAATTATTATAATTACTATACTGAATCACAATACTAGATATGAAATTAAACTTTTTCTGATAAGTATTTCTTTTAGAAAAATACTGGTGTAAATTTCTATTTATATATCAGTTCATGTTATTAGAGCCATTGGGACCCTTATCATGTATACCAATTTTAAATTTTCAATGTAATAGGAATGTTTACACGAAATAAAGTTCAAAAATAAAATAAAACTGCGGATAAATGCATTTAGGCTTTGCTCAAATTAAGTACAGTAATGGTTCACAGGAAAAGTGAACAAGCGTCTTATCATTTTAATTGTTATGCTAAGTCCATTAACCCCTTCTCTACCGGAATGTTTAGCACATCTTAACTCAACACACACATTTTACAACACATACAGTTGTGTCATAACTTATAGTTGTAACTATATAACCTAGGGAAGGATCGGTACTTTATTATTATTATTATATATTTAAAAACCCATATAAGCTGAGAGCTACAAGAAATGTTATAAATATAAGGTGAAGTTGGATTTAATTTATCTTATTATTTTTAGAACAAAGGGGAATAACTCTATACCAGTAACGTCAGATTTTAAACAGAAAACATCAGATTTAGAATTTGATGAGAAAATTCCATATGCTCTTTTGCCTACTGCGAAATGATTTACGTAAAATAATTGGCAAGTGTTGTGTCATATTTAAACATAATTATCATTTCTAATAATAAAAAATGGGATCACGTGACCTTGGGTTAAAGGTCAATACCAATCAGGATTTTAAGGAATCGCTCTTGATCGTTAAAGTTTGACCGTTACAAAAAGGGTCAAGTGACTACTGATTCTTAGATCATGTTTAGCCATTATTAAAATATTGCCCATGGAAGATTGAAAATTAGCCATTATTCATGGCAACCGAAAGGTCAAAGGTCACGTGCATTTTTTACTAAATTTCTTGCTGAATGCGTCATAATCACCACATAGTTCACGTATCATCTAAAGCTTACATTTTAACAAGAAATCTGTGGCCTACTGATCACTAAGTATACCAATGTTAGACTTGAAATCAATACTTGCGGCATGGGACCTCATACTGAACTTACATACAAAATTTCAGGTTGCTGTGGTTAGTAGTTGCTGAAACAACTTTAATGAAAATCTTTGTTTCAGACGGACGGCGTCAGGTCAGAGGTAGAGCAGTAAATCTCCCTCTTCTTTGAAGCGGGAGTATAATAATGTAATGTAGAAAAATTAAATTCAGTTTTAGTCAACTTTAATTTAATGCTAAAATCAGTTTATCGTTAAATAACATATCGGGACACGTTCACGTGACCAGGGCCAAAGTCAATCTATATCAATTATTTCATCCAGACGGTAAAAGGTAATAATTGTGGTATAACCGCCCCATTTGACATTTACTCCTGTTCTTTTTCAAAATCGGCAATTTTCATAATCAGTGGTCCTAACATGTGCTTTACGTTTCTTGTCTTGCTTGTTCAACTGTTTCTATCAGTTGTTTTGTGGCGTGTTCTTGTTTGCGATGGATGTTTCCAGATACAGGGATTTCAGTTATAAAAGACCAATCCGACTTGTATAGACCCCTATATAATTTATATTTCTGACGTATACCTTGTAGGCGTACTGCTGTTGTCACTATCTATGACTGATCACAGAACCTCAGCTTTGCTAAAATTTTGGAAGTTTTTAACTTTAAGTATGATGTTCCATATATTTTACATAAAATAATCAAAACAATGCACAAGATATTTAGTGTACACATTTTGTAATATTCAGACATGGATTTTGTTATATGTTGTCACGGAGAACCCAACCCCGTATATTCAGATGCTGAAATATAAGTAAAACTAAATCATTGTTTTAATTAAACTCCCCTTAATAAGATCGGGAAATACAGTCCCGGGGCCTATATCGATGGCACCACAGCTGAACAAGTTCACTACCATTCAAATAGATACAAGTATCCAAGTAACGGTATGGTTACTTTGTTTAAAGGATTGTCATTTGAACATGAATAAGATTTTTTTAAATGAATGAGGTTACAGTCACAAATATATCACTTATATCGGTAGATTACATGCTATAGGCGAAATGAGGAGAATTTTGTCTTTGTAGTGTGATCAGGGCTATGTGCGTTGTTTATAGCGTGTCACGCCTATCGTGGCACGGAACATTGGTTTTTAATGATTTCCAAATGCTGAGTGCTTGACGAAAAACAGTCACTACATGTATTTTCAAATCTTGATTATAGCCAAACGGGATTTCCATGACTAACCTTTCATATGTATACGGAGTGGAATCAAGTAATGATGTTTTAGACAAATGTCGAGGTTCTTTTACTTATATTCAGGCGGTCAGTTCTGCAGGAAACCGGAGTACCCGGAGAAACCCTTTGCAAGCGAACTGACAAACTTTCTCACACTAGGATCTGCCCGAATTAATGTGGGTCGAATCTAGGATGCATTGTGTTTGATAAGCGTGAGATGTAAAGTGATTTGTAAGTTAAAGTTTAGACCACCAGGCCACCTTTGTCTTTTCAATGACAAAGGATAAACAGTTAGATTTTGATTTGCAGTTTTGTGTTCTCTATACTATAGAGACATGCCGTCATCACAGTATTGTTGATAAGTTTGATGTTTCTGTGTCCAGGATTGCCCTGGATATATTTGACGTCTCATAGTTCAATGCTCCTTTCACACAATTTTGATTACACACGTGGCGGATGTAGCTAGCTAAACAGGAGATGCTTACCCTCCGGGAGCACTCGGTCTCACTTCCCTGGTGGAAGTTCACGTGTCTAACATAACTTGTCAGTTCCAAAGTTTTTACTCTGCTTTTGGATTGTGATTCGGGCATGGATTAGTATGTTTGTTTTTGATGAAATAGCTGCAAAAACACAGTATACCATGTCGTATGAAATAGGTCGACCCTCTAAATTTTTCCATTCAGCTATTTTATTCTAAAGAATAGTTTGTTTGTCAAATTTTGGGTACGATTTTTAATTTAAAACCTATTAAACAGTTTCCATTCAAAAGCAAAAACATTTTGTACTAAACAACTCAACGAATCAAAACAACCAAGGAAAAAACAACAATAAAACTAGGCAAAGAGACATTGTTAATTAAATTATAGATAACAATGCCCTTAAAATGTATGGCCGTCATCACATATTGTTGATAAGTATGATATTGCTGTATCCAAATTTACCCTAGATATATTTGAGGTCCCATAGTTCCATGTTCCTTCTATTCCCAAGTGCAAGCTAAACAGGAGGCCTTCCCGATCACCCAGCCTCACTTCCCTGGTAGCAGTTCACGTGTTTAACATTGTAATCCTACTTCAAATATTTTACTTTCCTTTGTGATTGGGGTTTTGATATGCTTGGTATGCTTTTGATTTGTAAATAGTTTGCTTCGTTTTTCAAAGTCATGTATATTCATATATTGTACACCATTTACTCTTAAACTGACTTATTTGTTTGTAATTTGTTTTTGTTTTTTGTTGTTTTTTTTTTTAAATGTCTCCGGTACTTTATCAGCAATCCGCGTCCTTGATCTAAAATAAAACACTTATCGAAGTACAAAGTTAAAGTTTATGTGATAAGTCCCACTAAATAATTATCTTTCTTGGATTTAAAACAAAATCAGTCTACGATCTTTATTTTGTTGTAACCAGTAACTCGTACTTTTCCTCAGTTTTGTAAGATGGCAAATTGTGGTGTGGTTTGTGCTTTTTGTTGTATGTTCGGATTACCACTTATTCTTCAAGGAGTTGGGTTTCTGACACCGAGTTGGCTGAATGATGGAAATTGTTCAATGCAAGGCTTATTTTACCACTGTTGTGAAGATGGGTGTGGTACTGACGATACATGTAAGTTAATAATTGTTTAATTACATACGTGGCGGCTGTAATTAGCTAAATAGGAGGTGCTTACCCTTTCGGAGCACCCAAACTTGTCTGACCTAGCTTGTCAGTCCTAAGGTTTTATACTTTGCTTCTGGATTGTGATAGTATGTTTGTTTTTGATACATTTACAAACATTGAATAAAAACTCCTATGAGAAATTTTTGTTAAAAGATACGAATCAAACACAAATGAACCGATCCATGACCAAACCACAATCCAAAAGTAAAGTAAAACATTGAGATAAATTAAACAAATATTAAGTTTAACACCTGAACGTTCACCGGTAAAGTGGGTTAGAATTCTTTAGATGTGCAAGTACCTCCTATTTAGCTAGGTATACCAGTCACAAATAGCTTGTAATTAAGAATTACATATTTACCATTTTAATTTTACAGCACTAGACGGCCTATTCGTAATACAATTCCTCATCAGTAATGCTTAGACCAAAATTATAAAACCAAAATTGCTTTCTAGATGTTGAAAGGATATCGAAAGGACGCTGAAATTAATTGATATTGTCACGATTTTTTAACTGATATCGAGGCTGTCAGTTCATGGATGATAGGAAGCTGTAATATCCGGAAAAAAACACCGACTCTCGACAAGGCAACTGATAATCTTCCACAAACTATGAACTACCTGATCGGGATGATGAGAACCTAGCGGTGAGAATTGCTATGATCTGTTAACAGACGTTTTCGACCACTTAATAAATTTAAAATTGTCTTTCTTGGCAAAAAAGTAAAAACTAATTTACTAAGTAATCAGACAGTGAGATAAAGAACATACGAAAAATAGTATCCATTGGTGTGGTTCAACTAAAATAATGGGAGAAAATGGTATCAAGTGATCTGGTTAAAAGTGTTTAATGATATCCAGTGGTGCGGTTAAACGGAAATAACGTGATCCATTGTAAGACATTAATCATAGCACTTCCTTTTTAACTATTTTAAGTCATATAACAATCGTGTAAACAAATTAAGGTTGTCTAGTGTTCTAAAAGAACATCTAAGACATTACATGATGGGATTTATTTTATGTTGGTAATTTTAAATTACAAAAGGTTTTTCTTAACTAAAATATTGACAAATGTATGACTAGCATAATATTACGATTCACACAATGTTTATCACCGTTGTAATACACACTGTATATGAATGACGACATATGGTTCAGGCAATGGAATGACTGGACGTCATTTTCATTTTTATGGAGGGTGAAACAGTATGTACAAAAACCATAAAGTCTATCGGACGAAATCAGTAAGAAGGCTGTTATGAGCAGGTGGCTTTTATATACAGGTTCAAATAAAATGATTAGAAAGTTTACTGGCCTTAAAAAGCAGGTGGTCTCTTTATAGAAGTGGTGGCTTTTATGCAGGTTTAATTGCAATTCTGAAATAATAGTTTTAAAAAAATATGAGATTGTAATTATAATAAAAAAAAATATATCCATGTCGTAACCATAACCCCAAAGCCAAGCAAAATCGTTTAACATGACAAATTAGGTTCACCACGTGAACCTCCACCAGGAAGGTATGGCCGGGTGCTCCAGAATGGTAAGCACCTCCTGTTTAGCTAGCTACACCCGCCACGTGTGCACAAGAAAAAAAGAAATGTTTCATTGTCTCTATGAACGTACAAAGTAAATAGATAAATAGACATCATTGGACTCTATGAACAACGATGTTCAAACTGCTTTAAGTCCAATACTTTAAATATCCCCTCTGATCGACAATAAACCTTATACAAGTGCATTTACAAGTATTTCAAATAATTTGATAAACACCAGTGGGTCTCATTTGTTATTTAATCACCTGAGCTAGATAAACCTGTTCTATGCCTTCAACCTAAGTCAATCACAACTCACTGTATCATATACCACTTTTTGAATGTATTTTATAATTTAAATTGAAAAAGTGGTATACGATAACTGCATTTTAAGACATTTAAGTATAACATAGATATAACTTATGTAAACAAACCAACCTGAAATCTTCAATAAACTTCCCATGCATATCTGGTAACTACGCAACATATTTTAACTTTCCTAAATTTCTGACATGTACAAACCTACTAAAATCTTCAAGTAACCTAGCGTGCTTGACTTAGGACTTTCTGACATATTTTAATTTGTTGAAATTTTAGCCATGAACCTGTCTGAGTTGACATAAACTTGTTATAAAGAGACCAGACTAAAAAAATTGTGCTTACCTTAAATATCTTGGGTTTTTTTAATTGCAGACATGAACAAACTAGCCTTAACTGTTTAGACAAATTTGCATAATTCATTACTAAACTTACAAACTATGTAACTTGCAATTTCAGACATGAACAAAGGTGCCCTAGGTCTGCAAGCTACTTCATTTGCTGTTCTGTTATGCATTGTGATCAGCTTGCAAAAACAAATGTGTTGTGAAGATGACGACGATGATGAGGGTTTCACCGTTTGTAATTGCATTGCTGGTTGCTCTTTGTTGATGTATCCGATTACTGGTAAGGACTGTTAGGAATAGCTTTTTCCCAATGCAGGAATTGTATACAACCCAGCAACCTGCTTACATAAATTATTAATGCCTATTGTTGATAGATATAATATCTGTGTCCATAACTACTTTGAATATATCGTGCGTTCCTTTCATTCTTAATGTAAATTCTATATCTGATAGACGTAGCTAGCTAAACAGAAGATATTTGCCATTCCGGAGCACCTGTTCTCATTTTCATGGAAGAAGATACCGTGTTTATCCTAAGTTTTAAGTTTTTTATACTTTGCTTAGGAATTGTTGTTTTTGTTTTTAATTATTAAGCATTATTACTTAAACTATATTGCTAAGTTATTATAAACAAAATCAAAATATACTAATCCATGTCCGATTCACAATCTCGAAGCAAACTTTGAAACTAACAAGCACGTGAACTTCCATCAATGTTTAGCAAAGTAAATACATATTATATACACAGAGTGTAGGTACAACCCTCAGTATGAGGTCGAGTCCTTTTTTCGTAGCCGTATCACTGCGAGTCGCGCTTGCGCGACGAGTAGTGATACAGCCACAAAAAAGGACGAGAGGGTTGTACTTACACACTGTGTATATAATATTTTTATCTAACATTTCCAATTAGGTTATTTAAAATAATAAAAAAACAATACTTTATGTGAAAAATTACATTTTACAACAGAAAACCACTGAACTATGTTATGACATTTGTTCTACATTCTCCCTAATGACGTCACAATGAGAACGTGCACGTGCACTTTACCGCCAATGTTGTATAACCACAGTATGGTGATACAAGATTCTGTATCATGCGTGTTTGATAAAACTTATATTTCGTAGAAAAACTAGTCTAATGTTAGATAAATATATGGCAATTTTTACTTAAAACTTTAATTAGAAATAGCCATCGCACAAGAAAAAGAACAGAGAAACATCGGAAACCTAGTAATTATAATCGTGAGCTTGTAAATCAAAACACCCCTCGAAGCTTTCGTACGAATTTCACTCGTTTAGTCTTTCTGTTTGTCAGTTCGTCTGTCAAAGGTCGATGGGTTTTCTCCAGATACGCCAGTATCCACTATCTTCTCTGATCATACAACCTCAATATAGAAAGAATCTTGACTGACGCGTAAATACCGTAAAGTAATCCATACATCAAGAACACGACACAACAATAACAACAAAACACAAAGCAAAATGAAAATAAATTTAAAATAATCAAAATAATAATAATAACAATTAAAGATAAAATAATTGGTTTTAAAACTCCATATATTTAAAAAAACAATAGGTATATGTAGATTAAATTATGTCCAGTGGCGTGGTTAAGATATTTTATTTTACTTTGAAATGTATTAGTATAAAACTCATGTGAAGTAGCGGGTGATATCACCTCTCACCACCTATCACCTATCGTCGTTGCATATAAATGATAAAGAGTCTATCTACGTATTAAAACATTTTTTTTCTAATATCGTGTTAGATAATATTTAAAATCTGTCAACATGATAAATATTATTCATTTATGTAATCAAACAGGAGATTAATATTATCGCATTTAAATACCACCCACTGCCTTCATTAACATGCATCCTTCGAATAGCAAATTATCCTTAATCGATTAAAGTATTCAAAAATTGGGATATAAATATCTACTATCACAAACATTAATTTTATGCAGGATAATCAACAATTTAATTGCAAAATACAATCATTTTTAACTGAAACTTTTATACTTTTATATATTTGAACAATTATGCACAAAACTCTAAAAATGAAGTTTCAACCGACTGGGGAACCCTTGTAGGTCAAATACGTATTGATTTTTCTTAACCCTAAGACTGTCATTCAGGACAATGATCTATGTCTTGTCGAACGTTTATTAAACGGTGGTGTTTAATAAGTTTATGACCTGTACATATATCATTATCAGTATAGGACGATACTGTTTACACTGCGGAGCTAGGGACGTCTAGTTATTTGTAATGAAGGACACCTCGCCATGACTGACTTGGTGGTCATCTTCAATCAAATCGCAGATGATAAAGTAATTGATAGTGATATTGTTCTATTAAGCTCATTTTTCAGAATCTTTTCTTCTTCAGGATTATTAATCCTCATTGGTTGTATACTGGTAGCAGCAGATAAGTCCGCATCTTCCTCTCTGGGATATTCTTTTTACCTTGCTGTAGCTGCTGGGTGCATTATCATATTGGAGGTATGGCAGTATACTTTTTATGACGCATATGGTCGTTATCAATTGATAAATATGAATATAACATGGAGATATATTATATATACTATAGGATTATTGAACTGATATTGTGACATATTGTCCCGAGTTGATTCGACATTTGCACGAGCTTGCGAGGCAAATTTCGAATCAACGAGGGACAATATTTCACAATATCAGTTCAATAATCCTTTTATTATATAGCAAAATAAATTTCGTTTACTCCCGTCAAGTATTTCATCTAAAATACCATTTTGTTGTACAAAACATAAATATTGCACTAGTTCTTGTAAATTGATATAAGAACTAGTGCAATATGACAACAACAAAAGCCATGACGTCAACAACAATCTTATGACGTCATAAACGACAGCGTCATGTGACAAAGCGTGCAGTATGAAAAAATTGATTCGAGAAACCTCTGACTGGAACAAAGTTAGCGTGCAATTATCAGTATAAATTGCACGCTAACACCTCGGGATTTATCGTTTAATTTCTATGCGAGGCATATATTGCTATATAATAATAGATTATATTTATTATTTAAAACCGCTGGCCGTACAAAACCGAACGACCATTAAAATCCAATACAGTCAAACCTGTCTATAAAGGTCACCGAACGAAAAGAGTGAAATGGCCTTTATGGGCAGGTGGCCTTTATATACAGGTTCAAATAATATGAATAAAGAACAATTGGGATACAATTCACCTGACATTTATAAGCAGGTTACCCTTATATAGAGGTGGCATTTAAGACAAGTCGGACTGTATATATATAGAAATAAGAAGTCCAATAGACCCTTAATCGTTCAAGTAGCACTATATTTGCATTCGAATTTCAGACAGTCATATAAATATGCATCAAACAGAATGTTACATAATAAAACAACAATACATTTGCATAAATAAAAAATAATGAAGATATACATTTATTTTCTTTATTTCAAATTTCAAAAATTAATCAATCCATAAAAACATGCTATAACTATTTATACATATTTTATTTATAGAAATTTTGGATTCCGGACGACCATGCCTTGAACAAATTTTAAACCGCGTGGACCAAGATTCATCAATAAAATTTTAGTTAATTTCCGTATCAGTAGCTTTTCAAATCTTTGCTTAAAATTCATTTTTAAAATACCTCAAAAATTTGGAAAACAAATTATAAGTATGAAAAACACCTATATTTTTGTCAAATGGTTTTACATCATCAACTTTCTATATTTCAAGTTTCAACCTAATTCGTCCATATACCTGTAATAGCTATTTATTTTTTTTTCGATACATCATAAAGATGGACATTTTTGATTTCGGATGACTATTATATAAAAACCTTCTCTGGCAAATTTGATTCAATTTGGCTCAGCGGTTTAAGAGGGAAAAATCAAACTTTAAAAACACACACTTCATAATGTCTAAACTTCAGCTGGCTATAGGCAGTTAGGTTTAACATGATATAGGTAAACAACAATTAGTTTTATTTATAGTCCGATTTAATTAAATTATATATACAGAAGATACACTTATAACCAAGTTGCATTAAGTTGAAAATTATCATTTACGATGTTTTCACAGAGAATATTTGTAAGATGTCATTTTAGCCTAGCATTGTTTTTTTCTTTTAGAACAACTTAAGGCAAAATAAATGATGTTTGTTTTATAAAAATCATTGGTTGTGTATATCAAACTTAAAATTTTTCTTAAAGAATATCTTTTAAAGACATTACATCGTATCCTTTAATGTTTTAGGTAATATTTCTGTGTTGTCTGATATGCAGAGAGGCTCGTGGTGATGAAGGCGAACATACTAGTTGCAGGAACGACACTGATATAGCAACAACAAGTTCCAGTGCTCACTTAGCCGAGACTAGGGGAGGATACATGTCACGACACGTAGCTGTCCACGAGGAGGTCCACGCTGCCTCCAATGGTATTGTTGCCATGGTCAGAAGAACACTTGTCGTCACAAGAATACATCAGTGAATAAAAACAAACCATGACAAAGGCTAAATACTAAATCAGAACAGTTTTAAATCAGTAACATTTTTTCTCAATCACGCTTCTCTACTGGAGATTTATAATAAAAATAATGAAAATTAGTAAATTGGTATTTCTAACCACCTGTGCGAATTGAACCACTTAACATTTTAGACTTTTGATATTATCATTAAAATTGAAAAAGGAAAGGAACTTGGAGTTACAAGACGTCGAAATATCCAGTGTAATTTGAATAAAAAACATCATTCTTGTCAACACTATTTGAAGTTTGAAGTTTAAATTTGAGTTGAGTCTATTTCTGTCAAAATCAAAACAATCACTTGTGACGTCAATATAATGTCACAAAGATGGTACTGAAACATGTTTGATAACTTGATAACTATTTTGTATATTTTCCCTTATAAAATACTGAATATTAAATTCGAACAACCGTCGCACTCTATGAAACCATAAGCAAAAATACTGATCTATGCCCTAATCACAATCTGGAAGCAAAGTTGAAACTCTGAAACTGAAAAGTTAGGTTAAACACATGTTTTACTAGTAAAGTGAGGATGGGTGCTCCGGAAGGGTAAGAACCTCATGTTTTCGATGGAAATCTATATTTGTAGAATAGAAATATGTGTTTTTAATATCCATATATGGCATAAAATATGAAATATATGTCATCTTTTTTTATTTATTCTGTATCATGTTCTTTTAAAGGTAGATATCATTGTACATTTCTGTCCATGCTTCAATTTTTGTTTATTTACTTTTTTATGCCTTACCTTAATGCTCTTCTCGCCAGAAGGCGCATAAGGTCAATCGCTATTTTTGCCTGTTTTTGCTACTGATTTGGCTGTGTTCCAGCTAGTCCATCTAGCGGGTTTTTTCCTTTTCCGTTGTTCCCCTCCGTGTGAACTTAGGTCTTCCCCTTTTTCTTTGTTCCTCTGGTTGCCACCATAGTTTTGTCCTCTAGTCATTAGTTCCCTCTTTCCTCAGTAACTGTCCAACCCAGTTCTATTTTCTTTTCTGGTCTCTTAGCTTATGTTGTTAAGTCTTGCTGTTTCCAATATTTTCGATTTTGGACTTTCTGTTGCCATCTTATTCTTAATATCCTTCTGAGGCATTTTGTTTGAAAAGTGTCTAAGAGGTGTTTATTTTTCTTTGTTATTTTCCAAGTTTCACTTCCGGGAAGCAGTACTGGTCTAAGGTCTTTTTTTATTGCCATTCATTTTTATTGTTTTGATATGTATTAAATCATATTTTTATTGTTAATTTTAAACCTGATTTTAATTATGCACTACGCGAGTTTAGGTAATGGAACAGGAGATGCTAACCATCCGTATCACCCCCCCCCTCAGTTATCTGGTGGAAAGACACGTGCTTAACTTAATTTATCAATGTTAAAGTTTTCACTTTGCTTTAGGACCGTGATTTGAACATGGAATGGCATGTTTGTTAACATCTGCATAAGCTGAAGTATCTAGCTATAATCAATAACAAACATACTAATCCATTTCCGAATCACAATCCAGAAGCAAAGTAAAAACTTTGGAACTGACAAGTTAGGTTAGACACGTGAACTTCCACCAGGGAAGTGAGGCCGGGTGCTCCGGAAGGGTAAGCACCTCCTGATTAGCTAGCTACACCCGCCACGGATGTAATCAAAATTGTGTGAAAGGAACATGGAACTAAATAATAATTTTTATTGATTGTTTTTAATTAAAAAATCGTGAAATATAATGTTTAAAGGTTGTGTTGATTTATTCAAAATTACAATCATCTACAAATAAAGATGTCCATATACATATCACAATCTACAAAATTAGGTGAAAACTAGCCAGTTTATGTCTAATCACATGTACTTTCAAACTATTAAAGCAATATATCCAAATCAAATTCCTGTAATAAACAAGTGAGTGATAGATGAGTAATTTAGTTTATCACAAAATAGACCGAAAGCTTAACGTGTAACCTTTCGTTTTCTGACGTCATGGTTTTGTATAACCGGCAATGTATGGATACATTGGTAACAGGACTTAACATTTAATAATTGCAGTGTTAATATCAATATAAATTGTAAAAACACAGATATTTAAAATTAAACCTTCACAGGTTGATCTTGTGTTGTCGTTTGATCCAATTAAAACCCGTTCGGTATTCACAAGGAATTTCCACGAAAAACATGAATGAATTTGTCACAGAATCTGTAAGTTGTAAGCGACGGATTGTAAAAAAAATATTAAACTTTGGTTGTAATCGATCTATCATAGTTTAGATCGAATTACTCTCGGGCTACTTTGTCATACACCGTGATAGACTGAATCACTTTCAAATAGCTTATTAGGAGAATTTGATTTAGATTGTAAATATTTTAATGCTGGAATTGTGTGCACTTCGAATTCTTTCATTGAAAGTTTATTGGTCGTCATCACAATATTTTTATAAAAATTGATGTCTCTGTACCCAAAATTGACCTTTATATATTTTACGTATTATTCCATGTTCTTTTCATTTTCAATTTTGATTACACGTGGTGGGTGTAGCTAGCTAAACAGAATGTGCATGCCCTTTCGGAGCACCTTGCGGAAATACACATGTTTAAATTAATTGGCCGGGTTCAAAAAATTTAATTTGCTTTAGATTGTGATTTGAACATGGATTGATGATATGTTTCTTTGTGATTAATTAAGTGTTCTGTTTATAGCTGAAGTTGATAAATAAAAATGACAAATATAAAAGGTATATAAAAATCAATTGAAAAATAAATAATAAATAAATAAATAAATAAATAAAGGTCCTGTTCTTCATACACCGTTTCTAATTATAGAGCACGAAATCATTGATTGTTACGCCGTACATCAGATTACGCAAGGATTAACATAAAAAGATTTGTATGAAATCCATTGTAAAGACAATTTCTCATTTCATGTGCGCCACTGCGATAGCTCAGGTGGTATAATGCTCACTCCGTAAGTGGAAGGTCATATGGCCGGGCCATATGACACCCGGCCGGGTGTGACCCAAGACTTGAAATTAGGTAGTGACTGTTCTTTCGCCAAGCACTTAGCTTTACGAATTAAAAGTCGCGGTTCTTTCAATGGGAACTTAAAATAAACTGGGTCCCGTGTCCCGGTATGTGTGGCACGATAAAGAACCCTGTTGTAAAATGCCATAAGCGCAACGCACAGGCAAGACTTCTGCACCTTCGCCTATAGCTGGCAAAGTCTCGATATAAGTAAAATATTTTTGACTGGGACGTTAAACACTATTTCTCAACTAATTTCTAATGTAATGTAGTCCTTTGTATGAACACATCTATCAAAAACAAACATACTAATCCATTTCCGAATTACAATCCAGAAGCAAAGTAAAAACTTTGGAACTGACAAGTTAGGTTAGACACGTGAACTTCCAACAGGGAATTGAGGTTGGGTGCTCCGGAAGGGTAAGCACCTTTTGTTTAGCTAGCTACACCCGCCACGTGTGTAATCAAAATTGTGTGAAAGTAACATGGAACTATGAGACGTCAAATATATCCAAGGCAATCCTGGACACAGAGACATCAAACTTATCAACAATACTGTGATGACGGCCATAAAACTTTTTGAGGGCCTTGATAAGCCTAGGCTTGCAATATCCTTGAGTCAACAATTTATTTGCAAGCAGCCTACTTCGTTGTACAAAGTCCCCGTATTGGGAACAAGCTCTACCATAGCGTATTAATTGGGAAACAAATACACCATAAGCAGAAGAAGCAGGTATATTGCTGCATAAAAAAGGAAAGTTGACAATAGAAAAATTGAATTTATCACGTTTGTCATAAAGTTTCAAATGTAGCCTTTCCTGTGCGTCATAATTCAGGTATAAGTCGAAATATGAAGCAGAACTTAAGGAATCAGTCGTGTCTTTTATTTCAAGCTCACTAGGATAGATGACATTTACATAGTCTCCAAATTTAGGATTGTTAAGAGACAGAACGTCATCTATATATCTGTATGTTGAGTTGAAAGATTTGGCGACAGTTTTCTTTCCAGATTTAACAAGGTAAAATATTTGGTATTCAATTTAATCCCTCATGTATTTATATTTTAAATATTTTTCATCTATATATTTTTTCCTATTTCTTTTTCTGATTTTTCTTTCTAATATAAATTTGTTCATTAATTTACTTATTAATTGATACAATACTTTAAGATAAGCACTTCTATAATCTTACAATATTATCTATAGTTGATACAGTTGATTTGTTAATTATTATCCAGTAACACCTTACGGATAAAGGAGACTGAAAAGGTGTCAACACTATTGTTGTGCTGTCAAGGATTGATAAAGATAGTGTCGTTTGCCTTAAGTACCCTAATTAGCATTCTATTAAGAAAGTGAATTAAAGGTGATTTAGAACCGATTCAAACAGAGCTTTTACCTATAGCATATCCTATTATGACATTAAAAACGCTTTATTTCTGTAGAAAATCAAATAAACCCGAATAAAAGTTGATATAATTTACTTACTTGTACCTAGTCGTAACAGGAAATATGTATGCGTATCCGTGATTAGCGTAGAATATTTCTGCACAGAGCAAAACGTTGGCGCTTTGGGGATTTAACATGTTCATAACAAGGCAAATGGCACAAAGGACATCATTCCCGGTGTAAAAATCTTCATTTTCGTCATGTAAAATTACCATAGCATCAACATTTTCCATTCTAGAGAAATACTTTATGATAATCGTGGATGCGCATACAGATATTTTTAGTTACGACTAGGCACAAGTAAGTGAATTATATTTATTTTGATTCAGATTTATTTGATTTTCCATGGAAAGAAAGCATTATTCACTGTCAAAAACAGACCGGCTATTACAGTACTTAAAAACAACTTCCGTGTACGTGACGGAATAAGTGTACCTGACGATGAAGATATAAGCATAATTATTTAAATTATGATATCCTTCTGTTCAGTTCATTTAAGCTGACAATAGCTATTTTGTTTTTTTTTTCAACCGATTACAATCACAATCTTGTGCAAGTACTAATGATGAAGAATTGTATTTCGTAACGCCCGTCTAGTGTTGTAAAGTTAACACTGCAATTTCCTTTATGTTTTTATTAGGATTATTTTTATCGGTTGTCAAAGTGTTTTAACATTTCTTTCTTTATCACGCAATTTTGATTTCGAATGTGTTTCTAATCACAAGTTAAAGTTTGTATAACTGAATTTGAGTAATATCTTATTGATGATTAATAACAATTAGCTAAAAAATAAATCGATCATATATTATCAGAGTTGAAAACATTTTTTGAAAGGTCATCAAGTATAGTATTACATCAGGGGCCAGTTGCACAAAAAATTATTAAATTTAATCATTAGATCAGGTTATGACAACAGTATGACATCAGGGGTCAGTTGCACAAAAAATTATTAAATTTAATCATTAGATCAGATTATGACATCAGGGGCCAGTTGCATAAAAGATTATTAAATTTAATCATTAGATCAGGTTATGACATCAGGGGCAAGTTGCACAAAAAATTATTAAATTTAATCGTTAGATCAGGTTATGACATCAGGGGCGAGTTGCATAAAAGATTATTAAATTTAATCATTAGATCAGGTTATGACAACAGTATGACATCAGGGGTCAGTTGCACAAAAAATTATTAAATTTAATCATTAGATCAGGTTATGACAACAGTATGACATCAGGGGCCAGTTGCACAAAAAATTATTAAATTTAATCATTAGATCAGGTTATGACATCAGGGGCCAGTTGCATAAAAGATTATTAAATTTAATCATTAGATCAGGTTATGACATCAGGGGCCAGTTGCATAAAAGATTATTAAATTTAATCATTAGATCAGGTTATGACAACAGTATGACATCAGGGGCCAGTTGCACAAAAAATTATTAAATTTAATCATTAGATCAGGTTATGACATCAGGGGCCAGTTGCATAAAAGATTATTAAATTTAATCATTAGATCAGGTTATGACATCAGGGGCCAGTTGCATAAAAGATTATTAAATTTAATCATTAGATCAGGTTATGACAACAGTATGACATCAGGGGCCAGTTGCACAAAAATTATTAAATTTAATCATTAGATCAGGTTATGACATCAGGGGCCAGTTGCATAAAATATTATTAAATTTAATCATTAGATCAGGTTATGACATCAGGGGCCAGTTGCATAAAAGATTATTAAATTTAATCATTAGATCAGGTTATGACATCAGTATGACATCAGGGGTCAGTTGCACAAAAGATTATTAAATTTAATCATTAGATCAGGTTATGACATCAGTATGACATCAGGGTCAGTTGCACAAAAGATTATTGAATTCAATCATTAGATCAGGTTATGACATCAGGGGCCAGTTGCTTAAAAGATTATTAAATTTAATCATTAGATCAGGTTATGACATCAGTATGGCATCAGGGGCCAGTTGCATAAAAGATTATTAAATTTAATCATTAGATCAGGTTATGATATCAGTATGACATCAGGGGTCAGTTGCACAAAAGATTATTGAATTTAATCATTAGATCAGGTTTAACAACTCGTTAGAGTCTAATCAAATGATTAACAAATCAGTTGATTAAAAGTTGTTGTTAAAACATTTTGATTAAATAAAAATAATACCCATAATCAACCAACATCTCTTGCCAAAATTAATATCTTGTTCAATGTTTCACATTGGTTAAAATGGGTGTATGCCTGCAGAATTTTCTTGTTTTACTATTTTGTTGATTTTTTATCATTGACAATTTTAGATAAGTGTCCATTTTGAATTACTTTTAATAGATGATTAAATTTTTAATCGTGCTTCAATGGTTGATTGGAAATCTAGTCATTTTAACGTGTCGTTGAAACTACCAAAGTTTTGCACAACAGGTAATCATACGTTAAATTTAATGACTCGTTAAAATCAAATTTAACGAGTTGTTAAATTTAATCATCTTTTGTGCAACTGACCTAAGTTGTGAGATTTGAAGATCAATTTACCACTGCCAATAGGTTAGCTGATGCTAACGTGATATCTTAATATCTTTAAAAATTAAAAATTCTGACCAATGAAATCAGAGGAACTTCCCTATTTTCTTCAAAGATATTACCGAGACAATACTTTAAATTTTGAAATAAAAATTATATAAACATATAATTCAAATTCCTACTTTGTATCTCTCTCTCTCTCTCTCTCTCTCACTCTCTCACTCTCTCCTCTCTCTCTCTCTCTCACACACACACACACACACACACACATTTACTCAAAATGACTTGAAATTCACTTCCTTAAACTTTATCAACAAAACTCGTCCTGAATTTAAATAAATAAATGACTTATCAAAGTACAAAGTTGCTGTTGAATATCAGCATTGTACTCATTTATCATTTGTATTTGTAGATAATCACTCTATTCATTATTAAAACTAGATCTGTCTGAACTTCCATCTGTTTGAGAAAGATTTTCATCTCTATCACACGAGATGGCAAAAGATGAGAAATTTGTGGGGGATGGTTAGTTGTCTATATATTGCCGTTATCAATTTTATTCTTCAAGGGGTAGGATTCCTGACACCGAGTTGGCAGACCTTTGATAACTGTACAATGCAAGGATTATTTTACCATTGCTGTGGAACTGATTGTCAATTTGACAAAACATGTAAGTTATATATATATATATATATATATATATATATATATATATATATATATATATATATATATATATATATACGACAAACCGCGATAGAGCATAATGATCAGTTAAATTGTTATTTTCTTTTTAAAAAAATTCAAACAAATTCAAAAATCCATTTATTTCCATTATTTCCGTACAATTTTTGGATTTTATTTTACTTGTTGTGCAAAATTAAGTAACACATTTTTTTGTTGTAATTTCAGACATGAATCCCATTGCCCTAGGCCTGGAAGCCGCTTCATTCACAGTCCTATTACTGCAAGTTATCTGTTTGCCAATACTGATCTGTCGTTTTAAAGATGATTGTTCCACCGTTTGCTATGGTGTGTGTGCTATGTTACTGACGCCGATTGCTGGTATGATTTACAAGAATAGAATATAGTAAAAACAAAAAAACATACTTTTCAATGTCCAAATCACAATCCCAAAATAAAATATTTTTTTAAATTAACGCACTAGATTAAACACGCGAGCTTTCACCACGAAAGCGAGACCGGGTGTTTAGAAAGAATTAGCACCTCCTGCTTAGCTAGCTATACCTGTAACGTGTGAAATAAATTAATGGTAATTTTGGATACAGAGACATCACAAGCTTAAACAATGTTGGATGACGGCAATGAGATCTTTTTAGGGCATCCATATAAGATGCAACTTGTGGCGATGTTCAATTTGTGTCATAGGCTTCAAACCAATTATGATGGCTAGATAATGTCGCCATTCAAAATGCGTAGTTTTTGTCATATTTTGTTTCAAATTTTGTTATGTTCATTTTTAAATCCTTTTCTTTTTCTTTCATTTTACAGGCCTGTTGACATTAATTGGTTGTGTGCATGTTTCGACCGACATGCCGACATCTGCTTCTTTCGGATATTCTTTTTATTGTGCTGTATGTGTTAGCTTCTCTTTCCAAATAACGGTAAGAATTAAGAACAGAGTTGGTGTTTTCACTAAGGTTTTTAATTTCTACCACAGTAATTAATTCTGGAATGGTGTAAGAAAACAGAAAAGCCGGAGAAAACCGCCTATCTTTGGTTAGAAATTTGACAAACTTTCTTTGAATAGGGTATCTCCAGATATTCGAACTTTGTAAGTTAGAGTTGCTGTGATCCATAAGCATACACCAGTTGATTACTGGGTCACTGGTCGAGATCCCCATTTCAAAAAATATTATTAATTAATTACCATGATACAAATATCTGGTTCTAAAGAGTGATTCTGGTTATTTTGTAAAGCATCATACGGATTCCAAACAAAAATATACTAAGGATATCATCAACAAAATGTTCGATTTTTTTATAGATAACAGATTTGTTGTGTTTGATAATATAATTTTCCATCAAACAATCGGTATACCAATGGGAAGACTGTCGCCAAATCATTCAATTTCACATACAGATATATAGATGACGTTCTGTCTCGTAACAATCCTAAATTTGTAGACGATGTGAATTTCATCTATCCTAGTGAGTTTGAAATGAAAAATACAACCGATTTCTCAAGTTCTGATGCATATTCAAAGTTATACCTAAGTTATGACGCCCACAAAAGGCTACATTTGAAACTACGACAAACGTGATGAATTCAATTTTTCTAATGTTAACTTTTTATGCAGCAATATACCTGCTTCTCCTGTGTATAGTATATTAATACGCATGGATAGAGCTTGTTCTCACTTTATACAACAAAGCAAATTGCTTGCAAATAAACTGTTGACCCAGGGATATTGCAAACCTGGGCGTATTAAGGCCTCAAAAGGTTTTATGGCTGTCCTCACAGTAATTGTGATAGGTCTAATGTCTCTGTGTCCAGAACGCCCTAGATATAATTTACGTCCCATAGTTCCAGTTCCTTTACACAATTTTGGTTACACGCGTAGCGGATGTAGCTAGCTAAACATGAGACACTTATCCTTCCGGAGCACCCGGCCTCACTTCTCTGGAGGAAGTTCACGTGTTTTACCTAACTTGTCAGTTTAAAAGTATTTACTTGCTTCTGGATTGTGATTTGGACATGGATCTCATGTTTAAGGTTTTGACGTGACAATAACCGAACTAGCCAGGTAATGGGCCGATTTTAATTACATGACAATATTCTTGAACATTTTAGGTAGTGGTATGTGTTCGTTGTGCATGCAGATTGTGTTGCGAAATTGTATGTGGATGTGGCAACGATGAAACACAGCCTCTTGTCTCCAGAAACGCCACCAACTAGTTACAGTTAGCCTAAGTGATGTTACAGAGCTTTAAATGGGATATGATTACAAATCAGATGAAATACAATATATTTGTTTATTATTGTGTTCACAATCAATATTTTATTTTGGAATAATGCCAAATAAGAATACACAAATATAGACGTTTATCAGTTTATATAGTTTATCTTCCTAGGTATTGTTAATTAATGCTATCATAATTAATGCCAACAAAATAGCTTTGAATTTAAATATATTATAAATAAACATAGTAAATACACAATAAATACATTTTTATTTATTTACCTTTTATACCAAATACATTGAGCTGTATGAATATGAAAACGCATACACATACAAATCAACATCAGTTCATATATTGCTGACTATGAAACAATATCCAACGTTGACCTATTTTAAGTCTAAGGGATTGCATAGTATGACAGTTTTGCGATATACCATTGTTAAAGATATTACACTAGTAATATAACAAGATTGACAGATCATTACCCACCGGCACCACCAAGTCATATTTCCCTGGTGTACGTTTTTACTTTATCGGATTCGATAATAAATAGCTATAGTTATCGAGGTCGTTTAAATGACGTCATACGATTGTTGTTACAAATTGTGACGACGTCATATTAATTATAACAAGGAATTTGTAAATCCAATCTCACTTGGTCAGATTGTGTGAGAAAAAGCTTGCTAGAGGTCAGTAGTTTTTCTACAAGCTATACTCTGGATTCCTACAACATCTCAGAACTAACATTCTCTGTATAAGTGGATAACACTTGACTCTGTAAAATACCATTTCATTCCAAGCTCTGTATAAGTGAGACTTTTGACTTGGGTGTCAAACTTCATTACTCCAACCAACAACGCAATCAACCTTACAAACTGATAGATGTAAGTAACAGGATAGCAAATGAAGTGGCTTGCAGACCTAAGACATCCTAGTTCATATCTGAATCTAGAACAAACGTACTAATCTATGTTCGAAATACCATCCATATCCAAAGTAAAAAACTCTGAAACTGAAAAGTTAGGTTAAACACGTGAACTTCCACCATGGGTGTAAGTCTAAGTGCCTCGGTATGGTAAGCACCTCCTGCTTACCTAGCTACATTAGTCACATGTGAAATCGGAATAAATGTAATCATTGTATTTGTAATCAGGAGTTGCTTACCCTTCCGAAGCACCCGGCCTCACTTCCCTGATGGCAGTTCACGTGTCTAACCTAACTTGTCAGTTCCAAAGTTTTTTCTTTGCTTCTGGATTATGATTCAGACATGGATTGGTATATTTGTTTTTGATAAATTATATTCGCATTATGCCTCTGTATGGTTATATTTGACGTCCCATACCCCTGTGTTTCCATC
Source organism: Anadara kagoshimensis (assembly GCA_021292105.1). NCBI lineage: Eukaryota > Metazoa > Mollusca > Bivalvia > Arcoida > Arcidae > Anadara > Anadara kagoshimensis. The sequence continues at coordinate 58,367,317 of CM037873.1, read as the reverse complement.
ATTTTCAATTTTGATTACACACATGACGTGTGTAGCTAGCTAAAAAGGTGGTGCTTACCCTTCCGGAGCTAACTTTCCAGGTGGATGTTCACGTGTTAAACCTAACATGTCAGTTTGAAAGTTTTTCTTTGCTTCTGGATGGTGATTTTTACACGGATAAGGTGGAAGTGCACTTGTTGTACTCGTACTGGTAGGTTTCCAATCATTTCGACATAGATTGGTATATTTGTGTTTGATGTACTAACATGTATTGTCAGTATCTTATCAATTTCCTTAGCAATGGTAAAAGAAGCCTTGCAGCGAATAATTTCTGTTAGTCAGCCAATTCGGTGTCAGAAATCAAAACATACTTATCCATTTCCGAATCACAATCCAGAAGCAAAGTAAAAACTTTGGAACTGACAAGTTAGGTTAGACACGTGAACTTCCACCAGGGAAGTGAGGCCGGGTGCTCCGGAAGAGTAAGCACCTCCTGTTTAGCTAGCTACACCCGCCACGTGTGTAATCAAAATTGTGTGAAAGGAACATGGACCTATGAGACGTCAAATATATCCAAGGCAATCCTGGACACAGAGACATCAAACTTATCAACAATACTGTGATGACGGCCATAACACTTTCTGAGGGGCCTTGATAAGCCTAGGCTTGCAATATCCCTGAGTCAACAATTTATTTGCAAGCAGTCTACTTCGTTGTACAAAGTCCCCGTAGTGGGAACAAGCTCTACCATAGAGTATTAATTGGGAAACAAATACACCATAAGCAGGAGAAGCAGGTATATTGCTGCATAAAAAAGGAAAGTTGACAAAAGAAAAATTGAAGTCATCACGTTTGTCATAAAGTTTCAAATGTAGCCTTTCCTGTGCGTCATAATTCAGGTATAAGTCTAAATATGAAGCAGAACTTGAGGAATCAGTCGTGTCTATTATTTCAAGCTCACTAGGATAGATGACATTTACATAGTCTCCAAATTTAGGATTGTTAAGAGACAGAACGTCATCTATATATCTGTATGTTGAGTTGAATGATTTGGCGACAGTTTTCTCTCCAGATTTAACAAGGTTCTGCATAAATTCTGCTTCGTAAGAATAAAGAAACAAATCATTAAGCAATGGTGCACAGTTTGTACCCATTGGTATACCGATTGTTTGCTGAAAAACTATATTACCAAACACAACAAATATGTTATCTATCAAAAACTCCAACATTTTGTTGATGGCATCTTCAGTATATTTTTGTTTGGAATCCGTATGGTGCTTGACAAAATAACCAGAATCCCAGAATCACCAGATATTTGTATCTAGGCTTACCGTTTTTGTAGAAGAAAGACAAGTGAATAATTTCTTTAAGACGTTCTTTCAATTTAGAATGAGGGATTGTTGTGTATAGTGTAGAAAAATCAAATGTTTTTATACTTTTTACATGAGATAAAGTATTAGAAGCAAATCTAACTCCTTGGAAAATAAGTGGTAATACGAACACGCGGTTTAAACTACAAACAACACCACAATTTGTCATTTTATGTAAAATAGAGGTAATATACGAGCTATCGCCTACGACAAAATAATGTCCGCTGACTGACCTTGTTTTATTTCATCATAATGTTCATAACAAATATTCCATTCAAAAATACCCTGGATATATTTGACATTCCGCAGTTTCATATTCATTTATGTTCTATTGGATCAAAAAAACTGTTTTGTTTGAACTTTTATTATTTTACATCGTTTATATTTTTTCTAGAAAACATTTATTGTTGAGATATAATCACAAGTATAGGGTATATGAAATGAGACGAGACATAAATGTAACATCATTATGTCATATATGAAGGCTGATGCATTCACAGAGATACGATACATATCCGTACAGATTTGTGAAAACGGACTACAATCGTACTTCAATCGGGGGTCATATAGTCAAGATTCAACCCTACAATTAAAATGACAGTAAAAGTATTTGGTTGAGTGGCACTTAAGGCTGTAGAGCTTATGGGTTTTAACCCAAAGTTCTAGAGCGTGATGCGTCCTTGGTTAAGAAAAATTAATTTCAAATTGCTCTCTCAAAGATGGATATCGACCGATAAATTAAATTGAGTATGGCTTGCGACATCTAAAGAAGTGTGAAGTCATTTTATTGTCTTCATGACGGCATCACTAAAACTGGGACTTTAGATCAAAAGTTAGTTTCTATAATGTTTCATTTTTTTATCTGTGTTATACATAGTTTATCTATGTTATTTCTCAATAAACAGTCTTTTACAGTATTTAATTGTATCAATATTGAAGTTACATTTTAACTCTAAATATATATTCATTGTATACTCTTCCATTTACAAAATAAAACAGTTCCCTAGATCTTAAAGAAAAAGATTAAAATCTCCAAATTTTAAAGTTATTGTCAGTATGTTCTTCAATTTTGTATAAGTGTATAAATATACTTGACGCAATACTTAAGGAACCGTTTAAGAAAATTTTGGCATTTCCGAAAATTCAAATCGAAACCTTCCCAGATTACTGTTGTGTCCTTCCTTGCTACAGCTGATCGTCTTCATTTCATTTCAAGAATGGAAGGCTTCTGTCGTTTTGTGTGCGTGTTTTTTGTACCATTCGTTCTACAAGGAGTTGGCTTTTTAGCGCCAAACTGGATCAGTAACACACATTGTTCCAAATTAGGTTTGTTTTATCGTTGTTGTGGAACTGAGGAATGTATAATAGACAACGCGGACACATGTAAGTTTTTTCTTATAATGCAGAAAACGTTGGTCATAATAATAAAGTATTTACGATATTTATGATATAAAGAAAATAATGTCACACTACTGAACAATCTGCTAGATATTCTTAGCTAACTTGGACGATTGGTCATTTTTCAAGGTACTCCAGTTTTCCTCAACATCACAGATCTGACAGTCTCAATATAAGTGAAAGCATCTTGACCGGGGCGTGAAACTCCATTACTCACTAAGTCACATTTTGATGTTGTAACATTCGTTTTTCTATTTTCATCGAATTTTGGGCACTGTTTCTTATATTTTTATCATTCAGTTGCCCCGTAACGAAGTTATTGTGATTGTACTGTTTCATTTTTTTCTTCCGTAATTTTTTATCTACAGTTTTTCTCAAAGACGGCAAGAGCTAAAAAGTTGAAATTTTTTACAAATGTACAATGTCGTTTAGAATAGACCTGTTGGTTTTTATGACTTTCTAAGTTGTCATTGTAACAAATACCGCAAGATGGTTGGGCGGTTTTGTCAATTTTTTAACCTTTAATAAAACGTGTGTGTGTGTGTGTGCGTGTGTGTGTGTGTGTGTGTGTGTGTGTGTGTGTGTGTGTGTGTGTGTTGGGATTACTACCCATAAACTATATATATTCTTAAACGATTAACATGGCCAATCCAACTATGACATTATATTGGATCTTTGACAAAATTGTATCCGCACCATTTTGGACCTAAAAATAATTTATATCAAAGAGAATTTCGATTATAATTTATGTATATGTTATAAACCATACGAACTAAATAAGTCATAGCATATTAGGGTACTCTCTCTGTGTGTGTGTGTGTGTGTGTGTGTGTGTGTGTGTGTGTGTGTGTGATTTAGAATTTGTTATTTGGATAAAGGTGAAAAAAATAAAATATTTAGAAATTCCAGACAGAAACTACCTTAATGATGAACATTATAAGCAGGTACAATACACACGTGTACACGGAAGTATTTGCATGATAAGCTAGCTATACTATACGTCTTAAGATATATTACATAACTATTATCTCATTTATAAAAACAAAGACACTGAAACATTATCTGATCGTGTGTTTTAATTGACACGTATACACAGATGCATGTCTAATCTTATAAATTGAATGCAAGCCTGATTGATATATAATTTTCTGAAACATAGAAGGGTGACTTAAACCCGGTAGTTCACTGATGAAGGTATACCAATTCCGAGAATAAATGTTCTCGGCGAAATATATTCGATATATTTTACACGCTTCCAATCATATAACAGTGCAATATACAGTATATGTTAATGGCCTCGTGTTTTAAGATAAATATGTCAAATTCAACGTTTACAATTTACGGACCTTTTATACTTGGTGCAAAAATTGTAAAAAGCATTTACAAAAAAATTATCAATTATAAAAAACAAACGTATTAATCCATGTCCAAATCATAATCCAGAAACAAAGTATTAAAATGTGGAACTGACACGTTAGGTTAGACACGTGAACTTCTACCAGGAAAGTGAGGCCGGGTGCCCCGGTAAGCCCCTCCTGTTTAGCTAGCTACACCCGCCACGTGCCTAATCAAAATTATGTGAAAGGTACGTGGAACTATTGGACGTCAAACATATCCAGGGCAATCCTGGATGCAGAAACATCGAACTTATCAACAATACTGTAATGACGGCTATAAAACTTTTTGAGGGCCTTGATAAGTCTGGGCTTGCAATATCCCTGGGTCAACAATTTATTTGCAAGCAGCCTGCTTTGTTGAACAAAGTCCACGTAGTGGGAACAACTGGTATTATAATGAGAAGAAGAATAACTAAACTAGTTTTAAACTAGTTTATTCGGCCGTATCAGAATAAAATTCCTTATTACTAATGCTCGAACCAAAATTGTGGAAATCATTTCTCTCCCATAAGTAATCATTACAGGAAATATTTTACTTTTTTATCATATAATGTGCATTCCTGAATGAAATGACTAAAATGTCACAAAATCTGGGTATTTCCGTTAATGTCAATATTTTAAAGTTGTCTATTACTTTATTTTCGCAGTAACATTTTAAAAATAGAATCTTAAAGCATTTACTTCGACGTCAGTCTCTACGTTAGGGACAACCCTTTTTGTGTCAGAAATTATCAAGGGAGATAAACGTGTCTTTAGTATTTGTGCTGGTGCTACAAAAAATGCATCTGTCAAATTTTATTATCTGTTATCTAATCTTTCTGTTTATATTAAAAATTATTCAATTATTGTCAATGTATGTGTGTAAGTGATTGGTTCTCTTCCGGAATACCATTTATTTTTCCTAGTATCAGATTTTAAAGTCGGAGAAATTGTTCCTGTGATTTGTCTAAATCATTCCATGTGCATATGACCTGGAAATCAAGTTATTTCATTGGTACTAGATCTTTCTGTCTGGCCCTGTTTGAGACGGACCACACGAAAAATATCCCCTATTAATTTGATTCTAGAAAAAAAAAAGAAAACTCCAGATAAGACAAATCATTTACTTGTCCGAATGGAAAGTTTGGATGCCTCCCCCCTTAAAATTGATATACAGTCCAACCTGCCTTAAAGGCCACCTCTATATAAGGGTTACCTGCTTATAAAGGCCAGTAGAATTGTATCCCAATTGTTCTTTATTCATATTATTTGAACCTGTTTATAAAGGCCACCTGCCCATAAATGCCACTTTTACTGGTTCCCCTGGGTGGCCTTTATAGACAGGTTTGACTGTACAGACCTATATAAAGACCAATAGACTTGAAACTAAAACGTTTGTATTTCTTTTAAAATATTAATAATTAAATAAAATTTGTCTCAATAATGATATCTTTCTTCATTTTGACTAAAAAATTTTAAAAAGTATTGTTTTCTGAAAAATATAAAATGCCTGTGGTATCTGTATTTTATAATACATAAAGCTACAAAACACATTAAATTCGAATGAACATATATATTATATGTAATGGTGTTCGATTACATTTAATGAAGATGTGACAAACATTCTATTTGAGTGTATTTATTCGGTATTATGAATGAGAGTCAGGACTACTAGTAGCATATTCATCGCAGTTCATGTTAAATATGCTATTCCTGACTCTCATTCATAAAACCGAATGAATACACTCAAATAGAATGTTATTTCTTATATTTACAATCATAAAACATGCATATTGATAGCATGTCCGAAATGTATAATTATCGCTACAATAATTTATTTTATTCAAGATTCCGACAAACATACGGGGTTGATGGAACAGCCTTACTCCAAAAAAGAATAGTTACGTCGGGACAAGGCTTGGATGCTGACTAATCAAACAATGCGTGACGTAATAGGATGACATTCTGTGACGTAATCGGATAGTTAAACATTACGTAATCAGAGGTCATAGCCCCACACTGTATTCAATTAAAAATGAAACGGGTGGTGGCATTAAAACGAAACATTTGATGCAAGTATCTTTAATGATTGATAAAGAACAGTGTAAGACAGGGATAACTCAAACTAAAAATGAATAATATCAATGTGCAGAGCTCGCTGAAGAAGGGTTTTTATATACCTCCAAACCTGGTATAGACAAACAACTTTGACCTGTCCGCTTGACCTTTTTTTAAATATCTATCACGGACCAAGTACTTCTATGTATAGGTAACACAGGTGTTTATTTTGTATACATCATGAGATATACTCACCTCATAGAGTAAACCTGTGTACTGTGTATGTTAACACTACTCATGTATTCGGTGGACCCTCCAATATGAATATTCCTAATAAAAGGTCAAGCGGACAGGTCAATGCTGTTTGCCTATACCTGTGTATGTATTTAGTGATTGAACAACATATCTGGCTTACAATGATCCAATAAATAAATTGTATTAAGTTAAACTTCTCTGTTTCTTGTCCAATTTCAGATATAAATAAATCCGCATTAGCATTGCAAGCGACTGCATTTGTTATACTACTACTTACCGTACTCATTGTTGGATATACGCTATGCAAATATGGAGATGACTGGGATAGTGACAGTATTGCAGCCTTTTTATGCCAAGCTGTTTGCTCTGGGTTGATGTATCCTGCTGCCGGTAAGTGACAATCAAACAATCTCCGTGCCTAAGTAACAATCCAAAAAGCATTGTAAAAAACTCTGAAAAATTGATTTAAACACGTTAAATCTTATACCAGAGAAGAGAGGTCATGTGATCCAGAAGGGTAAGTTCATACTGTCTTCCAAGCTGAACCTGCCACATATAATAATTTATTTATCGGCAGCCATGTTTTTTTGCTGTAGAAGTTATGATGATGCTAATGATGTTGTCCCTCGATGATGCTGATGATTACCCATGTGATGATGATAGTGATGGTGATGTTCATCGTTATGCTGCTGCTGATGATGATGATGATGATGTTCCTCGATGATTACCCTTGTAATGATGATAGTGATTATGATGTTGTTCATCGATCATGTCTTTTTGCTGTAGAAGTTATGATGATGCTAATGATGTTGTTCCTCCATCGTTATGATGATGATGATGATGATGATGATGATGATGATGATGATGATGTGATGATGATAATGTTCCTCGATGATGATGATTACCGTTGTGATGATGATGATGATGATGATAGTGATGGTGATGTTGTTCATCGTTATGATGATGATGATAATGATGATGGTGATGTTGTTCATCGTTACGATGATGATGATGATGATGATGATGATGATGATGATGATGATGATGATTATTATTATGATGATGATTATTATGATGATGATGATAATCCTCGTAACATAATTATAAAAAATTATAAAAATGTTCTATTGATTGAAAATAGTAAGTGTTTTCAATTAAATTTAATCAATTATTTGAATTGCTTTTTAAATGGTATTTTATGACAATACCTTTTCATTTAAATAGAGGCGGCCAAATTAAGATTATAGTGAAGGAAACCTGAGTACCTGGAGAAAACCACCATCCTGACAAACTTTCTCACACTAAGATCTGTATCAAGTTGGATTCGAACCTTGGCAGTGAGAGGCCCTATGATCCGTAAGCACGCGCTTTAGACCACTGAGCCACCGAGGTTCCAAATTAGTTATTTCACAATGGTTAGCATGTGTTGACTGTAATGATTATAATACTGAATATTATCATCTCTTTATAGGAGGGTTAATAATCGCTGGCTGTGTATTGATAGCAACAGATAACAAGTCATCAACTCTAGGTTATAGTTTTTTCCTCGCTGCTTTTGCTGCTGCCTTCATCGTTTTTCGGGTAAGGTACTCAGATAAAAGGTTATGTGTTATGATAAATTATAGACGTGTGTTGATTTCATCATTTTATAATAATTCAATTTTCGTTTGTTTCAAGCATTTTAATTGGTCAGATTTTTGTGTTATTTTTCCATGACAGAATTGGCTCCTCTCCGAACTAATTTTCTGACCTACATCGTTGACACATTACACATATTTGTTGTTTTTTCTAAATTATAAATTGAATTATAAGAAATAAAGGTAAATTTTCTTTTTGTTATGGAAGTATGAAAAAATTGGACATTGCACACGTAACATAATTCGCTACTTATTAGTTTTTTCCTCGCTGCTTTTGCTGCTGCCTTCATCGTTTTTCGGGTAAGGTAGTCAGATTAAAGGTTATGTGTTATGATAAATTATAGACATGTGTGTGGATTTCATCATTTTACATGAAATTCGTCAAAAACTACGAGTAATTACATATATACATAATTCAAAGTATTGTCGTCTTTGGTTGACTCGGTAAAAAACCTTCAGCCTTCTATTTTTTTTATCTTAACATATTAATCAAAAACAAACATACTAATCCATTTCCGAATCACAATCAAGAAGCAAAGTAAAAAAAAACTTTGGAACTGACAAGTTAGGTTAGACACGTGAACTTCCGCCAGGGAAGTGAGGCCGGGTGCTCCGGAAGGGTAAGCACCTCCTGTTTAGCTAGCTACACCCGCCACGTGTGTAATCAAAATTGTGTGAAAGGAACATGAAACTATGAGACGTCAAATATATCCAAGGCAATCCTGGACACAGAGACATCAAACTTATCAACAATACTGTGATGAAGGCCACAAAACTTTTTAGGGCCTTGATAAGCCTAGGGTTGCAATATCCCCGAGTCAACAATTTATTTGCAAGCAGACTACTTCGTTGTACAAATATTTGGATTTCCACATTTTTTTTGTCCGAGCAATACTGATGAGGAAATGCATTCCGTAACGGCCGTCTAGTGTAGCAAAATTAAAGCAATATTACAAAAGTAAGCTGATTGTTCGTTTATCATTCATAAGAGCCCTTATCTTTTTACATGATTCGGTACGAAGGTCATTAAATGCATTATAAAACGTAAATCATCATGTAATATCTTTCTTTTTTTGTTTGATCGAAGATTCTTCAAAATTTTCACGTTTCAAAGTTTTTGCTTTGTTGTAGGATTGTCATTTGGACATGGACCGGTATGTTTGTTTTTGAATTTTAGTTACAGTTGTGTATGTTTATTTTATCCTCGATTTTTTATATAAGCCTTACATTCTACTGTTCAATATGTATAATGAATTAGATTTCCATATGTAGGTGTTGTATATGTGTCTTCGCTGTTTTCAAAACTGCTGTGGTGATGGTGATGATGGTGAATATACATCAAGATACGACTCCAGGCCCGGAACAAGTCAGGGAATGTCCGTATCGGCAACAGGTTCAAGTGGGGAACCAGTGAGTTCAGGAGTAGCTTACATCAGGAGAATCCAGATTGTTCGCATAGTGTGATAATGAAATTATCGAATAAAGAAAAACTATTAAGAATTAAACATTTTGTTTCAGTCGTTGTTTTAGTGTTTAAAACTCAAATTATGTGATTTTGGGGTTTTTTAATTTCATACTTTTTAAAATGTGTTTTTGCTTCATCATCTGCTGATACTTAATACCTTTACAATTAACATATCAATTATGTTTTTTTTCCATTTTTATTGTACAAATAATGGTTGTTGATTCATTGTTTTGTAACCAAGTGCCTTTTGTCAGGTGTGCTGCTATGTCTGCCTGTTGTGTTGTACTGTATATGTTTTTGAATATGCGATGTTATGTAAATATGATTGTTTCTCGTAACGTAAATTGCATGTACTTTTAGTGTTTGGACATATCACGTGACTGGTCAGACTTGTTTAATTCTTTATATAGTAATAAATTCTACTCACTAAACTTTCGTTTTGGCGCTAAAAAAATTCTAAAAATCATTCTGGCTCTGCTGTTCCAACCAGCAACATCGTTTAAATCTTGTACAAGTACACGCTTATACGATCTATTTTGGTATGTTATATTTTTATATTCAAGTTAAGTTTTCTAAATTATATTCATTATTTCGGTTGGAAATATTTGAGATTATTTTAATATAATACTATTTGAATTTTTTCTCAAAACATTATCGATCTCAGAATAAATATGTACAAAAATAAGGGGTTTCAGTTTTGTTATCAATTTCATACTTTTGCTTGATCATCTGCTTATACTTAATACCTTACAATTAACATATCAGTTATGTATTTTTCATTGATGACATATGTACATATTAGGGTTGTAGTTTTTTATTGATCATACTTGTTAAAATGTGGTGGGTTTTTTTCTTCACATTTTACATACTAGTATTTATTAAGTATTCTTAGTTTTTTATTGGTTTATGTACATGACAAGGGTTGTTGCTTAAGTGTTTGATTAAATTAATAAAAAAACAAACATACTAATCTATGTCCGAATCACAATCCAGAAGCAAAGTAAAAAAAATTGGAACTGACAAGTTAGGTTAGACACGTGAACTTCTACCAGGGAAGTGAGTCCGGGTGTTCCGGAAGCGTAAGCACCTCCTGCTTAGCTAGCTACACCTGTCAGTGTGTAATCAAAATTGTGTGAAAGGAACATGGAACTATAGGATGTAAAATATAAACAGGGCAATCCTGGACACAGATACTTTGAATTTAACAACAATACTGTAATGAGGGCCTTGATAATCCTAGGCTGGCATTATCCCTGGGTCAACAATTTGTTATTTTAAGATTTTTTTAATTTGCACATTTATGGACCACTGGCTGCAAAATCTGGAATGGTTGCAGCCCTCCAATAGGTCTATAACTGTTTTTTAACATCAACTTCAATGCGAATCTTAAGTAATTTTAAAATTGGTGATCCAAACATTTGTTTTTCTTTTCTTGCCAAATGATTTTATTTTATTTTCTTATATATGTTTTTCTTTCATTGCCTTGTTTATCATTCCTTTTGTGTTGTGTCATAACTTTGGCTGTTACTTAATACCATTTGTGCATTTATTTATCGCTATTTGAATGTCTTTGTATTTTCTGCATCATTTTATTATGTTTATTTTCTGTAAACTCGGTTTTACTCCGTCGTTTAACAAGCAATTAATAAACAGATCACCCATCTAACCTATGAAATATGGAATTTAAAGGGATCCATATATAGGTCAATTGTGATTAAAATAAAGGTTTTATAGTTGATTTAATAATATACAGTGGTCTCTCTATTTGTATTTCCAATTATTTGTGACGCCCCCCCCCCCCCACCTTCCCGATTCTTTGCGCTATATATGATTCAAAGTAGATTTCTCCATATTTCATCAGCTTTACTTAAAAACAATGTGTTTTCTTACAGAAAAGGGTTGAGTAATGGTGTTTAAAGTCCCAGTCAAGAATATGTCACTTATATCGAGACATCGTCAGCTTTTGGCAAAGGTGCAGAAATTTTGTCCGTGCTGATGGCAATATAGAGATTTCTTTATCGTGCCAAGCATACCATGACACATGGGACCTCGTTTGTTTTAAATTCCCATCCAAACGAACTGCGACTCATTTTGTAATGCCGAATGCTTGGCGAAAGAACACTCACTCTTTGGTCAGAATGTTCAGGGTTCGAACCAAGAACCTTCCCCTAGCAGAACAAGAGTAATTACAGAGAAGAAATAAATATACTAAATTTTTATTTTGTGCTTTATTTCATTTTATATTACAAAGGAAAGTGTGTTTTGTGCAATATTTTATATACTACAATTAAGACACCCAAGATAGGCTATATTTCAATTAAGACACCCAAGATAGGCTATATTTTAAGCTATTTGATAAATGTGATGACTTTTCTATTGTTAACATTCCATTTATATACAGCTATATACATGCTTTTTCTCCTTATGGTGTATTTGTTTCACAGTGTACTAGCTAAGTTAGAGCTTGTTCCCGTTACAAGAACTTCAAAATAATTTTGGTTTCATAATTTTGGTCCAAGCACTACTGATGAGGAATTGTATTCCGAAACGGCCGTCTAGTGCTGTAAAATTAAAACTGGTATAATATGTAATTTAAACCCCTGAGCCGATATCTCTGCTGGTGGCTGGTGCCCCGAGGATATCACCAACTCAGTAGGCAATAATTTCGTATTATTGTCAGAAATAAACTATAATTGTCTAAATTTCCTGCAAGTTAAAATTTGAAATTTCTCAAAAACTAAGGTATACTCCCTCATGCAAAGTATTTCCTTAGCTTAATTTGGTAAAATATATTTTGGTCCTTTGGGTAGCTTTTCAACATCTTCAAAATAATTTTGTTTTCATAATTTTGGTCTAAGCACTACTGATGAGGAATTGTATTCCCAAACGGCCGTCTAGTGCTGTAAAATTAAAACTGGTATAATATGTAATTTAAACAATGAAGCAAACCAATTTTAAATTATTTTTTGATTTGGGAATATTGCAAGCATATGCATATTCCTTAATTTCTTAAATTTAAATCCATGTGGTGGGTGTATCTAGCTAGATAGCAGATGCTTACAATTCCTGAGGATCTTACTGACAATGATTTACCATAATGTCCCATTTTTGACAGTTGTATGGAAACTGTTACAAGAACAGAACTCCCCCTGCATATCAATACCACTAGCTGCTTCTTTCACTAACAAAATCACTATGGGAAATTGGTAGGTAGAGATCTTGCTTCAAATGTAAGGTTGGTAGGTTTGAACCCTGGCCAGGTCTGACTAAGGCCTGAAAATAGGCAGTAAATATTCTTTCACAAAGCACTCTGCATTTAGAAACAAAAGTCACAGGTTCTTAGTAAGAGAATTAATGCCTGATTGTGATAGGTGTAGTATGCTAAAGAACCTTCCCAGCAAAATGCCCTGAGCAACAGTTCAAATTTTTGCCACTTTACTTATAGCTGGTGATATCACATGTGAAATATTACTGACTGGGATGTAAACCCCATTCAATTAATCATTCAATCTGTTACAAATAACCAAAACTGTCAAAAGGGCAAAGGTCACATTCACATCAAGTCCATACAAAATATTCAACCTGCAACATAAGGTTTATTTGTTATGTCATCCCAGGTTAACGATGTGTCCATCTCCTATCACATGTATCAATGTTGATGCTTTGCACAAAGTTTTATGAAATAATGCCTCATAGTTTTGGAGAATTTGCTCAGACATAAATTTCTGACAGACGAAAAAAGGGACAAAAAGACGGATGGAAAGATAGAAGGAAGGATGGAAACTTAAATTTAATATCCCCCTCTTTCTACGAAAGTCGGGATAATAATTTCAAAATCAAAAGATAATTAAGAAATCCTTTATTTATTTGAAAATCAACAAAATCCTAAAAAATTCAATAAATATGTTTAAAATCCCATGGAAACAAACTGTGAGATAATACATAAAATGTACTTCTGTTACGATATCTGAGTTTCTTTCTTCCTACTCTGTACGAGATTCTTCAAATAAAATTCACCTGAAATATATAACATGAGGTACAAATAATTAATTACTCAGGGATTTTTCTGACCTTTTTTGGAAAAGGACCTTGGGATGAAATTGGGAAAATGCTCAACAAAAATGTAATTTTGGGAAAAATCACAACAACATATTAGAAATTCTAGTCACTAGAATACTGGTAATTGAACAAATTATATCGGTGTTCACAGCAAAATAGTGCTGTCTCTTTTGTCTCTATATAAATCATCCAGCAAAATTTGGGTTAATATAGAATATGATGTTGATGATTTTGTGACATTATTTTTTCTCAAAAATTGATAAACATAGCTAATTGGAATTTTTTTACTACAGAATTGGGAAAAATGTATGTGTTTTTGCATTGGGAATAGGTCCCTTTACCGGACCCTGTGGATACCCAGAAAAATCCCTGTTACTGTATATGTCCCGCCATCATAAAACCTAATATGAAGATGTACTATTTGGTAAATTTTAATGTAAATGTTGGAAGAATTATCAGCAAAAAAAAAAAAAATAAATAAAATCTAGTTTATCGCATAGGCTCTGTGATCAAAATTTTATGTTAATTCCTTTAACTGATGTAGGGCATGTGCTAACAGATCAAAGCACCTCTAAATCACCTGGGTTCAAATCCCATTTGGTTAGATAGTGTGAGACAAAGCTTGCAAAAGGGTTTTTTTCTACAAGCTGTACACTGCTCCTTCATCATCCAAAAACTAAAATCCTCTGTATAAATAGAAAACTCTTGACTCTGTAAAATACCATTCCACTCCACCATCCCAGAACTGATATCTTTCATACCAAAGAAATACTCTTAACTTGATTGTCAAACATCATTATTCCTCTCCACGCCACTTCACTCTCTCTATATAAACATACCTGCTTTGTATGATGACCTGACTAGAGGTCCAATATCGGTATACAGGAACCCTAACTCCTGACCAACTTCTTCCCACTCCACACCACTTCACTCTCTCTATATAAACATACCTGCTTTGTATGATGACCTGACTAGAGGTCCAATATCGGTATACAGGAACCCTAACTCCTGACCAACTTCTTCCCACTCCACACCACTCCACTCTCTCTATATAAACATACCTGCTTTGTATGATGACCTGACTAGAGGTCCAATATCAGTATACAGGAACCCTAACTCCTGACCAACTTCTTCCCACTCCACACCACTCCACTCTCTCTATATAAACATACCTGCTTTGTATGATGACCTGACTAGAGGTCCAATATCGGTATACAGGAACCCTAACTCCTGACCAACTTCTTCCCACTCCACACCACTTCACTCTCTCTATATAAACATACCTGCTTTGTATGATGACCTGACTAGAGGTCCAATATCGGTATACAGGAACCCTAACTCCTGACCAACTTCTTCCCACTCCACACCACTCCACTCTCTCTATATAAACATACCTGCTTTGTATGATGACCTGACTAGAGGTCCAATATCAGTATACAGGAACCCTAACTCCTGACCAACTTCTTCCCACTCCACACCACTACACTCTCTCTATATAAACATATCTGCTTTGTATGATGACCTGACTAGAGGTCCACTAGCTGTATACAAGAACCCTAACTCCTGACCAACTTCTTCCCACTCCACTCCACTCTCTCTATATCAACATACCTGCTTTATATGATGACCTGACAAGAGGTCTACTATCGGTATACAGGAACCCTAACTTCTTACCAACTTCTTCCCACTCCACACCACTCCACTCTCTCTATATCAACATACCTGCTTTATATGATGACCTGACAAGAGGTCTACTAGCGGTATACAGGAACCTTAACTCCTGACCAACTTCTTCCCACTCCACACCACTCCACTCTCTCTATATAAACATACCTGCTTTATATGATGACCTGACAAGAGGTCTACTAGCAGTATACAGGAAACCTTACTCCTGACCAACTTCTTCCCACACCACGCCACTACACTCTCTATATAAACATACCTGCTTTGTATGATGACCTGACTAGAGGTCCAATATCATTATACAGGAACCCTAACTCCTGACCAACTTCTTCCCACTCCACGCCACTCCACTCTCTCTATATAAACATACCTGCTTTGTATGATGACCTGACTAGAGGTCCACTAGCAGTATACAGGAACTCTAACTCCTGACCAACTTCTTCCCAAACCACTTCACTCTCTCTATATAAACATACCTGCTTTGTATGATGACCTGACTAGAGGTCCAATAGCAGTATACAGGAACCCTAACTCCTGACCAACTTCTTCCCACTCCACTCCACTCCACTCTCTATATAAACATACCTGCTTTGTATGATGACCTGAAAGAGGTCAACTAGCGGTATACAAGAACCCTAACTCCTGACCAACTTCTTCCCACTCCACGCCACTCCACTCTCTATATAAACATACCTGCTTTGTATGATGACCTGACTAGAGGTCCAATAGCAGTATACAGGAAACCTTGCTCCTGACCAACTTCTTCCCACTCCACACCGCTTCACTCTCTCTATATAAACATTCCTGCTTTGTATGATGACCTGACTAGAGGTCCACTAGCAGTATACAGGAAACCTAACTCCTGACCAACTTCTTCCCACTCCACTCCACTCCACTCCACTCCACTCTCTCTATATAAACATACCTGCTTTCTATGATGACCTGACTAAAAGTCCACTAGCGGTATACAGGAACCCTAACTCTTGACCAACTTCTTCCCACACCACGCCACTTCACTCTCTCTATATAAACATACCTGCTTTGTATGATGACCTGACTAGAGGTCCACTAGCAGTATATAGGAAACCTTACTCCTGACCAACTTCTTCCCACACCACTTCACTCTCTCTATTTAAACATACCTGCTTTGTATGATGACCTGACTAGAGGTCCAATATCAGTATACAGGAACTCTAACTCCTGACTAACTTCTTCCCACACCACTTCACTCTCTCTATATAAACATACCTGCTTTGTATGATGACCTGACGAGAGGTCCAATAGCAGTATACAGGAATCCTAACTCCTGACCAACTTCTTCCCACTCCACGCCACTCCACTCTCTCTATATAAACATACCTGCTTTGTATGATGACCTGACTAGAGGTCCACTAGCAGTATACAGGAAACCTTACTCCTGACCAACTTCTTCCCACACCGCTTCACTCTCTCTATATAAACATACCTGCTTTGTATGATGACCTGACTAGAGGTCCAATAGCAGTATACAGGAATCCTAACTCCTGACCAACTTCTTCCCACTCCACGCCACTCCACTCTCTCTATATAAACATACCTGCTTTGTATGATGACCTGACTAGAGGTCCAATAGCAGTATACAGGAAAGCTAACTCCTGACCAACTTCTTCCCACACCACTTCACTCTCTCTATTTAAACATACCTGCTTTGTATGATGACCTGACTAGAGGTCCAATAGCAGTATACAGGAACTCTAACTCCTGACCAACTTCTTCCCAAACCACTTCACTCTCTCTATATAAACATACCTGCTTTGTATGATGACCTGACTAGAGGTCCAATAGCAGTATACAGGAATCCTAACTCCTGACCAACTTCTTCCCACTCCACGCCACTCCACTCTCTCTATATAAACATACCTGCTTTGTATGATGACCTGACTAGAGGTCCAATAGCAGTATACAGGAAAGCTAACTCCTGACCAACTTCTTCCCACCCCACACCACTACACTCTCTCTATATAAACATACCTGCTTTGTATGATGACCTGACAAGAGGTCCACTAGCAGTATATAGGAAACCTTACTCCTGACCAAATTCTTCCCACACCACTTCACTCTCTCTATATAAACATACCTGCTTTGTATGATGACCTGACTAGAGGTCCAATAGCAGTATACAGGAATCCTAACTCCTGACCAACTTCTTCCCACTCCACGCCACTCCACTCTCTATATAAACATACCTGCTTTGTATGATGACCTGACAAGAGGTCCACTAGCAGTATACAGGAAACCTTGCTCCTGACCAACTTCTTCCCACTCCACACCGCTTCACTCTCTATAAACATACCTGCTTTGTATGATGACCTGACTAGAGGTCCACTAGCTGTATACAGGAACCCTAACTCCTGACCAACTTCTTCCCACTCCACACCACTCCACTCTCTATATAAACATACAGTCCAACCTGTGCTAAAGGCCACCTCTATATAAGGGCCACCTGTCTATAAAGGGCACTTTCAATTCCTCCCGAGCCATTTTACTCTTTATTTAACCTCTATATAAGGGCCACTGTTCAACTGAGCCAGAGGCCACCCTATTTTTGTACAAAATGGCTCATGAACCTGTCTGTAAAGGCCACTTTTTATTCGTATTTTGGGGACAAGTTTTGTTATACCGGTAGTTTCTAAAAATTTGTGCAAAAATGTTAAGCCATGTAGTTTTTTTTAAAAATCTTGAAGTTAAACATCGATTATTTAACTTTAAACCATTGATCATTAAACTAAGTACATGTAACCAAATCTGTATGTTGATAAGAAAAGAATTTTTAAAAAGTATATTTTTGAAACTTTTTTAAAAACTTACACAAATTTTAAGTCATTTATCCTCATGTCAACAAATGAAGCCATAAAGCACTAAGGATAGATTATTACTCATTGTTAATTATGATACATATACTATTTTCTATTGTTTTCATTACTGGCTCCTACCTATTAAAGAAGACACTACTCCTACCTATTAAAGAAGACATGTCTTTATTTAAGATATGTGTATATACTTGGTGATTTTTCAGGTTTTTTTTTCAAAGATCGATAAATAGTGTGGTCAGAAGATTTTTCTTTGTTTTCAAAGAAATTATTCTGTTAAAATTAGCTAATGCCTAATTTCAACAAATAAAATAAATAAATTAGAACTGCTCACTATTTTTCCAACTAATATTTATATTGATGTCATAACTGGATTTACAAACCTGTATATAAAGGCCACCTGTCCATAAGGGCCACTTTTGCAACTTCCCCCGAGTGGCCCTTATAGACAGGTTAGACTGTACCTGCTTTGTATGATGACCTGACTAGAGGTCCAATAGCAGTATACAGGAAACCTTACTCCTGACCAACTTCTTCCCACTCCACACCGCTTCACTCTCTATATAAACATACCTGCTTTGTATGATGACCTGACTAGAGGTCCAATAGCAGTATACAGGAAACCTTGCTCCTGACCAACCTCTTCCCACTCCACACCATTACACTCTCTCTATATAAACATACCTGCTTTGTATGATGACCTGACTAGAGGTCCAATAGCAGTATACAGGAAACCTAACTCCTGACCAACTTCTTCCCACTCCACACCGCTTCACTCTCTCTATATAAACATACCTGCTTTGTATGATGACCTGACTAGAGGTCCACTAGCAGTATATAGGAAACCTTACTCCTGACCAACTTCTTCCCACACCGCTTCACTCTCTCTCTATATAAACATACCTGCTTTGTATGATGACCTGACAAGAGGTCCAATAGCAGTATACAGGAAACCTTACTCCTGACCAACTTCTTCCCAAACCACTTCACTCTCTCTATTTAAACATACCTGCTTTGTATGATGACCTGACAAGAGGTCCAATAGCAGTATACAGGAATCCTAACTCCTGACCAACTTCTTCCCACTCCACGCCACTCCACTCTCTCTTTATAAACATACCTGCTTTGTATGATGACCTGACTAGAGGTCCACTAGCAGTATATAGGAAACCTTACTCCTGACCAACTTCTTCCCAAACCACTTCACTCTCTCTATTTAAACATACCTGCTTTGTATGATGACCTGACTAGAGGTCCAATAGCAGTATACAGGAAACCTAACTCCTGACCAACTTCTTCCCACTCCACGCCACTCCACTCTCTCTATATAAACATACCTGCTTTGTATGATGACCTGACTAGAGGTCCACTAGCAGTATATAGGAAACCTTACTCCTGACCAACTTCTTCCCACACCACTTCACTCTCTCTCTATATAAACATACCTGCTTTGTATGATGACCTGACAAGAGGTCCAATAGCAGTATACAGGAAACCTTACTCCTGACCAACTTCTTCCCAAACCACTTCACTCTCTCTATTTAAACATACCTGCTTTGTATGATGACCTGACAAGAGGTCCAATAGCAGTATACAGGAATCCTAACTCCTGACCAACTTCTTCCCACTCCACGCCACTCCACTCTCTCTATATAAACATACCTGCTTTGTATGATGACCTGACTAGAGGTCCACTAGCAGTATATAGGAAACCTTACTCCTGACCAACTTCTTCCCACTCCACACCGCTTCACTCTCTCTATATAAACATACCTGCTTTGTATGATGACCTGACTAGAGGTCCACTAGCGGTATACAAGAACCCTAACTCCTGACCAACTTCTTCCCAATGTTTAAATTTATCTGGATGTATATACTCCTTAACCTACAAAGATAATTAAAACAAGAGCTATCAGAGCTGAAACAGAAAGCGTCCTATAAATGAGCACAATCTGGAAAATCTATAATATTCTTACCATATGAATGATTAATATGCTAATAGCCAATGGCACATCTACTCCACCCAAAGATATGTTAAACAGTTTTCAAGAAAAGTGGCCAACAAATTGTTGGTGGAAGAAATGGAGCAAGCATTATATGCCTCCACATTGGAAGTACATGGGAAGAGAGGACTTATATAGGCAATGCCTGCTGTCCAATCCTTTTCAGCATTTTTTTTTCTGAATAAAATATTGTTTAAATAAATATGCCTCCACATACATCTTTCTTTGTCTGGGGGATGTTAATATAGTGTAGCTCACCTGCACATCAGAGACATTATTGTAGAAAAAAAGGTATCACAATATCATCAAAAATTCAAATTATCATCGTGATATTATTGCAATATTTCCAGATGAATATGCTTAAATGATGGAATGGGATTTCAATGAACTGCAATAAATTCAAATAAAATAAAAGAATATTCAGATATAAAATTACAAATTTTATTAAAGATATTTGAAGATCTGAATTAAGTTCGTAAACAGTGATTTGTTTGTGTTTCACAGCAAAACCACATGTATAATCTGTTTCATCACAATCAATACACAAGTTATACAATGATGTCAATGAATTTTTTGTAAGTAATAGGGTTCCGGGATATCATCATATAGGCTTTGTTCCACGATATCCTCATCGGCAAATCCTTGGCGACAATTATTGTGATGCCGATATATAATAGCAACTCTATACTGAGTATCAAAAACTTTACACCTTTCTATTAATAGACCAATCAGGTAAACATTGGATGTACTTCATGTATTACATAATTCCTTCTGGCTAATAAAAATTAAAAAACTAATGGGTCAATGATCCTTATTGCCCACCTGAGAACATTCACAAAAATTAAATTGGGTTCTCCAGTGTACCATGTGATACCCCAAAACATTTCTACAGCCCAATTATTTCTATAGGAGATGGAATTGCTTCAGTTTAAATTTTGCCGTGAAATGGTGTTCTTCTGGGAAATCTCAACTTAAATATTAGTTTTTCAAAATGTTCTGAACAAAGGTTAATGGTTATTGACCACATGGTACCCTGGCGAAACCCATTTCAATGGCAACAAGTTTACATGGATTAACATATAGTTAAGAAACTTGCTACGTTAGATCTGGTTGTGTTGTTGTTTTTACCTTTCTGTGATAGTTTTCAAGTAGCCAGTCACATTTGTAACACCAATTTCCTTCTGATTAATCAAAATAAAACAAGATTCTGGCTAATCAATACAACTGTCTTTCATCACTACTTTCTTACACTCAGCACAATCAGTGGTTTGATTTAATTTTATTGAAACTTTTTATTTTAGTGTCATAAGATGTTGCTTAAACAATGGTCATTTCTGTTCATGTTTGACAATAATACATGTATAAGATAGTCTGTACCAAGATAATTTTATTTATGTTTGGACTGGATTTCACTAATGGTGTTTTTGCCCAATTTTTTCCATCAAGGGGGTCAGTTCATGGATAGAAGAGAAAGCCAGAGTTCACAGAGAAAACCACTGTCCCTCTGCAAGCAAACTGAAAATCTGACAAACTTTCTTAAACTAAGATCTGCCTAGCAGGATTCAAACCTACATGACAATAGGAGCTGTGATCCATAATGCACATTTGGACAACTTTGTCCTGCAATAAAGAAAGTTGGATGTCTAGAGAAAACCACTATCCCTTGGCAAACGAAAAAATAAATATTTCTGGCTCAACGATTTGAGTGGGATTCAAACCTCCATGGTGAGAGGCGCCGCCATCCATAATGCACACTTTAGATCACTGATAAGATACTCATGCTGCCACTTAATTTTTTAAGACTTAAGGGTTTGTCAATACAGTAAAATAATTTGTGATATTTTTAAATAAAGCATACCTTTAAATGTCGTTTTGTCGGCTGCATATATTGTCCTAATGTCAGACAGTCTACACCAATTTTTCTTAAATCTACAAAACAAATGTTTCAGTTCTTAAAATTAAATTAAATTATGCACAATTTAAGGGACCAATGAAAGTGAAACACAAAATCAAATTGCTGGTTTGATCAAATAGGAACAGTAAAACCTAGATTCATTGCCACAATTTGTTCAAATGTTGCCATTAAAAAGGTATTTGATTGTAAATTTACTCACAAACACAGTGACACATGTAGTAAATTTACTCACAAACAGTGACACAGGTTGTAAATTTACTCACTAACACAGTGACACTGGTTGTAAATTTACTCACAGTGACATGGGTTGTAAATTTACTCACAAACAGTGATACAGGTTGTAAATTTACTCACAAACAGTGACACTGGTTGTAAATTTACTCACAAACAGTGACATGGATTGTAATTTTACTCAAAACAGTGACACGGGTTGTAAATTTACTCACAAACAGTGACATGGATTGTAAATTTACTCAAAACAGTAACACGGGTTGTAAATTTACTCACAAAGTGACACTGGTTGTAAATTTACTCACAAACAGTGACACAGGTAGTAAATGTACTCACAAACAGTGACACAGGTAGTAAATTTACTCACAAACAGTGACACAGGTAGTAAATTTACTCACAAACAGTGACACAGGTAGTAAATGTACTCACAAACAGTGACATGGGTTGTAAATTTACTCATAAACAGTGACACAGATAGTAAATTTACTCACAAACAGTGACACAGGTAGTAAATTTACTCACAAACAGTGACACATATTGTAAATTTACTCACAAACAGTGACACAGGTAGTAAATTTACTCACAAACAGTGACACAGGTTGTAGATTTACTCATAAACAGTGACACTGGTTATAAAATTTACTCACAAACAGTGATACGGGTTGTAAATTTACTCACTAACAGTGACACAGGTTGTAAATTTACTCACAGACAGTGACACAGATAGTAAATTTACTCACAAACAGTGACACAGATAGTAACACAGATAGTAAATTTACTCACAAACAGTGACACAGGTAGTCAATTTACTCACAAACATTGACACGGGTTGTAAATTTACTCACAAACAGTGACGTTGGTTGTAAATTTACTCACAAATAGTAACACAGGTTGTAAATTAACTCACAAACAGTGACACAGATTATAAATTTACTCGCTAACACAGTGACATAGGTAGCAAATTACCTTACTCACGAAGTAACATAGGTAGTAAATTTACTCACAAACAGTGACAGGGGTAGTAAATTTACTCACAAACAGTGACATAGAAAGTAAGTTTACTCACAAACAATGTGACATGAATAGCAAGTTTACTCACCTTTCAGAACATTCATAACTTGTTCCTCTGTTTCTCCGAGGCCTAGCATTATAGATGTTTTAGTTACAAGGTCTGGTTTATACTCCTTCACATGGTTTAACACTTTCAGAGATTGTTTATAATTAGCTCTAGGGTCTCGGACATACCTGTATTGTAAAATATAAAGCATTATTTAGCTCTAGGATCTCCGACATACCTGTATAGTACAATATTAAAGATTATGTAAGAACTTTCTTTCAATCTTTTGTGAATGGGGGTCAGAGTCCTTGAAATTGTGAAAATTACCAGGTAAAATAGAAACTTTGAAAATAAAAAACACTATTGTTATAAAACTCTGAAACGGACAAATGAAAGCATGTTTAATAAACTTGATTACTAATTTATTATAGGTTTTATGTGTTTCTAGATTGATTTGGGAACATGAATAATATTAATTTTTTCTACCTTTTTAAAGACAATATTTAGTTGTTATTTTCAATTGTGAAAATCAGCCTGGTGTTTGTGAAAAAAACCACATGATTTTTAATTATGAATGGGGCCCCGATATCAGCCCAAATATGGTCCAGCAGGCACCCTGTATCTATAAACAGAGTACAGTCAAATCTTGATACATGAATCTCTAACTCAAAGTCAAAATTCAAATACTTCAACTTATCCCAATTTAATGGAAAAAAGTAGTTGTGAAAAACAATGTTTGTGACAAGTAACAATAAACATAATAATTTTCTTAGTAGTAACTGATTTATTCAAAATAAAAGATTTTTTTTTTATAATTTTCAATGCAAGAAAACAGGATCAACACTAAGACCTGCCCAAAGTGACAGACAACCCTACATGTAGGGGATTAGAGGCGTCGTCATCCATTAGTGCAGTGATGAATACCAGACCAATGGTTTTCTTTTTATGCAACATGTATTTATGGGCTTAGTAAAAAATTGTGGGCATTAAAATCAATTATTTGAGAAATACCTGGGCTTGGGTCCAACTGAAAATTTCAACTACCTGCCTCATATACTTACTGTTGAAGTTCTTCCACAGTTTCTACATTATGAGCATAGACATCTAACCCAGAGTCGACCACGGTCTCCACGGCTTTAACGTCGCCACGGAAATCAGGAGTTAAACATTCTACAAGTATTGATGACTTCCTGAAAAATAATGTAAAAAAAATTAATATTTCCAGAAAATCTAAAAGAGATGAAGTGTTGAGTTGAGTTGAGTAATGGTGTTTAACGTCCCAGTCAAGAATATTTCACTAATATCGAAAGTTATAGGCGAGGTGCATAAATTTTGTCTGTGTTGCGCTGATGGCATTATACAGCAGGGTTCTTTATTGTGCCAAGCCCACCATGACATGGGACTTTGTTTATTTTAAGTTCCCATCCGAAAAAACTGTGACTTTCATTTCGTAATGCTGAGTGCTTGGCGAAAGAACAGTCACTACTCATTTTCAAGTCTTGGGTCAGACCTGGTTAGGTCGAATCTACGGAGCGAGCACCCTAACAAATGAGCTACCACAGTGGTATTAAAAGAGATGAAAAGAGACAGAAGATGATTCATGACTTGAAATGATGGATTTTATTTCCACAGAAGTTTGAGAGAGTTACAGGTCACCAAAATGTGTAAATACAGGTGACTAAAGTACCATTTCTAACGTCTGTCAACCATCAAATGTCAAGGTTTTCACAATTTTAAAATCATTATTTAAAAGCAAAATTACCCAAATTTGTGAAAAACATAGTCCTTTTGGAAGTATTTTTCACAAATTTGTTAAAATGGTTTACTGTTTTACAGAATTTCTCAAATATTAATAGCCAAAGGCAATTCAGGTTATGAAAAATGGAAACAGAATATCGCAAAAATATTTTCTTTAAACTGAAAAGGTCTTTCTCACCATATTTATCACTCTAAAATTTTCTGATTTACAAAATTTTAAACCATATATAAATTATACAGACACATACCCTATCTTTATTTCTCGGACTGTTTCAGCTATATGGGCTGCCCCACCATCAGGTAAATCTGGAAAAAAAATCAGTTACCTAACAAACAACAAACAAATAAATAAATAAATAAATATGGGCCTAACCAGCATACAGTGCATGTATTTAATGAGGTTTGCCCCTGCACCATGTGATACTCTTAAATGTTTGTGTGGAACAATTATTTCCATTGCCGACTATGGAATCATATCTGTTCAAATTTTCATGTAAAAATGGTGTTAATCTGGGAATTCACAGTGTAAACATTTTTCAAGATGTCCTGCACAAATGATAAAAAGGAGTTCATCACTTGGTACAGCGACGACCACCATTGCTCAAAAGCTAGATTAATATGAAAATTACATATTATAGCAGTTTTAATTTTACAGCACTAGACGGCCGTTTCGGAATACAAATTCCTCATCAGTAGTGCTTGGACCAAAATTATGAAACCAAAATTATTTTGAAGATGGTGAAAAGCTACCCAAAGGACCAAATATATTTTACCAAATTAAGCTAAGGAAATACTTTGCATGAGCGAGTATACCTTAGTTTTTGAGAAATTTCAAATTTTAGCTTGCAGGAAATTTAGACAATTAAAGTATATTTCTGACAATAATACGAAATTATTGCCTACTGAGTTGGTGATATCCTCGGGGCACCAGCCACCAGCAGAGATATCGGCTCAGGGGTTTAAATTACATATTATACCAGTTTTAATTTTACAGCACTAGACCGCCGTTTCGGAATACAAATTCCTCATCAGTAGTGCTTGGACCAAAATTATGAAACCAAAATTATTTTGAAGATGAAAATGTTTACATAATAAATTTCTCATATAATGCCAGTTTTACAGGAAAATGTAAACTTTAATGTTAAAATTAACATGGCTTCCATTGCAAATTATGACATGAAAAAGTAATACCTTTCTCGTGAAATGCCTTTAGGAAAAACACTCCTATGCTAATTTCAAATATTATAATTTGAACTTTTATTATTTCTATGAAATTTGTGTGTTTCATTGCTTTTAGTTACCATCTCTATCACAAGAGGTCAGCACAATATAGTCTAGTCCCCAGTCTGTAATTGCTTTGGCTGTGTTTTTAGGTTCATTTACATCTGGTGGGGGAGGATTCCTGGCAGTCTTCACAGAACAAAACCGACATCCTCTTGTACATGTATCACCTAAAACCTGGAAAAATGATAAGATTTTAAAAATTGACAAATCAAAACAGTGGTAAAGTATGCACATGTACACATTATAACAATATGAATTAATCCTACTTAATATCAAAGCAATCTGTTGAGGAGTTGTATATACAAAAACAAATACACATAGATAAACAAAAAGAAGATTACTAATCATGTTCCTCTGTTCCTCCATGTGTAATGTTACAACATATTCAATCTATTGAATAAAAACCAATATTAAAATTCAAATTTCGAATTATAGGTATTATTAATAGTCAGAAAATGACATGTTCAGTAGAAACCAAGTAAGTCATGGTGCCATTACTTATAGATAAAACTAATCTTTATACAGTTTCAAAAAAGGTGGTTCAGTTATGTGAAAACATTTTGATGCAAAAAGTTGGTAAATGATACTAAACTGAAAAAATTTGAAATCAATAAAGGGGTATGAATATACACTAAATTAAAATCTGTACCATTATGGTTGCTGTGGCAACACCTGTTTCTCCTCCTCCCCAGCATTCTCCAATATTCGGACATTTCGCTTCTTCACAAACCTGGAAGGTTAAAAATAAATTCTGTAGAGAACAAGCACATTTATATACATGTATTTTGTTTCTGACCAATAAGGCTGCTAGTAATAATTCTCTAGGTTTCCAAAATTTGTGAAAATATACATGTAGTCTTTTTAAAGTATTTCTTCACAAATGCTAAAATACTAATAGTTTAATCTTTGAAAGAATTCCTCAGAAATTACCGTAGTATCCAATAGATTTTGGCAAATAGAAATGAAAACATAGGTTATACAAATGTATCATCGCTAGACTGAAGATTTTATAGTCGGTTAACACTTTACTTTTGCAAACAATGTATCAGAATGATGTTACATTATTTATATACAAATACTATATGTTGTGATTGTATGTATGAGCGCGAGGTTATATGGGAGTTGCCTCCCTTGACTCTGGCGTTATTTAGACATACAACCATGTGGTGAGCACATTAAGAGTGTGGGCATGATACTGTATAGTTGTACATGTATGTATCCAGAATAAAGTATATAATAAGTTTGAACAAAGCCTTCAATATCAATACAAATGATACAGGCCCAGACCTTGTCTTTTGGTACAAATTCATACATGTGTAAAGAACACTCAATTACTCATCTCACTTGATAGATTGTTTAAGTACCATGAGAGCCACTTATTGGTAATTAGATGACATCAAAGTCCCTTACAAATTAATTGATGCCACGTTATTATTCCACATCACCTGTAAACCCAGCTGGCAGAACATACAGGTAGAATTTGGTCTATTTCTGCATTATAGCAAATTTATTTTTGAAAGAACTGAATAACAATATGGTGTTACCAGAAATTGACATATACAGCAGTATACTAGCAAAATATGTTCTATTTTGCCATGACAAATCATGCCTGCAATTATCTCAAGTCATAAGAGTTTTTACACTATAAAATTTGTATTATATGACAAATCTTATATGGCAAATCTTATAGTGTAAACGGGCCTTTATGTAAGGTCTAGAAACATTAGAAGCTTAAACACAGAAGATCCAGTCTATTAACATGATTCATGTACATGTCAAATACTTACAGTGTGTAAATTTAAATCTCTAAGATTTGTCTTCAAATTATGATAATTTTTACCAACAGGTATTTGTGTTTTCAGCCAAGGTGGAAGTCTTAATCTAAAATATAAAATCAAGAAATTAACATTTTCTCCTCCAGCTGATCCTGATGTACAAAGTGGTTGCTAGACATAAATACCAGATTTGATCAAAAACTTTCAAAGATCACCAAATATCTATTATCATAGACAATGATCAAGTTATCAACTAGAACTGTCTCTTGAGAGCCAAATACCCCCTCCCCAACATTAAATGTTTCCCTCAACCTTTCTAATATGTTCTTCATTAAAGTTCAATCACACACCTTTGGACCATGAAGATGATTCATGTGAAGTTTTATGACTGTCGACCAAAGCAATTTTACACAGACAGACATGGTCATATATACCCCCCCCCCCTTAAACTAGTTTGCATGTTTGCATGGGGGGGTTTAATAATAATCGAAATTGTTGCATCACAAAGCCAAACACCAAAATATTGACATTAATTCTTTATAGACACCATTATAACCATATAAACAAACTCCACTGTGCATGCTAACTTGGTAGAGAACTTTAAGACGTACCACCAATAAATCTGATGATGTCTTTCCCTTTGTAAAAAAGCCAGTGTTGGCTTCTATGTTACGTTGAAGAGAGACTGATCAGTTAAAGATTAAAGTTTAACTGATCATTCTCTCTTCAACTTAACATAGAAGCCAACACAGAACAATCAACGTCACATGATTTTTTTGGCAATAACAATAGCCAACTTTTATACTTTAGCTAATAAAAATTTTTGTAAAGCAGTCCTGATGACGGCAGCCTAGCTGCCGAAACATGTCGACACAAATAAAGTATTATCATAATTTATCCTAAGTGTTGAGCGCCATACTTTATTTATTTTATTTCTGCTATATAAATATACTTTTCAGTACAGTAAAACCTATTTATAGTGTCCCTTGATAAGTTTACCACCTCTCTTATCACTATACTATTTTGAAGTACTAAAATCAATTAACTTATCACCGGCAATGTCTTTTATGTTCTGATCCTGGCCAACATCACGGTACCAAAGCAGTGTCACAGCAACAAGTGGTGTACTAGTGTCAGTGACGTCATTAAATGGCACAATTAAGGCCGAGTTTTTATTCTTTTTGTGTGTACATGTAACTCAAGCATGCTGGGCTTTTGTTGGTACGTTGTGGGCGTGGCCTGCAATCAGTCAATTTCTTTTACCATTATGTTTTTCTTTATAAGTCTCCGTAAAATCACCAAACCCTTTCATAAGGCCAATATTTAAACTGAAGGATTTATAGCAATGAATCAAGAGTTGACTGTACTTTTTGTGTTTTAAACTCCTCCATACCTTTCTCTTTTCTTTGGTTTGGTTTCTACGACACTTTGAGCATCAACTTGACCGGTAACAAAGTCTTCTAAATCAGGTCCATTTGATATTTTATCTTTCTGATCCTTACTTAGCACTGCATAGAGTCTTGTTATTGCACCAAATGTCTGGAACGGTAAAATAAAAAAAACAATCAAATAATACTTGTTTTAGCATGGCTACGTTTTTAATACTGGTAGCCAAAATCACTATATGTAACTAATTTTTTATAGAAATTCTTTCGCAAAATTTTGGAAATTTGGCCACAAATGATAAATTGCTATAGAAAAATTGTTATATTCTGGTATGTGGCCAAAAAATGACCTACAGTGCATAACCTCTGTTGTGGAAACACGGGCACATAATAAGTCTTGTGTAGCTTGTTAAGTATGGCAATGGGTTATACTTTTGGTTAAAATTATTAATTAACGAAAACCAGATTTATCTCCCTTACATCAAATACACAGCAGTTCTCAAGTTATAAAGGCATTAGCCTTCAAACTCAAACCAATGTTTCTTCAACCATGTGTCAGACTTCTAGAATGATTTTTTTTAAAAATCAAATTCAGACAAAAGGGTGCGAGGTTTGCCAGCATACGATGTGAAACCTTATAAAGATATAATTTATCAACTCAAATGAGTTTATGTTTTCCTGTACAATGGATAACTGGTATTGTTCTCGGAATTTGCATTGTAAATGTTTCCAATAGTGTTCAACACAAACCTTACTGATGCAGTTATAGGGGTATTGAATATGGGCATGGTATACATGTACCTGTAATACCCCTTGGATTTTTTATCATTTGTTATAGCAACTTATAGGTCAAATTTATGTCAAAAAGATTTTAATGTATGTCACGCCTTATCTGTGACCACAATCTTAGAGTTAAGGTGATTAAGTGTTGCTTTACTTCACATCAGTAATTATCAGGCAAGCCAACCAAAAAAGGTCTACAAGGAAAACTTTCTTATTTGAGGTCGAACCCACATCAGTCAGATATCTTGGCTTTAATGGTTAACACTTTAGCCACTCGACAACAACGGACACCTAAATGTTCAGTTACATAAAGCAGATTAGAAACACATGCACAAACTCTCACACGTTTTTGTCCTTGGCCAGTAAAATTTTATTAATATTTTATTCAAATTGACTCTTAATTAAAAATCTTTGTCGAATATTCAACACACATGTTAGCAATATGTTATAGTAATCAGAAAATTTCATCATATCTACCTGAGAATCTGTGGTTCGTAAAAAGTTTACATGATTTCGCAACCCTCTGCTGACTGCCATTTTAAACTGGTTCCTGTCAAAAGGTCAAGGTCGTTGACATATTTGTTGAAATCGAAAGTAGAGAGCTCTAACCTATTACGCAACGATGGATATGCGATTCTTGATAATCCTGTGGTAAATATTGATTGGATTTGAGAAAATAATAATGATTCAAACATCTTATAACAATACTAGCTGATATTTTTCGCTCTAAAGTAGTTATCTACTACAACTTGTTTTGCTCGTGCTTTACCGGTAACCACTTCCTGTGCAGCCGGTCACTTCCGTGTTCACAATGGCTTTGTTTGTGTGTTAGGTGCTTTGTGTACAGAGAATTGGATCTGTTATATGCTGCTAGCTGGGGATCGTGATTTTGATTGTTAAGCTATAAAAATTGTAAGTATTTCTTTATCTATCACTACATTATGAAATAAAACCGCTTACATCCGTAAGTTTATTTTGTACAGGTAACAGGTTTTCTTGGTTTTGTATAAGCATATGAAAATAACCATGGTACTATCTGTTTACTCTGCTGCAGAGAAAGGAACAACGATAATATTTCAAAGATTTGAATGGCACGGTTAATCACTGTGTGGGAACGGAAGTTGAGTCAAACTGTACATTTTTCGGTAGCTCTGTTCATTGAAGCGAGAGACGAAATAAAAACAATATGTCTGAAACGGTTGTTGGGTAATTTTTAACTTGTATTAAGCATATAATGCAAGATCTGGATAGAAATTTAAATGGAGAAATTTGACGATGAAAATTATTTACCATTTTAAGAATTCGTTGTCACTTATATCTTTATACACTCGACAATGATAACACTTGAACACGAGACAGTGAGATAAAATACATCGACTTGCAGCGAAAAATGCATAAATTCTCTAGCGTGATGAATTTTCTAGTGTAACAAACAATATTTAAGACAACTTTAATATAATGTTACACATATATTAAGATGACATCACCCTCCTTTAAATGGTTATTGTTATAAATAAGATTTTTCTTCGCACCTTGGAGATTGTTTACTGTACAGGTAGCTCGAAAAATACTGTACAGGTAGCTCTAAATATCTGTAATTTTTCTGTACAGGTAGCTCAAAATTAAAACAAAATAATTCAAGGTTTAATGCATAATTATACCTCCGCAAACGAAGTTCAGGGGGTATATAGAAATCACCCTGTCTATCCGTCAGTCTATACGTCTGTTCGTGCATCTGTCTGGTTGTCTGTCTCAATATCGTGTCCTCTCCATATCTTTCATGTCTATCAATGGATTTTGATCAAACTTGGAACAGATGTAAAACAATATGAGCCGATGTGTCGGGTACCAAATTTATGTACATAAGTCAAAGGTCAATGTCATGAGGTCAAATATTAGTTTTTTCATCCCAATATCGTGCCTGCAATATATCTTCCACGTCTATCGATGGATTTTGATTAAACTTTGCACAAATGAAAACCAACATGAGACGATGTGTTGCATAAATTCAAGGTCATGAAGGGTAATTTTAGTTTTTCCGTCACAATATCATGTCCGCTGAAATGTTACTTTTATTCTTATTTTTTCTGCGGGTCGGGGCTATTAGTCTCCTTTAGACAGTTCTGGTTTATTTAAATTTTTTGCAACATTTTCATATATATATATATAAAGTTTAAGTTAAAGTTAAAGTCTGTCCCTTGGCAAAGTTGTCTAAAGCAACTCTGGTAAGAGTCTCACTACATCTCCCCTTCAGACACTCTGGTTTCCTCCACCATCCCAGAACTGACCCCCTCAGTATAAGTGAAAGAATCTTGACTGAGAAGTAAATCACCAATTTTTATTCAGCAAAGTTTAATGACTGATGATCAATCTTTAAATTCATATATTATTCATGTATCTGGGGCTTTAGTGGTTGAGTAGTCCAAAGCTTTGGCAGATCTGAGTGCAAAAACTTTTATCAGCTGATTCCTTGTGTAGGTCAGTGTCTTTCTCCAAGTACCAGTATTCCAGTTTCCTCCATCATCCCAGAACTGCCCCCAGTTTCACAATCATTCCTTACCGGTAGTTTTTTTCTAAACTTTTCTAAACTTAAATCTAGCATCTCTTTTGGTGAATTTTTTTGTCAAAACTAAATGCAAATGTTTGAATCTAGAAGCAATTTTAAAAATGACACCTTAAATTCCTCAATATCCTGAAAATAACAAAATTATAGATTTGAAATTTTGCATGATTTAAGTTAAGGAAAATCTTAGCTAAGGAATGATTGTGAAACCGGGACCTGATCCTGTCAATATACATTGTAAGTGAAAGATTCTTGACTTAGGCAAAAACACCACTCCACTTTGATACTTATTTCATTTTTAACAAAAATATCATACCGGTACATTAACACACCAGAGATATTTAGAATTTATACATATGTTCTTAGAATAATATTTTATATGCAACAAAAATAGAAAAAAAATTCAAGTCAATGTATCTTAGTTTTTCAAAATTATTATTGAACAAAACAAAAAGAAATGAATAAAAATGATTATGCAGGTAAAAAATAGAAAATCCCTCAAAAATGCTTAAAAAGAATTTTATTTTCTTTAAAGGATTATCATAATTGAGTTTAAATGTATCATGATTAAATTGAATCCAAGATACATGAGCTTTTATTCGAATTTTATTTTTATATCTGGGATGAGTGGAATATTAAGATTTATTTTTAATATGATTTGTTTTGTAGACATACATGGCAGTATTTACGTATAAAATCTAGAAATAGAATCTGACTCTATATCTCATTATACACCTCCACAGATTTGTTAAATTGGTTGCCATGGAAACATATCCATTATTTACCTCATCACTGATATTTTCTAGAAATATGATATTTCTTTTGTTACTATTCTTAGAGGAATATGATACAGTATAATATCATAAATGGTTTTGATCAGCGTGGTCAGCACCGGTCAAGATTCGGGTGAATTAATGGGGTTTTACCTCCTATACAAAATTGTTTCACTTATATTTAGATGTCCCCAACTATAACTGAAAGTAGGATTAAAATTTTGTCAACATTTTAGCCACTCCTAACTTGAAATTTCTTGAAAAATCCTAAATATGCCATCTTACTTCATCAAGGTATAGTACCCAGTTTTGTCTAGAACTCACCAGTCTTGTTGTTTTCAAAGCTGGTGAATTAAAGTACAGTCAAACTTGTCTATAAAGGTCACCAAAGGGACCCAGTAAAAGTGGCATTAATGGGCAGGTGGCCTTTATATACAGGTTCAAATAATATGAATAAAAAAACAATTGGGACAAAATTCTGCTGGCCTATATAAGTAGGTGTCCATTATATAGAAGTAGCCTTTAAGGTAGGTTGAACTGTATAAGGCCCCGGTCGGTTTCACAATACTTCATGAGCTAAGGTTTTACATACTTTAAATCTGACAATTTTTACACTTTAATAATACAATGTATTTAATTTTCTTAATTTTTAAGATATTCAGGAATTTAAGGTGTCATATTGAAGATCTTTTTAGGCATTTAACAATTATATTTAGTTTTGTGAAAAATGTTTGATGTTACCTCTAAAAAAATTGCCAAAATTTGCTAAATTTAAGTTAAGGATTGGTTGTAAAACTGCAGCTGTTCCTACCATATAGAATTATTGGAGAGTTGGAAGTACATGCTTTCTTATTTTGGTAACTCTGTAGACCTCAGTTGGTTAATTTTTTATGTTATAGGTAGTTAGCAAATTATAAGTGTGTATTTTTGTTCCACCTGAAAAGTGCAGTATAAGTTTTCATGTGGCTGTTCCTAGTATTGTTGAATGTTTTCATGGCAAAACATAGCCCTTTTGTGGTGATTCTCAGATATGTCAGGCGTTGTCTTGGCAAAACATAGCCCTTTTGTGGTGATTCTCAGATATGTCAGGCGTTGTCTTGGCAAAACATAGCTCTTTTGTGGTGATTCTCAGATACGTCAGGCGTTGTCTTGGCAAATCATAGCTCTTTTGTGGTGATTCTCAGAGATGTCAGGCGTTGTCTTGGCAAAACATAGCCCTTTTGTGGTGATTCTCAGATACGTCAGGCGTTGTCTTGGCAAAACATAGCCCTTTTGTGGTGATTCTCAGATACGTCAGGCGTTGTCTTGGCAAAACATAGCTCTTTTGTGTTGATTCTCAGATACTTCAGGCGTTGTCTTGGCAAAACATAGCCCTTTTGTGGTGATTCTCAGATACGTCAGGCGTTGTCTTGGCAAAACATAGCTCTTTTGTGGTGATTCTCAAATACGTCAGGCATTGTCTTGGCAAAACATAGCTCTTTTGTGGTGATTCTCAGATACGTCAGGCGTTGTCTTGGCAAAACATAGCTCTTTTGTGGTGATTCTCAGATACGTCAGGCGTTGTCTTGGCAAAACATAGCCCTTTTGTGGTGATTCTCAGATATGTCAGGCGTTGTCTTGGCAAAACATAGCCCTTTTGTGGTGATTCTCAGATACGTCAGGCGTTGTCTTGGCAAAACATAGCTCTTTTGTGGTGATTCTCAGATACGTCGGGCGTTTTTTTTTGGCAAAACATAGCTCTTTTGTGGTGATTCTCAGATACGTCAGGCGTTGTCTTGGCAAACCATAGCTCTTTTGTGGTGATTCTCAGATACGTCGGGCGTTGTCTTGGCAAAACATAGCTCTTTTGTGGTGATTCTCAGATACGTCAGGCATTGTCTTGGCAAAACATAGCCCTTTTGTGGTGATTCTCAGAGATGTCAGGCGTTTTTTTGGCAAAACATAGCCCTTTTGTGGTGATTCTCAGATACGTCAGGCCTTGTCTTGGCAAAACATAGCTCTTTTGTGATGATTACCAGAGACATCAGGTGTTGTCTTGGCAAAACAATGCATTCATTTGGTCATTCCCAGAGTTTTTTTTTTTTTTTTTGCCATGGAAAAACATATCCTTGTTTTAGTTATTCTCAGAGTCATTGTTTGTTGTCATGGCAAACATAGACATCATCCTTTTGTGGTCATTCTCAGAGTTAGCAGGTGTTGTCATGGCAAAAGATAGCTCTGTTTTAGTTATTCCTAGGGTAGTTGTGTGTTTTTTATGACAAAACATAGACCCCATTTGGTTGTTCCCCTAGTCGTCGGGTGTAGTCATGGCAAAACAGCCCTGCTTGTCATTTCAAGAGAGGTTGGATGTTTTCATGGCAAAACCAGTCATCAGGTGTTGTCAATGCCTTGAACATGGTTAAAGTTTTTAATGAATGCTTTTTTCTTAATGGAGTATTTTCATACAAGACATATGATCCACAGATATCTTGTTTAAATTATTTTAATTATTGTATAATAGATCAAGATCAGGGTGTATAACAGATAGTCTAGCTGTAACAGATGTTTTTATTATGTAAAGATATGATCTTTGATAATGTATAAAATTAAATCATTTTTAATAATTTAATATTCCCAGTAGACATTATTTTTAACCTTCAAATTTGTCTCAAATTATATAAAATAAGACTATTGATTTTCTTATTTTTCTGAAAAAGAAAAAAATATAAGAAAAAGATGTTTTTATTATACATTAAATCAGATTTAATTTCAGACATCATAAATTGAAGTAATTTCTTAGACTAAACACTCAGACTTGACTGATAAATAATGATTTAAACGGCATTATAAATTAGAGAAAAATCAATATAAATAGTAATAATGACATCTGTAGATAATTTGTCACAAATCATAGCTGTAATTAACATGGCCATGTTTATCGATTTTTGAATACACTGTAATAAAATTAATACAACTTCTGGATAGTTTTTTTCTGTACACAGTTGTCTCCCTTTAAAGACCTCGCCCAACTTTTCCATCACAAATCATAGCTGTGATTAACATGGACATGTTTATCAATTTTTGTATACACTGTAATAAAATGAATACAACTTCTGGATAGTTTTTGTCTGTACACAGTTGTCTCCCTTTAAAGACCTCGCCCATCACACCTGACTTTTCTGCCGCTACTCATAGTTGTAATTAACATGGACATGGTTATTGATTTTTGTATACACTGTAATTATACAACCTGAATTCTTACTTAATATTAATACAACTTCTTGAAATTTTTATCTGTACACAGTTGTCTCCCTTTAAAGTGCTTTCCCATCATGTCCAACTTTTCAGCCGTAATAAACACTTGTTTACACTGTTATTGTGCAACCTGTATTTTTACATAAAATTTATACAACTTCTGGCTGTATTTATCTGTACACAGTTTTCTCCCATAATAAGTCATGTAATATAGAAATATTCCATTGAAGATACCCATGGAGGATATTTCTATCCTCTATGAGTCACGAGTGCAAATTAGCACTGGAACTACCTTTGGTGGCATCATAATCAAAAGACAATTACATGAGGTCATCATGTGGGAACATGACGTCATTTTGCAAGAAAAGGACACCCAAGTCTTCAAAGTTTAGAAATTTTGAGTGTGTTTTAAATGTTAATTCTTAAAATTTAGAATAAATAACTTTGTTTTGTTGTTTATACATTTTGTATAAACCAAAATCATCCTTTAGGATGGTGATATTTATTTTAAAGTAGAATGTTGAATAACAAAGTTTTTCCATCATGGTGTCGATGTCTATGTAAATCAAATTTGAAGCCAAATATTGGCATTAAAATGGGAGAAAAACAATCCATTATGAGCTTATCCATGTAGGATAGGGAAATCTCACTCTCGCGGTTGAACATTTCTAGTCAGAGACTTGGCAAGCCTCGTCTCTGATTGAAATGTTCAACCCCTCAGGTAAGATTTCCCTATCCTACATGGATACTCATAATGGATTCTTATAGCCCCCCTTTTAGGACCTCGCCCATCACACCTAAGTTTTCCGTCACCTATTATAGCTGTAATTAACAGACATGTTTATCAATTTTGTATACACTGTAAATTATACTATTTGTATTACATAAATTTTATATAACTTCTGGATAGTTTTTTCTTCACAGAGTTATCTCCCTTTCAAATGCTCACACATCAAACCTAACTTTTCGGTCGCTACTGATAGTTGTAATTAACACAGACATGTTTATTGATTTTTGTATACACTGTAATTATACAACATGTATTCTTACATAAAATTAACACTATTTCTGTTTAGTTGTGTCTGTAAACAAGATTAGGGAACCCATACTGTTTGACATGCAATCATTTATTGCAAGTCGGTTTATACGGCTAAATGTCATATTATTTTAAAACATAAAATAATCAATATTTTAAGATTGAAATTTTAGACAAAAACATTTTTAGCATTTATTTATTTTTTTACTTTTTTTGTTCAAACATTTTACATATACAAAGCAATTTTATACTGTGAATCAGGAAAAGTCTGTGTGCATTTTATTTTTGCACAAATTCGCAAAATTAAATAGACACAAAAATATCATTTCCGTGAATATTTTATTTTGAAATATACACCAACCATCATCCATACAACTAAAATAAAAACATGCAAATACCATGAAATGAAGATTCTCTTGAAAATTAACTGACACGAACATTTCCCGATTTACAGAAACAGTATACTAGTATAAAGATTCACAAATTGAAAATCATAAGTAGCCATATTTCTGAATTTGGGAAAATATAGTTGTTTTTAAAGTATTTTTCACAAATATGGTAAAAATATAGCTGTTTTAAAAGTATTTTTCACAAATTTGGTAAAATAGGTCAATTTTCTAAAGAATTTCTCCGAAATTTGAAGCCATTGGTGATTTTGTCTATCATGAAACGGAAACGCATCTTTACAGTCTATATATATATAATATGGGTAGGTGTATAGGATATACATGTAATAGCATGAGACAATTTAGACATATCATTAATCAGTTATATTTGAATCACAGTGAATTCTGTATGAAGTTGTAGACTGCACGGTGTGAATTAAAACAAGCTGTTTATCACTAATACAGTAGTACCAGTATTGATTTTTTCTCTCTTTTCAGATTGCTAAAATTTCAAACAAATAGATAATGCAGCTTATTGACAGCCACCTTTTGTACTTCTGACAGTGTTTACGACTTATAAGAGAGTTATCCGTAGATTAGATGTCAGAACCAAACAAAATGGCTTACTTATCAGGTTAATGATACTGAACTCCGATGGCAGGTGATCCAAATAGTAGCAAGGTTCATTATAATGGCCAGAGTTGGAAATGGTGCAGCTTTGGAACAATCCCATGTGCACCAAGTTTATGACCAAATAGCGCCATGTTTTGCAGAGATTTCACAAAAAGCCTGGCCTAATGTCCGGAAATTTTTGAAGGAGCAGACACCTGGATCATTAATAGCAGACGTAGGTGAGTAGATTTATGACAGAAAACACACACACACACACACACACACACACACACACACACTGTTTTAAAAATAAAAAATCTCACTGTTACCACTGGTTTGTGATATCAGAGACAAAACCATGAAATTTAATTTACTTTTTAACCTAATTAGTTTACTAAAATTAAAATTAAGGAAGATTACTGTACCAAGAATTTTTAACGATAGCTAAGTTCCTACAAATTTAAAATTATTAGTAGCCAGTTTCTAAGATATGTATACATACACGTATAGTCTTTTTATAAAAAAAAATCACTAATTTGCTAAACATGCTATTTTTTGAAAGAATTTCCCAGATATTAGTTTCCAATGTTTGATTTGGTTACTATGAATAAAAACATAGCGGTAAGGTCCCCAAAATAAAACACAAATTGAAAACTTGAATAATCTAATTGAAGTTTGAATGAGATACTAACTTAAGGCTATATTTAATAGCACTAATGTTTGAGGATTGATGACAACAAAATTACATCACAAATGTGAAACTAAAACACATTGAAATTAAATCACGTTAGACAAGAAATTATAACTGAAGTACATTATAAAACATTTCTTAAATACATGATTTGGTTGTTCATGTTGTTTCATAGTTCTCTTCTATTGTATACTGAAATGTAAAAACACTAAAGAAAACAAAAATTAGTTTTTAATAAAACATAATTTTTATAATCCTTTTTTAGGAGTTTTACATGTTATTTTACCTGGTTGTTTTTTATTTCAAATGTCATCTAGAAAATAAAACAACTGGACGATCCACTTATCCATTGGTAATGAAGAAACTATTTTTTGGTGATAAAGTAAGAGACATGATAAAACATTTTTTACCGACAGTTAACGATTTGCAAAAAAAAAAAAAATAAATAAATAAATAAATAAAACAAAAAAAATAAAACACAACCCACATTCACAATGGCTGGAATGACATGTCACTTCTTAACCTGAGTAATTCAACTCTTCTAGTTTTGAAAAGCTGAAGAAAGACATGCGCCTGGTAAATTCCCTGTAAAGTTTTTAAAATGCCATGTATAATGTTAATCAACTGAGATTATTTTCTTTATTGTTAAAAAAATAATTATTGAAAAAAAAATGTCATGACAGTTTATAGCATAATGCAAATTGTTTATTTTATTTTCCTATTGAAAACTTTTTCATAAAAAAAACAAGTGCTATGGAATAAGTGAATTACATGGTAGTTTATTTTCCCATAATGTCGGAGGTAAACATGGTAAAAACATATTTACAACTACGGTAAAACCTTGACCCATCACAACAATCTGTTCAGTCAAAATATTGGAATTATAAAGGGTATGGCAACAGATGAGGGAGACCAACAAAGAAAAACACTATAAGAAATGGTTGGTTGGTTGGTTAAATGTTGCTTAACCTCCCATCAGCAATTTTTCAGCTATTCGCGACGAGAACTATTTTATTAATCTCTATGGATTAATCTTTGAAAAATTTTGTGTATGCATGTGAAGTGCTTGTGCGTTGTATGGTCTGCCTTGTACTAGCGTGCACTCGGCGACTTTAACGTGCTAGCTCACAGAGTCAGTAGGCCGCAGACAAACGTACCACTCCCCTAGTCCATTATACTGATACCAGGTGACTCAGTAAAGGCCAAGGGCAAGGAAAATTCACTTTCCCACATGTGGTCAGAACGGGACTCGAACTCACAGCAGTGAGAGGCCCTGTATTTGAAGACTGACGTCTTATCCATAAGTCCACCGCGGCCTCTCAAGCAATGTAGTATTAAGCAAGGTAGCAAAGTTAAAAATTCAGGGGTTCAATATTTGCTTGGGTCCATTAATTTTACATTAGGACTCTTGATATTAAAACTGTAAAAGTCTAATGGACCTAACATTTTTACCAGGATAATACTACCTTTTCTATATGATAACATAATTGCATATGTACCTTTCAATTATAATATTGAACATTAAAAACTTTATATTGGTCCTGCCAAAAATAAAGACAAGAGGTCCTGGACCTTCCATTACAAATATAATTTTGAATCCCTGTTATTATTATATCAATATTGAGCTGACCAAGGAGAAGTACATATCTTACAGTCTGTACTGATTTTAAAGTCTCAAGTCTGATGGGCCAGGAATTGGACCCATTGAACCCCAACCTACCAGTTATTGAGCGAGAACTTTACCATTTGAGCTATCAACATTGTTTTTCCTTTGTGTGAGGCATAAGTCTTGTGATATGATAGACTTGTCATAAACAACTAAGCTACTGCCTCATAATGGAGATTGTCGGTGCATCTAACCATGTGATTAACACCTTATAGAAAACCTTTATCATGTTTATGTTGCAATTCCTAGAATATTTCAGGAAAGTGTCAATGTAGGCGATTTCATATCCTTTTGAATAATTGTTCCACAAGATAATGCTTTATAATATAGACAGGTATTATTCTATTTGTGGTTTCCATTCAAATCAGAAGTTTTATCATTGGTACGTAATTGGTTTATACTGTTAATTATGTTTATATAAATGGCTTTTTGTGAACCCCATTATTACATGACATTTACAAACTGACCCATCTTACTGTAATTATGATTGTCCATGCATCTCCTCTCCTAAACCTTGATAGCCTAGTGGTCAAAACCCTTCACTCATTGATAAACATGTAACTGCACTTCTTTCCGGCTATCAGAGCACTTCCTAGTGTGAAAAAGATTATTGGTTCACTTTTTGAAAGTTGGTGGTTTTCACCAGGCACTCTGGATTCCTTGATCCTTAACCTGCCTGTCTCAGTATAAGTGAAAGAATCTTGATTGGGATATAAAACTCCATTACTCCACTACACTCTACCATTCAGGAGCTGACTGCCTCAACATAAAATAGAATCTTGACTGGCGCATAAATCTCCATTACTCCACTTCACCGTCCCAGAACTGAACCCCACAATATAAGTGAAAGAATCTTGACTGGCATGTAAAACTTCATAACTCCACTCCACCATCCAAGAATTGACCACCTCAATATAAGTGAAAGAATCTTGACTGGCGCATAAAACTCCATTACTCCACTTCACCGTCCCTGAACTGAACCCCACAATATAAGTGAAAGAATCTTGACTGGCATGTAAAACTTCATAACTCCACTCCACCATCCAAGAATTGACCACCTCAATATAAGTGAAAGAATCTTGACTGGCGCATAAATCTCCATTACTCCACTTCACCGTCCCTGAACTGAACCCCTCAATATAAGTGAAAGAATCTTGACTGGCGCATAAATCTCCATTACTCCACTTCACCGTCCCTGA
Organism: Anadara kagoshimensis; assembly: GCA_021292105.1. Taxonomy (NCBI): domain Eukaryota; kingdom Metazoa; phylum Mollusca; class Bivalvia; order Arcoida; family Arcidae; genus Anadara; species Anadara kagoshimensis. The sequence goes on along the minus strand of CM037873.1, from coordinate 58,324,837 downwards.
ACTGAACCCCACAATATAAGTGAAAGAATCTTGACTGGCATGTAAAACTTCATAACTCCACTCCACCATCCCAGAATTGATCACCTCAAAATAAGTGAAAGAATCTTGACTGGCATGTACACTCAACTTCCCAACCTCCTTTTGATATATAGTTACTGTACTGAATTATTCATACTATAATGACGATAATATCGTGTTTATGTCATGTCTGTAATTATAGTACCAATTGATTATCAATAGTTAGTAATCACAATATTTAAAAGTAATTAACATCTCCTGACAGTTTGCCAAGAGACTGTCAGTAAACTGTACAATTATACATATCAAAAACAACTCAGCTCGGTCTGAGGTCACTATATCATTGATTTGTTTCAGTTTTCATCATTTATATTATCATTAATACAATCCTCAATGCTGTATATTGAAGGAATAGACAGAAAAACAAATCATTTTTATTAGTTTTTGTCTGCAGAAACACCATGACATGTAAGCTCTGGCTAAGGAAGTCGTTTACCTAAATGGGTTGTTTTTTGTCTGAATATTTAGTTTTAGTCAGAAGCTGCACAGTGTTTATAATTACAAAAATGACGTTATTAAAAAAATTGAGATACTTTAATCTTCTCAATATTCCATACAACAAAACTATGAAATAAAAGTCATAGTACACATGTGTAATATCCTTTCCACGACCTTGGTAAATAGCACACAATTACTCGCCAAAGCTCATTGTATAAAAAATTATTGAACTGGTTTAATAAATTCAGTATGATCCTATTTATAAAACTGAGTTGAGTTGAGTAATGGGGTTTAATGTCCCAGTTAAGAATATTTTACTTATATCGAGACATTGCCAGTTATTGGTGAAGGTGCAGAAATTTTGTCTGTGCTTTGCGCTGATGGCATTGCACAGCAGGGTTCTTTATCATGCCAAACCTACTGGGACCTCATTTATTTTAAGTTCCCTTCCAAAGAACCATGATCTCATTTTGTAATGCTGAGTGCTTGGCAAAAAAAACAGTCACTACCAACTTTCAAGACTTGGGTCAGACCAGGTCAGGGTTCAAACTCATGACCTCCCACTTACCAAGTGAGCACTCTACCAACTGGTATAAACAATTTGGCAGAGTTATAGGGTAGCATTATCACAAGTTTTTACTCTCTTTTGAATTAAATTAAAATTTTTTATTTCAATTTCAGGATGTGGAAGTGGACGATATCTACATATCAACAACAAAGTTTTCAAACTCGGACTTGACATATGTTGCCCCCTGGTGGAATTCGCAAGAACCAAGAATTATGATGTTATAGTGGCCGATAATCTCAAACTCCCATACAGGGATAACATATTTGATGCTGTCATATCTATTGGTGTCATTCATCACTTCTCCAGTCATGAACGAAGGGTTCATGCAGTTCAGGAGTTATGTCGTGTTCTCAGACCAGGAGGACAACTTATGATCTATGTATGGTCATATGAACAGAAACACAGACGGGTACGTTGTTAAAAAGTTTCACAGCTATTAACAGTGAATATTTGGTTGGTTGAATGCTGTTTTATGTTGCATCAGCAGTTTTTTAGCTATTCAGAATAAATCTAAACATATGTTCATGTGGTGTGTAAGTGCAAGTATTTCTGATTTACTGTGTACTAGTGCACACTTATTGTGGCCTTTAGAATGCACATGTATATTAACGGACAAATCAGAGATAAACATTACACACCACTTAGTCTATTATTCCTGATGGCCGAGCCAACCAAGAATAGGCTACAACAAGGAAAATCCTTTCTGTCTTGAAGTTGACAAGGGCAAACCTACAGCAATAAGACGCCTTATACGAAAAACTGTTACATTCGGCCTGCAAAATTAGTCAAATTTAACAGATCTTTACTTGAAAAGATTTCACAGGTCTTTGATTTGACATTGAGATATCCATAAATTTCAAATTATAGTCATTAACTAATATAAATTTTCAGGACAAAATAATGTCTTTGAGTAATTCTATGGTATTCCAGAAACCAATGGTCCAGTTATTTAATTTGTTACTGTATTGTAATTTCCATATGGTATGAAGTATTATTATATGACTGACAGCTTTCCTTTTCTCTGATTGGTCACTTTCAGTGGTACATATAGCGATAATCAATGAAAAATGTCTCAAAAAGTCAATAAATATTTTGCCTAAAACTATAAATAGTAACAAAAAGTTGGCGAACCACTTTTCGATCAAAAATACAACAAGGACTTTCCGGAAATTGTGACGTTAATTAAAAGACGTCAAACATTGCATGTGCTGATGTCATTGACACAATTTGACAATACACAAAATAAAAATAATAAAAAATGTCAGACGACAAGCAGAGTAAGCATTTGCTTCTGTAGAAACATCAGGTTTGGATGCGATTTTGGCATCAAAAGATGTCATTAACACAAAGAAATTTTAGTCCCAAAATTATGGAAATCAAAATGTTTTTAAGATGTTGAAATGAGAAAAAAAGAAGGACAAAAAAATTATTTTACCAAATACACAAGAAGGCAATACTTTGACTGATAAAGCAAAGCTTAGTTTTATTAGGAATTATAAAAATGATTGTTACTTTTATTATTTTCCAGTTTGATGGTCAAGATGTCCTTATTCCATGGAATGGAAAACGCAGATACTCAGGTAAATTGTGTCTTTGAATAGAGGTAGCCATTATAGCAGACTATACTGTATTTTAGCCATTGATAATAAATCAAATCAACCAAATTTGTATTTATATGTCTTGTACATGACCAAATTTGGTTGATATAATTTAAATTTGTACAACCCTTATCCAACTTATTTTCAACAGGTGTGTTATTATGGAAACATTAGCATAGGCGTAGGAGGGTTTTTAATATTGGGGGGGCCAAACCGAAGCTTTGTCTATGTCGTGCCGCAGGTACGACCTCGTGCCATAGGCACGAGGCGGGGAGAGTTTGAGAGGGGTGCTAAACCCCTCGCATAGGTGGGGGTTCGGGGGGTCTCCCCCGGAAAATTTTAAAAACTTAGTCCTGTCTAGACGCATTTTCAATGTATTGTGCATCGTTTGATAGGTTTAAAATACTGTGATATCAAGGCAAGATTATATAAAATGACCATATGACACAAGTTCCATAATCACCCCTCTCTTTGGAGATGGATATCAGAGGCTGATCCAGAATTTTAGAAAGGGGGCGTATAATGTGAGAGTCGAAGGCTCGAACCTTCTAGGGGGTTCGGGGGCATGCTCCCCTGGAAAATTTTGAAAAAGTGGCGCAAAAATCTTGCATTCTGGTGCAATCTGAGCTGAACAATATGTATTATTAGCGACATAAATTCCCCCAACGCTGAATCCACCACTGGATATGGGGGTACCCCGGAAAATTTTGACGCCCTTTTACAAGTATAATGATGAAATTGATAATTGATTGGTTACCAGATGGACATTTCCTGTTAAAGCTCTTGGTTTTTTTTTTTAAGAAGGATACAAAATTTCACACAATATATTGCGGGGGCCTGGCCCCCCTTCTCTGACATTGGGGGGCCCGGCCCCCGCTGGCCCCCCCCTGCTCCTACGCCTATGATTAGAAAATTAAAAAATACATCTATGGACTAATAATCAGGCTTTTACGGTATATAATGTTTGCTTGAATGCTACTGGTTTTTAGGAGCTGAAGTTGACAAGATTTGTCTCCCTTAGTTCAATATTTATCAAAATTCATTTGTGATGTTCTGAATCTTGGTTCCAACATTTAAAATTAAAATATTCTCAGTAAAACAATTGTGTAAAATGAAAAAGCTATTGATATAATTCACCTGTCAAAACCAAAATTGTTGGATCAAGAAACATTATGTTTGAACTTAATGACATGATTTTAACAAATTAGTCTTCTTTGGAGAAAGTGGAGAGGAGTAATGTTAAACACCCCGGTCAACAATCTTTCACATGTATTGAGGCCGGCAGTTCTGGGATGGGTGAGGAAAATTGAGAACAGCAAGAAAACCATTGCTCTATATAATTATATAATATGAAATTCTTTCAGTATTTTGATTACTTTTGAAAAAAATAAGTGTACCTTTATTCACAAGTATAATTTATTTTATTAGTTTCAGGTAATCTCTCCAGAGGATCTTCATACTCTGATAGAGATCTGTCCAGTACTGGTTCTGTCAGTGAAGATGATGTTTCCATGGAAACAGAGAGTTCTACACATTCATTTCAACAGTTTGGAAGATCTTTATCAGATCCGTTTGAAAATGGAAATTCTGTTGAAGATGATGTTGACGTTTTTGTGAAGAAAACAATTGAGATTGGCGGGGTGAATAAACGTTTGACCAACCGACACAGATCCAATACTTTACCCAGTACACTGTATGGATATTTTCATAGAGCAGACTCATCTTTCAAACATTCCAAAGATTCAGATGTTGTAAAGGAGTGTCGGAAACTGGAAGCATCTTTAAAAGCTTTGTCTGCGAGTCAACATAGATTCTCATCATCGGACACATTGGAATTTGAAGATTTTGAAATGAAAGAAAATCTTAGGTATGACTTGAATTCTAATAAAGAATCAAAAGTTAGCTTTGCTATTGGGTCTTCAGATGTTTTAAATTCTACATCTGATTATGATAGGAAGTATAGAGATAAAACCAGGACAGGATTGGTTGATAAGAATGGTCAAAATGGCTGCCAATATTTAGTAGATAAGAACTTTCAAAATGGATTCCAAGATTTGGTCGATAAGGACTTTCAAAATGGCCACCAAGATTTATCAAATCTAACTTCTTCAGCTCATGATTTAAATAAATTGAACATTTCAGACAAAGACAAATTGACATTGTCTACCAATCACAAATATTCAGGGTCAAGACCAAATCGTCCAACTTCAATTGACCTGTTGCCCAATTATTGTTACCATGACAACTCCAAAGAAAAACAAAAATCTCTAAAATCCTCTAAAGCTGCCAAAAATAAACAGAAATCGCTATTTGAATCCATCAGAGACAATGTGTTAGGCTTATTTGGTGGGAAGTCAAAAGAAAAGCCAGTGAAAAACATATCAGAATATAATAATATCAACTCTGGGTTGGACTTTGACAAATTAGAAAAATATGAAATACATCCTGGATATGAAGAATTCAAGGTCAGGGAGTTTCCTTTAAGTAGCTGCCCAATGAACAATGAGGAATTGTTAGCGAACAAGGGTTCTAGAGATAGTATGGAAAAAGGAAATGTGTGTCACCAGAATACTCACATGGAATCCACAGACCAAAGTCCAGATAAGCAGTTCAAAGAAAAACATGAATACAAGACAGACATTCAGTACAGCTACACTAAAGATAACACAGAACAATGCTCAAATGAAACTCTATCAAAGGCTTTTGTTAAATCAATGAAATCAAAAAGGGAAAAAGATTTTACTCAGAATTCATCTGAATACAATACAGTGCAGCACATATCATGCCATGATGAAACCATATCAAATGTTTTTCCGAAGTCAATGAAATCAAATAGTGAAAAAGATTTTGCTCAGAACATAGAAAGTGCCTTATGTAAAGACCACTTGCTCTCAGGTGTAAAAACAGTAAATGGACATGAAAGGAGTAAAAAATATAATGGCCAGTCTTGTGAGAAATTTTACAATTTCGTTGATGAGTATTCTAAAGATGTTGGAAAAGAACATTACAAAAATTTTCGGATTTCAAAAATGGTTAAAGTGCCTTTGAATGATGAATATAGAAATAAAGATGCGACTGATTCTGAAACATCACATGATACAAAGGTCAAGGTATCACATGATACAAAGGCCAGTTTATCATGTGATACTAAAGTTAAGATGCCACATGATATAAAGGATGAGTCATCACATGATACAAAATTGGAAGCATCACATGATACAAAGGTCGATTCATCGCATGACTTCAAGGTCAAGGATAAAAATGGAGGTAAAGTAAATGGTTACATATCATCACAGACAATGTGTAGTGGAGTTAAAAGTAAACATGGCAGTATTACTGATGACATTTGTTCAAAGAAAAGTACACATCTTTGTCGGTACTATCACGTTTTTAAAGAGGGAGAATTGAATGATTTGATTTTACAAAATATCCCCCAGGTTAAAATAATTAAGTCTTGTTATGATCATTCTAATTGGTGTGTTATTGTAGAAAAATCCACTAGGTGATGAAATCATATCAGTTTGTATGACCTTCAGAATTGATTTAAGGTCAAAGGTCAAGGACATGAATGTTTTTAATTGTAATAAGAGTTTACTGTTGATTATTGTACTAAGCTTTTCATGCTTGAGTCAAGCTATAAATAGAAAGAATGGACAGCTGAATGCAGTTTCCATATTTAATGTGTGTCAGCAGATTTTGGAGTTCATAAGATACTCAGGGCTATTTTTCATATTTAGACACTTTTAAATTTTTATACTATTAAACATTCCTCAGAACATTGCAGGTAAAATACTTAAAAAGAAACGGTACCAAAAATACTCAATTACAGAACAATGAGAACAATCCATTTGATAAAGTTTGACTCATTTATGCTAAATCAAAATTTTAAGTTTATTTATCTGCTTGGAAAGCTATTAGATCAAACATATCAATGATCAAAAACCCTGTAACGTTTGTTTAGAATTCTATGGAATCTCTTAATGTCACCAAATCCACAAGCTTTTGTTTTTATAAATAATGAAAAATGGTATATTGATTTAAATAAGTATATTGTAACTGTTCTTCATTATTAATAGAAACAAGCACCTGTGACCAATTCCGAGGATATTGTCATCTTTACAAAAAATGACAACTTAAGAGATGAAATTTTAAAACTAGAACAATCTGTTGTCAAGGTAACAATAATCAGGTTCAAAATCTTCTTGTATTTTGAGAATTGTCTCATTGAAAACATGGATTTTATTATTACAAAAAAACTATCGTACAGTCTTATATATGATACTTTGTTGAAGCTTGACAATTCAGTCACTTTTGATTCAGCATCTAAACTATGACTGATAATACAGTATATATTTGTTTGAGCTCAGCTGAATCCATCATTTGTGAAATTGCTCTATACTAAATTGAAATGTTTTACAGACTTTTGCAATGTTTAAAGAATTTTAATTTCAAACTTTAAATGTTTTGATAAAATGGTGCTTTGTTCTACAGCAAAAGTTTTTAATTTATTTATTTGAATCTTGTTTTTAGTGATGTATAAATACTGTTTTAGTTGTAAGTTTATTTTGTAACTATTTTACAATTTGTAAATTTTCTTATTTTTTATCCTAGTCAGAATGGAAGGGCCTCAGTGGCCAAGTGAGCTAAATTGTCAATCAGCCCATGAATCTCACTACCTAAGTTCAAACCCACTTGGGTATATATAAGTTTATCATTTTGCTTGCCAAAGGTTGGTGGTTTTGTCAGGCACTCTGGTTTCCTCCACTATCCTGGAACTGACCTCCTTGATATAATTAACAGACCTATTACCACTAGTCAGAATCTCATTAAATGTCATTGTGTAATCTGTTTACAAGTTTAATAATTTTGTATTATATATTCCACAGTATTCAATATTCCAGCTATCTATTGTGACGATCATACTCTCAGATCATGTAGTGGTCCTCCAGTTTGGTCCAAATCATTATTGTTGCCAGAGTGGTCCTCCAATATGGTCTGAATCATTATTGTTGCCAGTATGGTCCTCAAATTAGGTCTGAATCATTATTGTTGCCAGTATGTTCCTCAAATTAGGTCTGAATCATCATTGTTGCCAGAGTGGTCCTCAAATTTGGTCCAAATTATTTTTGTTGCCAGATTGGTCCTCAAATTTTGGTCTGAATTATTTTTGTTGCCAGATTGGTCCTCAAATTTGGTCCAAATTATTTTTGTTGCCAGAGTGGTCCTCAAATTTGATCTGAATTATTTCTGTTGCCAGAGTGGTCCTTTACTTTGGTCCAAATTATTTTTGTTGCTAGAGTGGTCCTCAAATTTGGTCCGAATCATTATTGTTGCCATAGTGTTCCTGAAATTTAGTTGGCTTATTTTCATTGCCGGAATGATCCTCAAATTTGATCCAGTTATTTTTGTTGAAGAGGTCCTCAAATTTTATCAGATTATATTTTATGCTATTTAAACCAATTTAAATTTGCTCAATTAATTTTCAATGAATCTGTGTACATGGATGTTGATATTAGCCTATAAAGCATGCAAGTTGCCATAACGCAAACAAAATGTTCAGTATTTCATTCAGTTATAAATATGGACCATAGTTTTCATCTTATAAGTATGCACCAAGTTCATTAATTCTCATCATACCGAATGATATTAGATTCAATACTTTTGACTTAATTTTTTTAACATCAGAAATATTAGCTTAATTTGTCTCAGTTTGATAACTTAAATCATTATTTTGAAATCCTAAAATCAAAGATCAATTTGTAATAATTCAATTCTCCTTTGGTTCAAGCATTTTGATTGGTCATATTTTTCTGTTATGTTTGCATGAATGGACTGGCTCTCAGTGATGTCATCTTGTTATGGATGACACACTGAGGCATTTGAACTCTTACGCTATAGCAATGCTATTTTTTACTTGCTATGATTTAACTTGTTGATTTGTTGTTGAAAAAAATTCTATAAATTGAATGATAGAAATGAAGTTAATTTTTCTTTTTGTTATAGAGGACATTGCACACATAACATAATTCGCTACACAAATTATTCAGTGTGCAAAATGTCCAATTCTTTCATACTTCCATAACAAAAAGAAAAATTAACTTCATTCCTATAATAAAACATTTAATGTACCACTCACCCAATATAGCAACTGTCAGCAGCATGGAAGTTCTACATGGATTCATCTACTTACTAGTTGTCAATCAAATGGCTGAATTATTGTACATATGTAAAAAAGTAATTATCAAAAAATGAGCTGTATATCATAATCTGTACATAATTGCACAACATTTATATTTACAGATTTCCCCATTACCTCTGTAATAAGTCATAATCACATATCAGACCTGAATTGCCATAAAATGCACAACTATCAAATATTATGTTGGTTCATTTGAAATTATTTAACTTATTTACTTACATCACAGAGGAGTTTCCCAACCTTCACCTACATACAAGTTTGTATTTAATAACATTAGCACCGGAGCACCCAGTCTCACTTCCCTGATGGAAGTTGATATGTTTAACCTAATTTGCCAGTTTCAAAGTATGTAGTTACTTTGCTTTGAGGTAGTGATTTGGACATGAATTGGTATGTTTGTTTTTGATTTGTAAATTTTTACCGAAATTAACGGATACCACAGAGCGGAAAACTATATTTAAACAAATCAGTCAGTGTTGCTGACAAACAGTTTAAGTGTATGGAGTGTTAAGTCATGAGCTGCTATTATAAATATGTTTTGCATTTTTATTAACTCTTTAAATATACATGTACAAATGAATTTTCTTTTTTTTGTCTCATCGAAATCAATATATTTTTTTGAGGCTATTTCTGCTCAATTTTTTGCATTTTATTAACTTTTTAAATATACAACAGAAGTTTTTTATCGAAATCCATCTAATTTTGAGGCTATGTCTGCTCAATTTTTATGCCAAAAGTTTTTTTATAACCCGTTAATTTTGTTATAATGGAGAAAGTGTTGTGTTTTAAGACATATCAAAATGAATCAACTTTATCTAACCCGAAATGTGCCTTTTTAATCCAGCTCATTCGTTTATTCTTAATTTATGTCATTTTTAAAGGTTTTTTAATGGTTTTTTGTCCTTAAAATTGCTAGCTACTTACAGTTTTTGAATGCATTATTTTCTATTTTATATTGAAACATGCAGTTTTAGATGACTTGTAGTATTTGTTGAAAAAAATTCAGAATTTGTTAAAATTTTTAAGATGTGTGTACAGTTAAACTCAAGTTAATTGGCATGATCTGTTCAGTAAAGTTAGGCATGATTAAGGAGTTTAGAAATGAATTGTTGTGACTGTATAAATAAAATTGTGGAGGAAATCAAGAATGGCATTTAGTCTCTGATTAGCCAGAGAAAAGTTGAAAAGCAGGAGGAAAAAATAGATGCTTCACCATTTAAAACAATTGACTATTCCAGAAATTAGCCAGAAATGTTCAGGGAGTAGGGGGTGATTTTTGCCTGCTACTTAAGCTTCTAATGACATGCCTGGATATGGATTTTAGACACATCAAAATACTGTGACTATAAACAAAATAGGTGGAAAAGTTATCAAGGACATAACCAGTGCAGACTGTCGAAAGTTAAACACTTGAGCTGTCAAAAAGGAGTCAAAGTTCAAAAGCCATTTAGCCGAAATATGGAAAATATATGGTTAAAAACCCCTCGAGAGATAAATAAAGCAGCTGCTAATATACAGTCAAACCTGCCTATAAAGGCCACCCAAGGGAACCAGTAAAAGTGGTCTTTATGGGCAGGTGGTTTTTATATACAGGTTCAAATAATATGAATAAGGAAGAATAGGGATATAATTCTACTGGCCTTTACAAACAGGTGACCCTTACGTAGAGTTGGTCTTTAAGGCAGGTGGGACTGTATAGCTAACGAGGGAGGTGAGATGAGCCGCCAGTTCGGCATTAATTTATGAGCTCGGGCCTGTACTATAATGGTCATTAAAACAATGTTTTATTTTGGTGATAAGTATAAGTAATGTGGCAATGTTATTGAGGAGCATTATAATTAAATGTTTTTCGGTGACAATAGTGTGATGGCAATTTTCAAGAGGCATTTTTAACTAAACAATGTTGCATTTTGACAGGTAGTTTCTGAGAGGGCATTATCACTTATACCTATACCATACAGTCAAACCTGTATATAAAGGCCACCCAAAAGAACAATTAAAAGTGGCTTTTATGGGCAGATGGCCTTTATATACAGGTTCAAATAATATGAATAAAGAACAATTGGGATACAATTCTATTGACCTTTATAAGTAGGTGGTCCTTATATAGAGGTGACTTATAAGACAGGTTGGACTGTATATGATGCTAATGGTGATGATGATGATGATTGTCACGTAGTAAGAATTTGTATTTATTTGTAAAAATGTTATTGTTGTTGTTTTTATTTTGTTGTTTATTTATATTTTTGTCTATATTTATTGTTTTGTAGTAACTGGTAATTGGAGTAATTTCAGGGTGACATGAAATTGCTAGATGTTAGTTTGATTGTGTAATTTTGCCATTATTTCACCCTGCCATTGTCAGTGATTTCAGTGATATAGACCTACGTAACTTGCCATTAGGAGATATATATGTGCAATATGTTCGTTCATTTCTTGCAGAAAACTGTTTTACAACTTTTAATTTATCATTCCTATTTTTTAAATTAAGTATATTTTAAAGATAATAAATAAATATTATTTATTTATTTATTTTTTTTGTATTTTCTAGTCTTATATTGTGTACTTGACTTTGGTTGATTATAACTGAAGGTTAGCCATCACTTTTCGATCGGAATTATTATTATTTATTTATTATTTTTAAATGATCTTTTTGGTATTTTCTAGTCTTAAGTTGCATAATTAAATTTAGTTGATTTTAACTCAAGATTAGTCATCAGTTTTCCATATTTTGCAATGCCCTGGCATTTTTTATTGCAAGCTTTTTATATGTTACAAAATCTTTTTGAACACTATGAAAATTGCTGTCTGTATTTTCTTGATTCTTCTTAGGTCTGCTATATAAAATTCTTATTCTTCTCATTCCCATGATGCATTGTGACAGGAAATCCACAATTTATAACTCATAATTCATTGTAATTAGATTTAAAATAAATTTTTATATGCATGCCCCTTATATTGAGGGTGTGTAGTCACTTATGGCGAAGACTGCCATATTAGAGATTCATCATGATCAGCTAGATGTACATCTCCAATCAAACTGGAGAAAATGAAGGTTTTGATTGATATTTCTTGTCTCAGTTAATTTTCAGAATCTTTTCTGTCTCTTCCAATTTGTTTATATACAAACAAAATATCATAAATGGTTGAGAAAAATTTTAAAAAATTACTATTACAATTTAGGTGTATTGTCTGCAAGTCTCAGATTAAAATGTGGAATTTTTCCACAATTTTGACATTGAGAACAGACATTGTCATTGGTACAACAAAAGAGGCGTTATGTAATTGTCATTAATACAGGTTCTAATCACACCAATTGTATGTGGAAATCACGTATACAACCTGTATTCATGACCTTGGACACATGAGCCTGTAGTCATGACACTAGTCACATGACAGATTAACACACCCTACTGGTCATTTTGAAAACTTATTTTTTGAAATTCATCTTATTATTTGCCCATTTTTAGAAACAGGATATGTGATAAGTCATTGTTTTGTTGCCTACTCCTCCAGCATTGTTGAAGATACTTTCACTTAACTTGGTATAGATGATTACCAGGATATGACATTGTTTGTTTCAGAACCGAGTTGTTCAAAGCTTGATAAGTTTAATCAGTGATTAACAAAATTTAAAATGTCAATAAATGTAAAAATAACATCATCAAATTAATAGTTTTATAATGATAGGGTTTAATTTGCTGGAATTCTATTTATTTTCAACATTAATTTCACAACAGATCTGAAATTATAAAAAAAATCCAATTTTAGTTGATTAAACTAATCAAGCTTTGAACAACTGACCCCAGGAGAGGAGGTAACAACTCTGTTCGTAATCATGTCTTTGTTTTATGCCCCTTTGACATTTTAATCACATTTTCTTATCTGGCATTCCTCACCCACATTACAAAACAGAACGGGACATATTATCGACCACAGCCTTGGCTTTTGTTCCCCTTCCACATGATACTACTTAAATTTTTTATGTCCATTTTTACTTTGCCATCATTGATCTTTTCCAACATTTTAATTACAAAAAGGTAAATGAGCGTATGTTGCTCCCCCTAGCGAAGCTCTATTTACCTACATATTTAATAATATACTCAGTTTGATCTCAACTACACAAGTTTTATATGTCTTTTATGATTGTTATTGTTTTATTTGAATGCAATTTTGTATCTGTGTAAATAAAAATATCAACTGATTTATTTCTGTTCAGTCATAATTTATTGTGTGAAAATCTGGAAAACACATGTTTACGATAACATATGAAACATGCTGGTTTTTTCAGCCATGTCGAAAAACATACATACAGAGCTTGAAAAGCATATAATGGTCTTATTATGAGGAGACAGGCCCCGGTTTCACAATCATTCCTTAGCTAAGATTTTCCTTAACTTAAATCTTGTAAATTTTCATATCTTTATAATTTTGTTAATTTTGTTAGTTTTGACAAAAATAGTCATCAGTAGTTTCAAAAAGAGATTACAAAAATTTGCTAAATTTAAGTTAAGGAAAATTTTAGATACGGAATAATTGTGAAACTGGGGCCAGATTAGATAAATATCTCCAATTAAACTGTAGATGGTAAGCCAATTTGTTTATGGTTCTGGTACATCAATCATTTTCCAGAAGGAGTTCAAATTGGGACTTCCCACTCATATATTGAAATAAGAACACTATTCTCAGTTCAGGTTGTTGATCAGTGAGACATGTTTAATTGTAATATTGAAATCAGAATACAACCTCCAGTCCATAAGGTGTTCTTTTAAGGCATGTTCCACTGTAATATTTAAAATCAGAACACAATCTTCAGTCTAAGTAGCAAGGTGTTCAATTGAGACATGTTTTAGTGTAATGCTGATCAAAACAGTCTTCATTCCAGAGAGTGTTCCATTGAGACATGATCGTCTGTAAAACTGAAATCAGAACAATCTTCAGACCAAAAAGTGTTCCATTGAGACAAAATCTTCTGTAAAACTGAAATCAGAACGATCTTCAGACCAAAAAGTGTTCCACTGAGACATGATCCTCTGTAAAACTGAAATCAGAACGATCTTCAGACCAAAAAGTCTTCCATTGAAACAAGATTCTCTGTAAAATTGAAATCAGAACGATCTTCAGACCAAAAAGTGTTCCATTGAGACAAAATCTTCTGTAAAACTGAAATCAGAACAATCTTCAGACCAGAAAGTGTTCCATTGAGACATGATCGTCTGTAAAACTGAAATCAGAACTATGGTCATTCTAGAAAGTGTTCCATTGATACATGATCCTCTGTAAAACTGAAATTTAAACTATCTTGAGACCAAAAGTTGAGACATATGTTCCCATGACAACAAAAGTTGTTTAAGTTGAGGCTTGTCCCGCTACAATATTGGAATACGTTTGATTTATACACATCGATGAAGTCATCTCACTAGCATTCAAATATTAAGAAACAACACTTCTACACATAATGATGTCACAATAATTTGGTGGTAGATCGTTTTACAATCATCTTTATTTAACAAGTATTCGTCTAACAGCGATTGGTCTCATAATAATTAAATCGTTTCTTTTTTACATATTTAAAAAACTTGTCAAAATCTCCCAAAACTATCGCGACAGCCATGATGGAGAGAAACGCTATGGCAACACAACCCATACCTTTACTGGACGTCCGGTCGTCTGATGCTGAGTACAGTTTGCGTACAGCCAATGATGTCTTGTGCTTGTCAACTCTGATATTCTCTAAAATGGCTTTCATTGAGATAATTAGGTCGGTAGTTGATTTTGATGTGCAATTGCAGTCGCAGTTAATATTTGCTGAAAATAATAAAAAAAACCTAGCCATGATTTTGATTTGTGAGAACTAGTTTAATGAAATTTCTTCATATACCCCTCAATTCAAGTAATTAATTATAGAGTATTTATTAAGATACTTGGTATACAAGTCTGGTTTTACATCTTTTTATTTTGAATGCTCCAAATAATGTGACCCCCACCTCCCACGGATGACGAGGAGTTGAGCCGGGTGCCATTTTCTAATCACGCAGGTAGTTGTTCTAATCGGAGTCGCAGTTCCACGCTAGTCACATTATAGTTAGATTGTTCATAGATCTACAAGATCGCCAAATCTTCAAAAGCACCATGTCTTTTTGTGACTTTATTAATCTACATAAAGTGAACTAACTTCCAGTGCTAATTACAAGATCGGCCGAGTCAGTAAAAATCAAACCTGCCGGAAGACAACCACAAACCTAGATAGCAAGTGAACTGACTAAATTTCGTGAATTCAATAACTTAGGCAGTGAGAATTGCTACGATCTGCAACTCAACAATTTAGTGTAGATCAGCAGCCACTAAAGCCCTTGTTTGCATTGTAATAGAATCTGCAAAGCTCGTCACGTTATCATCAGTTATAATGATTACCTGCGTGAAATTTCGGGAACATTTTCGTATATCTAGATAAAAAAAAATCAAAGATTAAATAGGATACTTACAGAGCCTATGTGCTCGATGGTGGTTTTTTTAAACTTAATTTATTTATTCATTCATTCATTTATTGATTAATTAATTTATTGTCTTATAATTATACCTGCTTTTGTTGTCTCTTTGGTGTTGTACTCAATATTTTTGGTTGGAATGGCGGATAATGTGGTTGATTCCGTAACCATGGTAACAGTATCGGCGTTAACAGCAGTGTTCTCTGTTGTGAGTTTACGATCAGTTGTTGTTTGTTCTAGAACAAAAATATAACAAAAAGGGCATTTGTACCTCAACTTAAACCTTGAAAAATGAAAAACATTATTAGTATTAAAATGACTAGACAATGTTCGCCGATATACCACGTGATCCTCCACTAAAACCTCGAAATGGAAAACTTCATTAGTATAAATGACTGGATAAAGTTTGCCGATATAGCATGTGATCCTCCATGTTTGTACGGAACAATTATTTCTGTTTACTATGATATCATATCAGTTTACATTTTCACCTGATTAACATCCTAACGACAAGCTTCGAACAATGTGTCTCTTTTATGACCGCGACATACGGAGGAAGGAGGTGGGTGCTGTTTTCGGAGCTTGTCCTAACGACAGTTTGTGTGGGGCGTTTTAGAAAACGTTTACATCGCAAATTCATTGAAAAAACGTAAACTAGTATGATTCTATTTTTATTTCGCATCGAGGTAAAAGATTATCACATGGTACAGCGGCGAACCACATTGAAACCACAGATTTAATCATTAAGTGCTCGTCCAAAGTCGCGAGTTTTATAAGAGGTCACAATATATGTTTCCATCGTTTCATGGTTTTTTGGTTCCATTTGGTTACTACCAGAACCACGTTTTCATGAACAACTGTAAATATCTTTACTTCACTGGCACCATTTTATTGAATAAATAATCATGAAAAAGTACCTTACCGTATTTAAAATTAAGATAAATTCCTAATATTAACGTTAGTTTTTTAGAAATATTTATACCCCCCCCCCCCCCCCTACCATATATATAGGAATCACCATGTCCGTCTGTTCGTGTAAAATTGAGGGCCATATCTCATCAAGGCTTTGGACAACTGTATTGAAACTTCACAGGTCCAAAGGTGTGACATGACCTTGAACCAAGGTAATTTCAGAAAGGTCAAGGTTGCAGGAAAACTAAATGTTGGGTGCCGGGGTATTTGGCTCTCAAGAAACAGTTCTAGTTTACATTTATACACATTTTTCCATTTTTGTCCGTTTACAATACCTCTCACCGCGCAAGATTAAGTGACGTCTATAAGATATAGCAGATTCCTAAGTGACTGACTGGATGAAAAGGGTGTGTATTGTTTACATTATCAGTGTATGTTTTACTTCATCAAATATTTAGGATGGTACGTTATTTTATACCCCTGCAAACTGTCTGTCTGTCTGTCCGTCTGCCTGTGTAAAATCATGTCCGGACCATATCTCACCAATGCTTTGGAGGACTCTCATGAAACTTCACATGAATAATCTTCATGGTCCAAAGGTGTGTCATGACCTTGAACCAAGGTCATATAGCAAAGGTCAAGGTCGAAGGAAAACTTTAAATGTTATGGGCGGGGGTAATTGGTTCTCAAGAGACAGTTCTAGTTTATATTGCTATCAAAGTAATATATCATCGTCAAGGCAGATATTTCGACCTAACAAAACTTACGGTTATTGTTGCTGCAGTCTGTAATTGGTACGCTGGTGTTAGATACCGTATTCGGGATAGCTGTTTCCAAACTTCCCAACTGTGCTGAAAAAAAAAACAATCGTAATAGAATTTAAAAAAACCTTAAATTTATATGTATCGGTCTTCACTGAAATACAGTCAAATAAATGTTACTTCTATATAAGAACCACCTGCTTGTGAAAATAAAAGCCAGTAGAATTGTATACCAATTTTCTTTAAACCTGTATATAAAGGTCATCTGCAAATGAAGGCCACTTTTACTAGTTCATTTAGGTGGCCTTTATAAACAGGTTTGACTGTTCTTGTAAAATAAACACTTGTGTTGATAAAAGTTCTTTAAAATTACAACTACTGATAACTACTAAAACACTATCTGCCAATCAGATTGCAATATGCTAAATAGTTATAAGCGGACTTTAACCAAAAGTAGTTCAGAAATAAGTACATTAAACATGTTAATTATCTGGGAATCTACAACCAATCAGATTGATTTGTAACTATGTCATTTACCAAAAGTAGTTCAGAAATAAGTACATTGAACATGTTAATTATCTGGGAATCTACAACCAATCAGATTGATTTGTAACTATGTCATTAACCAAAAGTAGTTCAGAAATAAGTACATTGAACATGTTATCTGGGAATCTACAACTAATCAGATTGATTTGTAACTATGTCATTAACCAAAAGTAGTTCAGAAATAAGTACATTGAACATGTTAATTATCTGGGAATCTACAACCAATCAGATTGATTTGTAACTATGTCATTAACCAAAAGTAGTTCAGAAATAAGTACATTGAACATGTTAATTATCTGGGAATCTACAACTAATCAGATTGATTTGTAACTATGTCATTTACCAAAAGTAGTTCAGAAATAAGTACATTGAACATGTTAAGTTCTACAACTAATCAGATTGATTTGTAACTATGTCATTAACCAATAGTAGTTCAGAAATAAGTACATTGAACATGTTAAGTTCTACAACCAATCAGATTGATTTGTAACTATGTCATTAAATCCTGCACAGATTTTGTTACATTTGACTCAAAGTGTAAATGCATTGTAACCAATTGTAGTCTAAATCGGGCAATATTATAGGAGTTGTTATCTGGAAACCATTAGGGACGCCTCTTTTGACTATAAGCGCCACCATCACTGTCGATACATTGGTGATTATTGCATTGATCATTCTTGTAGGTTACAACACAGGAACTTGTAATTAATGTTTAAACTATACTATCCAGACTTTCTATACTATCCAGCACTAAGAAAAATAACAAGGACAGACACTCGACCTACCCCCCGCCCGCTTCAGACGAGTTTTTCAAACAGTTTGGTCTCCCTTCCCAACTAAACCTGGTTTTTCTCAATTCAGAACATATTTTTCTTTCGTTTCGTGACCAAAATTATTTTGAGCAACTTGTTTATTCAACGAAATTTCAGCCAAATCGCCGTACGAGGCAAACATGGCAATCTCCCTGGGACACTTGACCCGGAAGTGATTCTTTGGCATTGGATTAAATGTTGAGCAAAACTTTTAAAATGCAAGAATTATTAAATAAAACTAAAACAATCAATAAATACCTTACCTTGAAACTGAAAATGGCCCTATTCCATTACTTTATCCACAGTTTCTTTCCCGATGTTATCGTTTTCAAAATTGCCGCGAGTAACGTCTCTGACAAAGACGTCTCGAATGTTCATTCATCCGTAAAGATTTTATAAAGTCAAGCAAAGCTTCTTTAAACTGTACATAACGTTAATGTTAATGAAAATAATAAGTTTTCAACAATGATCATAATTTTGAAATCAACATCCCCTTGTCTTATACGTAAATTAGGTGCCTTCATTAAAAAGTCTTTTGAACTGAGGAGGACAGGCTTATTGAATATTTAGGATATTAAACTGAATGTTTTCATACAGATACATATATATCATTTTTATTTTGTGCAAAGGTATTAATTTGCAATATTGCATATTTTATGTAATTCTTGTAAGATGATTGTAACAAACTACCTATGTAGTTTATATACAATAAAGTATTATTATTATATTATTCAATAAATGATGGTAAACACCCGAGAACTTCCGGGGTCAAGTGTCCGAGGGAGATTGCCATGCTCGCCTCATACAGTAATTTGGCTCAAATTCCGTTGAATAAACCAGTTGCTCGAAATAAATTTGGTCACGAATCGAAAGAAAAATATGTTCTGAATTGAGAAAAACCAGGTTTAGTTGGGAAGGGAGACCAAACTGTTTGAAAAACTCGTCTGAAGTGGTCGGGGGGTAGGTCGAGTGTTTGTCCTTGTTATTTTTATTAGTGCTGGATAGTATAGAAAGTCTGGATAGTATAGTTTAAACATTAATTACAAGTTCCTGTGGTTACAACAAATGAAATGCTACTTAGCGCTAATCAGCAAAACCAAAGAAAAACTTAAAAACTTGGCCGATTAACATATTTTAAAACATATCCAATCAAACATGAGAGATAGGAAGCTATTTTCGGCTTATTTTTCAGCAAAATTTTCGTGAATAAATAGTTTTACCTCTGACACATCGTTTTATATATAATCTGTGAAAAATGGAAGCTTCTTGGTTACCGTCACTCTCAAATGGATCCCAAGTTACCAACATCCGGCATTTGGACAATTCTGTCCGGTAGTTAAATGCCCAGCATGGTTTACCAGAAGAGGGACTGGTATACGTCAGGCATCGAGTTTTACAAACATTTTCAGACACGCTCTCAAACAGTGTACTTTTTTCCGTGTTACTGTACTTTAAATTATAGGATTCGTAAAAACATTGATCTGTAACAAAAATAAACATGGCGAAGATTAACGAAGATCGATGTTGATAGAAGCAAATGACGCGAGGTGAATTGTGCGAAAGTTCGGGCAAGGGGGTATACATAGACGGGTAGTGGGTAAAAATCGGGAAAATTTAGCCTCGTTTTATTTTCGCGTAAATTCGCGAAAGAAACCCGGCGCGAAAACTTTCACTTTTATAACATTTTGATATAACGCATTTGAATTTTTACTGACCATCATCCGAACATGCGAAATTAAAAGTACGCGAATATCTTGACATGACATTTTAAGCGAAAATTAAATGTACGCCAAAATTTAGTGTCAAGAAAATTAAGTGTCGCGGAAATAAAGTGTCACGAAAATAAAGTGTCGCGGAAATTAAGTGTCGCGAAAATAAAGTGTCGCGAAAATTAAGTGTTGCGGAAATTAAGTGGCGCAAAAATTAAGTGTCACGCAAATAAAGTGTCACGAAAATTATGTCTCGGAAATTAAGTGTCACGAAAATTAAGTGTCACCAAAATTAAGTGTCACGAAAATAAAATGTGGCGAAAATTAAGTGTCGCGAAAATTAAGTGTCACGAAAATAAAGTGTCGCGAAAATTAAGTGTCGCAAAAATTAAGTGTCACGAAAATAAAGTGTCGCGAAAATTTCCCGATTTACAGTATTTATGTCTAGAATAATCAAGACTAACAAAAAAGTTTAAATATCGTCAAGAAAAGCTGAATAATTGCTGATATGATATAAAACAATATGCAATGAAATCAAATTTCTTTATAAATTAAAGAGCCACACTTTTTGAAGTCCTATTAAGGATCATTTGTATTAATCATTTTAGTTTGTGACTGTGATGCATTATTTTTATGTCTTGAATCTGATATAAATAATTACTAAGATATATCTATATTTTTATTAATTTATATACCCATTTTCCGTTCGCAAACAAATGGTCGTTTATTTCTAAAACAATAATCTGTTATCCAATCAAATTTGGTTTGTCTGCTGCTTCTGTCGACAGACGCATATACACACAGTCCATCTTTCGGTTGACCTGCTGCCCATTGACTAAAGTTACTGTGTTGACAGGTACTCGTCCACCTTTTGGTCATCGGATCTTGTAAGTCCGGAGTATGAAGTCCAATCCAAAACGTCCCAACTCTAGTTGACGTGGTATAGAAATTTTTAAAAATTTTAAAAATAAAAAAATTTAGTCAAACCTATCTTAAAGACCACCCTTATATAAAGACCACCTGCTTTTAAAGGCCAGTAAAAATTTATCCCAATTGCTCTATATGCATGTTATTTGAACCTTTAAATAAGGACAACCTGTCCAAAAAAGCGACTTTTACTGGTTCCCTTGGGTGGCCTTCACTGTACTTGAAAAACAAAACTATCAGTTGCTGAACAATAAATAAATAAATTAATGAATATATATATATAATATATACCTGAAAATTCAAAAATAAATTATCTTGTTTGTTTATAAAGAAATAATGTAACGTCAACCGCTTTGAAGACACCGTGAGTTAATAAATTGCTTTAATTTTTCTTGATTGTTCAATACAGCGTACAGTACAGACCTGTCGAAAGTTTAACACTAAGCTAGCGAATGATTGCCGAATTGATACCTAACCTCGGTTCTTTCGGCATGTTAGCTAAATCTCGATAGCTTCTATCTATCTGTGCAGTTTTTTTCTATCTCGGTGACTAGCTCCCCAAGTGACAGCCGAGCTTCAGTTTTTTCTATCTCGGTGACTAGCTCCCCAAGTGACAGCCGAGTTTCAGTTTTTTCTATCTCGGTGACTAGCTCCCCAAGTAACAGCCGAGCTTCAGTTTTTTCTATCTCGGTGACTAGCTCCCAAGTAACAGCCGAGCTTCAGTTTTTTCTATCTCGATGACTAGCTCCCCAAGTGACAGCCGAGCTTCAGTTGTTTCTATCTCGGTGACTAGCTCCCCAAGTGACAGCCGGGCTTCGACTCCTTTTCGTTCGTTCGGAGCTAAACATTCGACAGGTACACGTGAACTGTTACATCAAATGACCATATAGTCATTTTACTATTGATGGTGTGTAGCAACCCACTTTGAAAAAATTACGCACTTTGAAAAAATTTTTCAAATCGCGTTAAATTTGGGACAAGCTCAACGCACTTTGAAAAAAAAATCAAAGCGCGTTAAAAAATGGTTCAGCTCAACGCACTTTGAAAAAAATATTTTTTTATTTCAAACAGCGTTAAAAACACCTGTGACAACCCACTTTGAAAAAATTACGCACTTTGAAAAATTTTCTTCTCAACCATAAAACATCTTTGATTTCAACAATTTTCTTGGAGCTCTTCTTTATGGGAGACCGATAATAACCAACAGGAATAAACGTGCACCAGGCAGTTAGATAGACAGTACTTAAAAAGCACATACACAGAGAGAGAGAGAGAGAGAGAGAGAGAGAGAGATTTTATTAAAAGAAAACGAATTGCCAACTTGTCGACCTGCCTGAAGATATAATTTTTTGATTTGTTATTTGGTCACCCCCGCCCCATCTTTGATGGATTGAAATTTTATTTGTTATGGTGTTTAATAATCTACTTTCTGTCACGAAAGGAAATTTCCGTGTGTGAGAGATCACTGGTTCGAACCCCGGCAGGATCTGACTAAGACTTCAAATGATATTGTGAAATGAAAGCCTTTGGGGTAATTTGGATAAGACCTTACAACCGATGCCCCATGTCGACGATAAAGAGCACTCCATGGGTAAAACTTTCTGTCACTTCGCATATAGCTGGGGAAGTCTTGATATAATTCATACTCTCGAAAGTAAAACATGACGTGGGATCGACGTAAGGGTTTGTTTATCAAAAGTCTTAAAAACGTATAATCTTTGTACAAATCAAAATGGACAGTCTGTAATGCAAACATAAAGAGTGATCAGATGAACCCGTGTATATGTGGTGGGTGGGTGGATGCGTATATAACTAGACAATGGCAAAATAAAATATTCTGTCTAAAGGATAAGAACCGCAACTAAAAAATTGGAAAATACCAAATATAATATCTTTTTTTGTTCATCTGGTCAGTCAAATTACAATCTTCAATAGAAACCGATAAGTGCATTTCCGCAATAGGCAACTGGACACCTATAGCTATGCAAATTAATTCTATTAACAAGCTAAAAATTTAGAACATGATAAAACTGTCTTGAGTCGTTTTGAACACTTTTGTATAATAAACTGCAGACAAAGAGATAACCTTAAAAACCTAATTACAGTATGATCTGTTCCTAGCGGATTGGGTACGTATTTATGCTATGAGAAACGCCTTTAGACCACTAAGTAGCTAGGGTATATCATATATGATCACAGAGGTTCCATATTACAGATTGAAGACAATAACACATTTTATAAATGCAGCACATTGACTTTAAACCACTGCGGTATCTCAGTTGGTAATGTGCTCAGTCCGTAAGTGGGAGGTTGTGGGTTGGATCCCCGGCCGGGTCTGACTCAAGACTAAAAGTGTGTAATGACTACTCTTTCGCCAAACACTAGGTATTACGAAATTAGAGTCACGGTTCTTTCGGATGGGAACTTTAAATAAACGAGGTCCCGTGTAACAATGGGCTCGGCACAATTAAGAACCCTGCTATAGAATGCCATCAGCGCAGCGCAACGCAAAGGCAAAATTTCTTCACCTTTACCTAGAGCCGTTATGTTTTAAAAAAAAATTTAAAAAAAATTAAAAATCTTTGTGAGCAACCTCACAAACCTAGCCCTCTCATATTGGACTAAGTCAAATGCTGCCATAACCGTAAACACGTAAATTTCAGCGGAGCAGAGTGAAACGTGAACTAGACCTGTAACACATAGTGGAATGCGTGGCGGGTGTCGCATTGGAGTAGGAGATACTACTTCCGGAGCACCTGATCTCACTTCCAGTCTGTCTGGAGGTCTGCGCTTCATTTCTTACACATATTTGCAAGTTATTTAGTTTCACGAGAAATGAATACACATTGTTATTGTTTGTGTGGATTTATGTGTTCAATGGCCAAACTTATATATTCCATGTTTCAAATTTGAACTAAATCAAACAACAAATAAGACTAAAACGGCCGATTATGCGTTTATAGTAACGGCGGGTATATATCTTGGATATGGCGCTAGAACGCCAAACACAACTTTCAAACCATGGGCCTTCCACACCAAATTTGGTTCAAATTGGCCCAGTGGTTTCATTGTAAATATACATGGTTTATGGTCAGGATATATACGGTATAGGTGCTACATATCGCGAAGATATGTGTTTTCCCAAAAATGTCCCTCCTTGTAACCCCCTCCTCCTCACCCCGACACCCTAGGCTGCGGAACACATTTTGAAACTGGTTTTTACATTCTGCGACATACAAACGCTAAACCTGCTATCAGTTTTGCTGGTTAAAACTTGTGTTGGCTGCTGTAGATCGTTCAATCACAAATGAAAATATGCGTTGAACAATGTGAAAAAAATTAAATGTACCTCATTAATGCAGTTTGATTTTTTTTTTCAATTCGCGTTAAACTTGTCCCGCATTTAACGCAGTTTGAAAAAAATAATCAAAGTGCGTAATTTTTTCAAAGTGGGTCGAATTTTATATGTACCTCATTAACGCACTTTGAAGTATTTTTCAAAGTGCGTTGAGCAGAACCATTTTTTTAACGCACTTTGAAAAATTTTTTCAAAGTGCGTTGAGCTTGTCCCGAATTTAACGCGATTTGAAACAAATTTTCAAAGTGCGTAATTTTTTCAAAGTGGGTTGCTACAATGGTGCCATAACAAGAATAAAATTAACATGTTTCGTTAAATTGATTTCAACACTGCCTTATGGTAAAATTCGACAATCGCTATTAACAATGACATCCGGAACATTGATTGTATAGTCGTGAAAACCATAGACACAGTAAGAAAAATCCGATGTACGCGTAACAGAAGCTGCGATCGTCGAAGCGACCGTGTGATGTTAATAGTCTCTTTGATGTTCATCCTATATGTTCTTAACGCTTTGTTCATCACTCAGTGTACCACGTGATCAATACAAATATACGCTTTCTCGGAATTGCAAAAAAGGAAAACGTTTGTATGTCCCAAATTCTCGGAATAACGTCTTTTTACAGCAAAAGATCAACGTATGCGGGTCCATATCCCGAATGAAAATAAATGGTTTGCACTTGATCACGTTGTACCCTGCTGAGCTTTATTTTGTACAAAAATACTTTGCATTCGCTACTGAAATGATAAGAGAGATATCAGAATTTTTCAGCCTGGAGCCATGAGTTGAGTAATGATTTTTAATGTCCCAGTCAAGAATATTTCACTTATAACCAGACATCACCAGTTATAGGTGAAGATAGATTTTCCCTGTGCGTTGCTATGCATATAGAAGGATTTTTATCGTGTCAAGGCTATCATGACACGGGACCTCGTTTTAAGTCCCCTTTCGAAAGAACCGTTACTCACAAGCTCCGAAACAGCGCCCACCTCCTAACTCCGTATGTCATAAAAGAGATACGAATTAAGCTTGCGTTACTCATCTTTTAATGCCGGGTGCTTGGCAAAAAACAGTCACTATCATCTTTCAAGTCTTAGGTCAGACCCGGTAGGGGTTCAAACCCCACGGCCTCTCACTTACGGAGCAAGTAATTTTTTGGGAGAAAGTCCTTTTTCAGCAAAAAAATGTATCAAAATGTCCTATATAACTTAAGTAACAAATGGCGAGCGACTCGCGTACATTTTGTCAATAGAAAGTTTAAGAAAATTACGGAGTCCCCTTTAATACAATCTTAAGTGCTCATTTACGATCACGGCGACTCTCAGTCTAGGTTCGATTCTGGTTGTATAAATGCATAGACATTAAGGCCCAGCCACAAGCCCGGTGAAGTTGCTGTGCGTGGTTATCATTGGAGAAAATGAAATGTTTTGGGGGGTGTGCGTGGGTCGAAAGTCCCGATTAATTGCGCATGAGCTACGTACAATCACTTAAAATCATTACAATCAAGCACATCAACGCATAGGGCAAAACGGGGACAGATTCTGTTTCTTTTTTTTTTGGGGGGGGGGGGTTTGTTTTGATGTGTTGTCGATGGATATCGTGAAATGTCGTGTTACTACAGCGAGACATGCGTGATATTTGCGTTATTCGTCAGTGAAAGTCATCGACGTGCGCGGTAGCGTATTTCTTGCGATCACCCTAACGGTCCACGCATATGTCGCCATTGTCAGCAATCAGAACTACGGCAAAGGACGCATGAATTACGTTCGGCGAACACTCGCGCATACTAGTGAGTGGTCAAGATTTTTGAGCAGCTCACAACATAGAATCGCGCACAAACCGATTCGACGAACATCCACTGACAACTACTGATGCTCCACGTCAGTTAAGAATGGAATTTACTTTTTTTCTACCATGAGGTCATGGAGAGAACGAGAATGGCGCAAATTTAATGAAGTGCGAAGCACTTCATGTTAAATTTGCGCCATTCTCGTTCTCTCCATGACCTCATGGTAGAAAAAAGTAAAATTCCATTCTTATATTTACAATCTTTCAAAAATATACGAAACATGAGTGCTTTTTCTGGATAACACTTAAATTACTTGTTTCCAACTCTCCGTGGCTGGATGCACTCATTTGATAGAACAGCAATTAGATCTGTAACTCCGCCCACTCTGACGTAACTTGACTTGATTGACGTGTAGCTCCGCCCACTCTGACGTAACTTGACTTGATTGAATGAAGCTACCGCCCACTCTGACGTAACTTGACGTGATTGACGTGAAGCTCCGCCGTACCCGTCTCCAGTGACCGGAAAAATAAACATAATCCCTCATTTTATTTCACTTAAAAGATAATAATGGTAAGAGTCACATTTCATATTAAAATTAAACGAACAACTATTAAATGTTGATTTGTAAGCATTGATGGCTGAATGGAAGTCAACGAAAACCCAACTGCGGACTTAAAATTGTGAGCTATGTGTATTGTAATGTGTATTGGAGTTTGTATTCATACACCAGTCGAATTTGGTAGCGTGCCGACTCTCTCCATGAAGTTATGGAGAAGTCATGAAGACCTGTTTCATATAAGAAAAAGTATTGCGATTGTAAATATATATTTATGAATTACGCACGGCCTGATGAATCGTGCACGACTTAATTTATGCGCAATTTGTTTTGGCTGTGTGGCTGGGCCTTACATTTAGATTCAACACCTCTGTGCTTCTTTTCAAAGTTATAAATGATATAAAATCCGGATATTAATGTAATATTTTAGTAATCATGAAATTAACAACTTTTAATACTATCAGAAGCGAGATCCGCCGACAACTTATTTCTACATGTTTTCCTAATATCGTCCATAACTATTAATCTTAATCCCGCATATCTCTTCAAAGAGATATTAACTTTACAATATTCAAATATTTTCCTGTATAACAGTGTCTCACACAAAACTCCTGCATCTCATTTGCTATTTTGATCTGAAACCATTATCTAATAAACCAATCAAAAGTAGTACGGGAAATTAACACATAACCCATGCTTAATGTCCCTTTAATTTCATTGTTATATACGGATCCGATAATTACCGGATCAGCCAAATTTACAAGTGTATATATAGGCAAACAGGATTTGGTAATAAGCGCCCGATCCAGTAGGACTTCAGGTTGTGCAACTGTTATAGGCCAACAACAATGACCTGTCCGTTTGACCTTTATGAAAATTATTTATATTATAGGGATTAGGGAACGCATGTCTTTATTTCGACCACTTAACACGAACACTTGTTCCTATTTGAATTGCGAATCCTAATACCACCTATGTGTTAGGTGGATTCTCCTTCATGAATGATTCCTTATAAAGGTCAAACGGACAGGTCAATGTTGTTGGCCTATAACAGTTGAACAAACTGAAGTCCTACTGATCGGCGCGTTATTACCAAATCCTGAAATCGGTCTAAAAAATCGGGGGAAAATGCACAATTTATTTATATATGTATACACTATCTGCATCGCATAATGCACAAATGTTGTCACTATAACAAGGGCCTATCCGGTAATTACACGTCGATTCGGTAATTACACGACGATCCGTTAATTACACGCCAATCCGGTAATTACACGACGATCACCCGGTTATATTAATAGAATCTTACACCGGTAACAGGGTAAGACAGATATATCTCAAACGAGGATGAATAGTTTCTTGAAAATATTTATCCGAGTTTGAGATATAATTTTCCGTCTCACGACTGGAAATGCATGTCCTTTTGTGTTTTTATCATAAAACGTTCACAATCTTAATGTCGTTTCATCACAGGTTCACTTGCTCTCAATACACAACCTGTGTTGTTACCCGGATTTATTTATTCACATCAGACCCAAGTGGCCAAGTTGTCTAAAACACTGACTATTTTGGAATCCCGCTCGGGCGGAGTTGAGTAAGAGTAATGGTGTTTAACGTCCTAGCCAAGAATATTTCATTTATATCAGGACGTCGTCAGCTGTAGCCAAAGGTGCATAATTTTTGCCTTTGTTTTGCGTCGATGGTATTATACAGCAGCGTTTTTATCGTGCCACGCTACGTAGAGCCGCGTGCTTTGCGAAATACAGTCACCACCCACTTTCAAGTCTTGAAACAGACCTAATCGGGGTTCGAACTGACGCCCTCTCACTTACGGAGCGAGCGTTCTATTTACTGAGCTACCGCAGTGGTCCGCTTGGACAGATTCTAATGTGAGAAAGTTTGTCTGTTGTTTGAGTGGGTCAGTATTTTTTTTTTTCAAAGTCTCGGTGAACGAGAGGTCTTAGGTGCTTGCTTATTCTCTGCCTTGGTTCGAATGACACTATGTGAGAAGATTTGTATTTGGATCATTATAGATCGGTGGATCTCCGTGCACTCAGGATTCCCCAAACATCTTAGATATAGTGAAGTAATCTTGGGTTACTCGTAAACAACATTATTCTACTCTATTTTTTGTAGTAGTGCTTTTATTGCGTCAAAGTAGGGAACTAAGTGAACTCGACTGTATTCGTTCCTCGACATACTTACGTTGCTGCTTGTTTTAATATCCCCTTCCCATCATAATCTCAACCGTGTATTGTAACTGCTTTCGTTCAGTGATAGCAACGTCTGTCCCATAGCCTTACAATATTCATAAGCCTCGTTCCATGTTACATTTTCTCGTAAAGGGTTGCTTCCTTAGGCTGATATGGAATTTTAGCTAAAGAGTGGGGGAAAATTATAAATGATAAAAAATTTATCGGATTCGCTTTAAATATTCACCATGTATAACCATTGTCCCATGTATGAGGGTAAATTTTTTTGGTTAAGATTTTCAGAGCTAAAATGTAAATTATAAATTTTGTATTGTGTTCGCAATACCATTCATCAGCTTTCTCGCGAGAATCTTACTTTTGTGATATTCGCAATACATACACTTATAGTGACTCGAGTGAAAATTAAATTTTATAAAGTGGTATTTAAATGGCAAGTAATGTAAACTGCTGAATGTCGCGGAATGAATTTCTGTATCAATTCACGAAAAAAAATTTGTCTAAAATTAAAATCATTTCCATTTTAAGAGTAAACTTTTTAAACAAAACCTTCATCATAATACTATCCCCAAATGCTATAGACGGCAATTGAAAATAAACAAGCATTCTGAGAGTATTGCAAAACAATACATAGTCCCCTACCGGTCGCATAGTGATCCCAAAGTTTTAGGTAAAATGTAAAGGACCATAACTCCCATAAAAACTAGTGGAATGAAACGAAATGTAAACTTGATCTGTAACTCATCATGGTTGACCTGCATACCATAAAACAATTCAATAACTGCAAGCGTGTAGAAAAAAAGAGCGGAAAACTGAAATTTCAGTGAATTTTCAAAGTTCAAAGGGTCATAACTCCCGTAAAAATTAGCAGATGGAAACGAAACATATACTTGATCTGTAACTCATCATGGTAGAGTCACATACCAAACATTAGTTCCATTTCTGCAAGCGTGTAGAAAAAAATGCGGAAAACTAAAATTTCTGTGAATTTTCAAAGATCAAAGGGCCATAACTCCGGTAAAAATTAGCAGATGGAAATGAAACGTAAACTTGATCTGTAACTCATCATGGTAGACTCATATACCAAAAATCAGTTCATTATCTAAAAGCATTTAAAAAAAAGAGCGGAAAACTGAAATTTCGGTGAATTTTCAAAGTTCAAAGGGCCATAACTCATGTAAAAATTTGCGGACCAGAATGAAACGCTCACTTGATCTGCAACTCATCATGGTTGACTCACATACCAAAAATCAGTTCATTATCTAAAAGATTTTAGAAAATAAGTGTGGAAAACTGAGGCGTGACAGACGGACAGAGCGCAAACCTAAAGTCCCCTTCGGCTTTCGCCGGTAGGGGACTAATAAATGTGTTAAACGGTTCAAAAACATCAGCCCAGCCCATTATTTAACAAATCCGTTTTACATGTAAACTGGCCATTGAGAGGTTTAAGTTAAAAAAGATTACTAAAGTGGGACAATAGTGTTTTACATCCCAGTCAAAAATTATTTCACTTATATCTAGACAGTCTAATTCTGGGATGGTGAAGAATACCGGAGTACCCGGCAAAAACCATATCTAGACAGTCTAATTCTGGGATGGTGAAGAATACCGGAGTACCCGGCAAAAACCATATCTAGACAGTCAATTCTGGGGTGGTGAAGAATACCGGAGTACCCGGCAAAAACCATATCTAGACAGTCAATTCTGGGATGGTGAAGAATACCGGAGTACCCGGCAAAAACCATATCTAGACAGTCAATTCTGGGATGGTGAAGAATACCGGAGTACCCGGCAAAAACCATATCTAGACAGTCTAATTCTGGGATGGTGAAGAATACCGCAGTACCCGGCAAAAACCATATCTAGACAGTCTAATTCTGGGATGGTGAAGAATACCGCAGTACCCGGCAAAAACCATATCTAGACAGTCAATTCTGGGATGGTGAAGAATACCGGAGTACCCGGCAAAAACCATATCTAGACAGTCAATTCTGGGGTGGTGAAGAATACCGGAGTACCCGGCAAAAACCATATCTAGACAGTCTAATTCTGGGATGGTGAAGAATACCGGAGTACCCGGCAAAATCCATATCTAGACAGTCAATTCTGGGGTGGTGAAGAATACCGGAGTACCCGGCAAAAACCATATCTAGACAGTCAATTCTGGGATGGTGAAGAATACCGCAGTACCCGGCAAAAACCATATCTAGACAGTCAATTCTGGGGTGGTGAAGAATACCGGAGTACCCGGCAAAAACCATATCTAGACAGTCAGTTCTGGGATGGTGAAGAATACCGCAGTACCCGGCAAAAACCATATCTAGACAGTCAATTCTGGGATGGTGAAGAATACCAGAGTACCCGGCGAAAACCATATCTAGACAGTCAAGTCTGGGGTGGTGAAGAATACCGGAGTACCCGGCAAAAACCATATCTAGACAGTCAATTCTGGGATGGTGAAGAATACCGGAGTACCCGGCAAAAACCATATCTAGACAGTCTAATTCTGGGATGGTGAAGAATACCAGAGTACCCGACAAAAACCATATCTAGACAGTCAATTCTGGGATGGTGAAGAATACCGCAGTACCCGGCAAAAACCATATCTAGACAGTCAATTCTGGGATGGTGAAGAATACCGCAGTACCCGGCAAAAACCATATCTAGACAGTCAATTCTGGGATGGTGAAGAATGCCGGAGTACCCGACAAAAACCATATCTAGACAGTCAATTCTGGGGTGGTGAAGAATACCGGAGTACCCGGCAAAAACCATATCTAGACAGTCAATTCTGGGATGGTGAAGAATACCGGAGTACCCGGCAAAAACCGACGACCTTGAGCAAGTGAACTGACAAACTAACACTATGGTCTGCCAGAATGGGGTTCGAACCTGGAAGGCGAGAAGGCGCCGTGATCCCGGTAAATCTGCATTTTAATTGCTCAGGCACTGAGCATGACAGGTCCCAGGTAAATTGAGTGAAATAACTTACCTATGCTTACAGGAAAAGACAAACAAAGGAACAAAATATATGTCCAAAAAACCTGCAATAAAACAAAATAATATACAGACAGAGACAAAGAATAAACAAAACCGTGATTATGCACAGTTGGGGGGGGGGGTATCTACAAAATACTAGTTTAGTGACATATGCACTGAGAATTGTATTCCGAAATATTTTTGGACTATTGCTGAAAATCGCATCAGTTAAAAAAAGCTAAAATTTGTCATTCCGAACTATTCTGGACTATTTCTGAAAATCGCATCAATTTTAAGAACCGCTGAAAATTGTATTCCGAACTATTCTAGACTATTGCTGAAAGTTGCATCAGTTTTAAAAACCGCTGAAATTTGTCATTCTGAGCTATTCTGGACAATTACTGAAAAATGTCTTCAGTTATAAAACTGCTGAAAATCTGAAAATTATATTTCGAAAAATTCTGGCCTATTGTTTAAAATCACCGCAATTCTCTATATTATACTATATTACACAGATAAAAAGAAAAAAATCTTGCGTTTGAAAAGGTGACAAGAATAAAAAAATCAACTAATGACAAATTAAAAAATAAATAAATTAATTAAAAAAATAAATAAATAAAAGCAATTATGGTGAATTTAGTACTTGCCATTTTTCCCGATAGATATGTAGCAACTCTGTAATCCTTCACACTACATAAATAACTTTGACTGCGATAGAGATGGTCGACTGTTCTTTTTGATATTATAAAATAAAGAGAGAAAGAGAAAACATCCGATGGGATTGCTGTGTAGTAAAATTAATTATTAGAAATATTAATCTGTTATGAGCCATAGAAAACGAGACAAAAAGAGCGATATTAGCATTTGATTGATGTACATCACGTATTGTCTCGCGAAGAAAAACGTTGTTTTCATATCAATCCATTTTCTATAAAAACTTGAAAAAAAATTATGAAAAAATAAATGCCAGTAGACACAGATACTCGTTTTGTATGGCTAGTTTTATGAAGTCTATAACAAAATAAGCATTGAACTGTCGGATAATCGACATAGGCGTTTTGTTTGTTTCAAGAAAGGGATTTAATTTTAATTCAACAGGCTGACTAATTAAATTTATTTATACATTTTTAGTGCACGTGGTTGCCATTTAGGTACTTTTTTATTGGTCGAGTTTTTGATTTTGGTACTATCCATACAAAAGTCTGAAATTTTAGTACTTTTATTTTTTAAAACTGCCAAAATAGGGAAAATCCGTCTAATTGGACCGTTTCATTTTATCCGTCCGTTTATCCATTTTTATGGTACAAATCCGTCAATAACGGATAAATCCATTGAATTGGTCAGGAATTTCAAATTGACGTAAGGATAACGGTTATATGTCAATAATCTAGAACAATCTCATTTCCCGTCCCCAACACCACTAAATTTGACATGCGACACATCGCCCTATATTGGTAAACATTTATTTTAAGTTTGATCCAAATCCATCCATAGGCATGGAAGATGTGGTGCGGACACAATGTTGGGACGGACGGAAGACGGTTCCTAATTAATTACATGCACAGTCCCAAACTTCGTTTACTTGGGATATAATGATCAGAATTATGATAACAAATTCAAAAAGGTTCTTTAAATTGTTTGATTATCGCTGTTTGAATCTGACCAACATTTCCGTCTACACAGAGATCACCCATAAAGGACTTTACTAAGATGACCTGGTTGTTCCAAAACCCCACAGCTCAAAATATTATTAGAATTTTAAAAAATTGATATAAATAGTTTTGACTTTAACTGATTCTATTTGATATTAACAATTGTGTGTATTCACCTTTGAACAAAAAATTCCATGCCTAAAACACAATATGAAATTTTTGACTAACCAGGTTAAGCTTTGTTCAAACCAATATGCAATATTGCCTAATTTTATTAACTGCGCTCTTGAACAGACGCTCGGCTATGGGGAAATACCAGGGGTGTAACAACCCACTTTGAAAAAATTACGCACTTTGAAAAAAATTTTCAAATCGCGTTAAATTCGGGACAAGCTCAACGCACTTTTGAAAAAATTTTTCAAAGTGCGTTAAAAAATTGTTCAGCTTAACGCACTTTGAAAAAAATATTTTTTTATTTCAAACAGCGTTAAAAAACACCTGTGACAACCCACTTTGAAAAAATTAAGCACTTTGAAAAATGTTCTTCTCAACCATAAAACATCTTTGATTTCAACAATTTTCTTGGATCTCTTCTTTACGGGAGACCCAATAATAACCAACAGGAATAAACATGCACCAGGCAGTTTGATAGACAGTACGTTCAAAATGGCAAAGCACACAGAGAGAGAGAGAGAGAGAGAGAGAGAGAGAGAGAGAGAGAGAGAGAGAGAGAGAGAGGGAGAGAGAGAGAGAGAGAGAGAGAGAGAGAGAGAGATCTTGAGATTTTATTAAAAGAAAACGAATTGCCAACTTGTCGATCTTTGTCAATTTGGTGTGTGTGTGTGTGTGTGTGTGTGTGTGTGTGTGTGTGTGTGCTAGCATATTCTAGTGATATAAACAGGTCTGGAATACAACTGAGAACCCTTGATAGTTAAGCAGTCAGGACGTCGGAACAATGGCAATTATAGTCGATATAACTGCAATTGATGTAGCAGGCAAAATTAATAATGCGCTTTACTACATGAAAAGTAGGAGGTTTGGCGCGTGTGGGACCCCTATATGTAGTAACTACCACAAATGTAGTAACTTTTACAAATCTGAAATGTAATGAAAAAGTGTCACATTTGTAGTATCGAGCCACAAATGTAGTAAGTTTGGTCACAAATGTAGTAAATGTTTTTCACAAATGTAGTAAAATTTTACCACAAATGCAACAACTAAAAAAATGATAAATTGTATTTTTTTTCACAATTGGTAATATCTCGGCTATTAATGGTTCATGTATATGTGAACAGTCATTTTCAGCTGTGACAAGGCTACTACATGGGAGTTCCGAGATGAATTTCACGTCTCCAGGATATTTATTAGTCGCCGCTTCGAAGATATAATTTTTTGATTTGTTTTTAGTCACCCCCGCCCCATCTTCGATGGGTTGAATTTTATTTATTTGTTATGGCATGTTTAATGATGTACTTTCTGTCACGGAAGATAATTTCCGTGTGTGAGAGATCACTGGTTCGAACCCCGGCAGGATCTGACCAAGACTTCTTGAAAATTGATATTGTGAAATGAAAGCCATTGGGGTAATTTGGAAAAGACCTTACAACCGATGTCCCATGTCGACGCAGATGTTACACGATAAAGTACACTCCTTAACCCAAACAGGAAA
Source organism: Anadara kagoshimensis (assembly GCA_021292105.1). Classification (NCBI taxonomy): domain Eukaryota; kingdom Metazoa; phylum Mollusca; class Bivalvia; order Arcoida; family Arcidae; genus Anadara; species Anadara kagoshimensis. The sequence continues at coordinate 58,289,584 of CM037873.1, read as the reverse complement.
CATCTCTCATCTATATATGTTTAAATTCTTTTGTTAATAAAATTTATGAAATGTAATGTGTAATATAATGCATTACTTTAGTAAAGTAATTGTAATATAATGCATTACTTTCCAAAATGCAAGTAATTGTAATGTAATGCTAGTTTTGCCAAAGTAATTGTAATGTAATGCATTACATGTACATTGCAATGTAATTCGCCCCATGTCTCACAGCCCGCCATAAACGGTTAACCACACCACCACTTTATATCGAATGTAGGTCCAAGTCGTACCATGATGGCAACGGGCCTTACATTTTTATTGTCTATTGTTGTTGGTGGGTTTTTTTCGGGGGGGGGAAGCTTTTGGTTACTGGCATTTGTCCAGTACCTCAATTTTTAGACATCTTTAACACCAATTGAATATTTGTGTTTCCTCTCTTGAACATACAACTACTACCATACTTTGCATTTGAGCAGGAGATACTACTCCCGGAGCACCTGATTTCACCTCCATGTCTGTCTGGAGATCCGCGCTTCTTTTCTTACACATATTTGCAAGCTATTTAGTTTCGCGAGAAAGAAATACACATTGGTATTGTTTGTGTGGATTTATGTGTTCAATGGCCAAACTTATATATATATTCCATTTTCAAATTTGAACTAAATCGGACAACAAATAAGACTAAAACGGCCGATTATGCGTTTATTGTAACGGCGGGTATCTTTGATATGGCGCGGGAACGCCAACAAAACTTTTAATCTTTACAAACCTTGGGCCTTTCACACCAAATTTGGTTCAAATTGGCCCAGTGGTTTCATTGTAAATATACATGGTTTACGGTCAGGATATATATGGTATAGGTGCTACATATCGCAAATATAGGTGTTTTCCCAAAATGTCCCCCTTGTTACCCCCTCCTCCTCACCCCGACACCCTAGGCTGCTAACCACATTTTGAAACTGGTTTTCACATTCTGCGACATACAAACGCTAACCCTGCTATTAGTTATGTTAGTTAAAACTTGTGTTGGCTGTTGTAGATCATTCAATCACAAATGAAAATATGCGTTGAACGAAGTGAATAAATTTAAATGTACCTCATTAACGCAGTTTGTTTTTTTTTTTACCAATTCGCGTTGAACTTGTCCAGCATTCAACACAGTTTGAAAAACAATTCAAAGTGCGTATTTTTTTCAAAGTGGGTCGAATTTTATGTACCTCATTAACGCACTTTGAAGTATTTTTCAAAGTGCGTTGAGCTGAACCATTTTTAACGCACTTTGAAAATTTTTTTCAAAGTGCGTTGAGCTTGTCCCGAATTTGACGCGATTTGAAATTTTTTTCAAAGTGCGTAATTTTTTCAAAGTGGGTTGCTACACAGGGGTGATATTTAGACCAGGAATGTTGTGTTGAGTTGAGCAATGGTGTTTAACGTCCCAGTCAATAATTTTTCACTTATATTGAGACGTCGCCAGCTATAGGCGAAAGTGCAGAAATTTTGCCTGTGTGTTGCGCTGATGGCATTATACAGCAGGGTTCTTTAGCGTGCCAAGCCTACCATGACACAGAACCTCGTTTATTTTAAGTTCCAATCCGAAAGAACCGCAACTTTTATTTCGTAATGCGGAGTAGTGCTTGGCGAAAGAACAGTCACTACCCACTTTCAAGTCTTGGGTCAGACCCGGTTGAGGTTCGGAACCACGTATGACCTCCCACTTACAAAGCAAGGACTCTACCAACTGAGCTACCATGATCACATAATGGGGGATTTAGCATCTGTATGGCATCTACATTCGCACAAATAAATTTAACTCTTGAAAATACTAGTTAATACTAAAGCCTGTTAGTGCCATTTTTCAAAGTTAAAAAACCGTTAGAACGATTTAAAAATCGTTTGTACGATTGAATTCTGAAAAGATAAAGACATTCTTTAAAGACAATTATCATCTAATGACGTCCAATGACAGTGAAATGTTAATGCTTGTACAAATGAGAATTGGAATGGGACTTTATGATTACTTCACTTATATTGAGACATTACCAGTTGTAGGTGCTATTAAAAATGTATTCCTATTCAACAAACTATATGGTAACTCAGATGGTAGAGTGCTCCCTCCATGTGGGTTTAAAACCTAGTGGGGTCTAAGATCCCAAAATTTCTGCCACTTCAGGTATAGCTGGCAGGGATTTTTCTAGCATTCGTCAGGGGCCGATATTCGGCCCCATTCCCAATCGGAAAAAACCTCCATTTTTCCCAATTTGACTAAAAAAATTCCCAATCGGTCTTGGCAAGAAGTATTCGGATCTTTGCCATGTTGAATACTGTCGTTTATCGTAATTGAATGAAAAAGTTTGACAAATAAAGCATTTTATTGACACCGATGTAATGCAAGTTGAACGGTTACTCGGGTTAGGATAAAAGACATTGAGTATTATAATGTTAAAAACAAGGGGCGGCAATTACTCGGGTTAAGATAAAAACGCATGGCTGTCAAACATCGTAGTGAATTTGATTTATTTGAAAAAAATGTCGCACAACAGCAAATATTACACGAAGCGGTTGAAAAAGGAGGATACGAAGAAGTTACCGAAAATTACAGGATTTTCAGTAAAGCCAGTACTTCTACAACCTGTGAACCAGAAAATGAAAGTCCTACTCAAACTGGGGAAGAAATGGAAATGGGTGAATGTAGGTCCGAAACTCCGATACTCGTGACAGAAACTGAGACTGAAACTATCGTAAGTGAAAGCCCTTGTCAAACTCGGGAAAAAGTCGAACCCGGTGACAGTCAGCCACTGTCTGAAAGTTCATCAGAAGAATCTGATTCGACTTCTAGCATGTCTGCGTAAATTTCGTGCTTCAAATTATGAAAACGTATTTCCATGGCTGTATTTTTCAAATTGTAAAGAAGGATTTCTTAGCAAATACTGTGAACTTTTCGCTTCTACTGATTCTAATAACTTCAAAAATAGGAAACAAAGACAGATTGCTTAGTAACAACTGTATTACTATAGAAAGTAAAAATAAAATGACTTAATTCGACAGTCTTTGTCATTTTTCCCAATTTTGTGGTTTTGTCGATACATTTTTCCCAAATAACCCACAGGGGCCTTTTCCCAAAATACCCAGAAAAATCCCTGGCTGGGGATGTCTGATATGAGCGAAATATTCTTGACTGGGATGGAAACCCCATTCAATCAATTATTGATGCAACAAACATAACCAACTTTGTTTAGTGACATATTTGAAGGTATATGCAAACAGTATTGACCTGTCTGTTTGACCTTTTATTAGGAATATTCATACCAAAATATGGGTAGTGTTAGGATTCGCAGTTAGTACAAACACTATACAGGTATAGGTAAACAACTTTGACCTGTCCGCTTGACCTTTCATTTAAATATTAATCGTGGACCAAGTATATTCATATATGGGGAGCACAGGTGTTTATTTGGTATACATCATGAGATATACCCACCTTATAGAGTACACCTGTGCACTGTGTATCTTAAGACTACCCATTTATTGGGTGGACCCTCCTATATGAATATTCCTAATGAAAGGTCAAACGGACAGGTCAATGTTGTAAAATAATATTTCCCATTATTTACTTGTGTTCTCTATACATAAATGCATCAGTCCATTATAAACAATAAAACTAGAACTGTCTCTGAAAGAGGCTAATACCCCCCGCTCCCAACTTTTGATCTGGGGATCTGGGGACAAATTGTATGTATGGCCAAATTGTAATGTGAAAAATTCTGTGATTGGAAATGTTAATAATTCGGCAAAATACATGTGATGAAACCAATAATGGCAGGTGAACATGTTCTTATGATGCTCAATATCTATGCATAGTTTTTAAAAAATTTGATCATATATAATTAAGTAACTATATAATCCATGCACATGTTCAATATACAGTGAAACCTCCCTAAACCGGACACTCCCTAAACCGGACACTCTCTAAACCGGACACTCTCTAAACCGGACACTCTCTAAACCGGACACTCTCTAAACCGGACACTCTCTAAACCGGACACTCTCTAAACCGGACACTCTCTATTCCGGACGAAATGTTTGGTCCCGAATTTATCTTTCTTTATTTCAATTACAAAGAACCTCCCTAAACCGGACACTCTCTATTCCGGACACCGGACAAACTTTTTGGTCCCAAGTTGCTTATATTCTAAAAATGAACCTCTCTAAACCGGACAATATTTTGAATTATTTCTTAATTACTTGTTTTTTTCTTTTTTTTTCTTTTTTAAATATATTAGTTTTAAACAGATTGATAAACATATTCAATTATCGACACTAAAAATCATTATTTTTTTATTATTTTTTATTCTTATTTAAAATATTTTTTACTTACCGGTAATTTTATTACTCATGTATTTATTTTTTAAATATTTTTCATCTATAAATTGTTTCTATTCTTTCTTTTTATGATTTTTCTTCATAACAGTAATCTAAATTTGTTTATTAATCTATCTATTAATTGACACAATAACTTAAGATAAGCACTTTTTATCTTATCTTAGTATCTATAGTTGCTACATTTGTTAATTGTTATCCAGTAATTACATAACACCTTAAGAGTCAAATGGACTGGTAAAGTGTCAACACTATTGATTAATAAAGGTAGTGTCGTTTGCCTTAAGTACCTTAATTAGAATCCTATTAAGAAAGTGAATTAAAGGTGATTTAAGGTAGTTCCATACTTTACAAATCGCCTGAAAACACATATTGAAATTTTGATATGTTGTACATGGGCATAAACTATTCAACATGCCAAAATTTCAGGGCAGTTATTCGACATGCTTAAGAAGTTCTGAAGCGCCACCTGGTGGCCATTTTCACGACATAAATGATCAAAGTATAACTACTGCAATCAACAAATAAGCTTTAATAATTTTTTGCCACGCTTAGAAACCAAAAGTCTCTTGCATCTAAATTAACCATTATGTCATAAAGATTATTTGGACCAATGGAATTTTACTTCCGGTCACGTGGTATTTTCCTACAGCGCCACCTATCAAGAGAGAACATTAAATTTCCGGAAAACTAAAAGTAACACACTTTCGTTAATTTGTAGATTTTTAAAAAACTAAGTCGAATACGACCCCTGATTTTCACATATATTGCACATGAATATATAAGTTTGATTTTCGAAAACAAAAAATAGGGGGTCGTCAAGCTACTTTTTTCATAAAATTGCACCAAAATCCTGAAACAAGAAAAAAGCCTCATTCCTTACGTAAGAGGTTACCAATAATGTCCTAGGATACTATTATGAACTCAATGTTTTTCGTTTGGTATTAACAAATAAACAAAAACACTGATTGTGAGCTATTTGGCTGTGCAAAACAAAATAAATTTAAATTTCATATGGTCTGTCACCCATAGAAACCCTTAGCAACCGTTACCAAACACAGATCAGTTAAAGTGGAAAGGGGATTCGTATACATTGATGAAGCGTTCTTGATTCTAGGCCGCTGAATGAAACGCAAATACAAGATAATAGTCAAACTGCTAAAATTTGACACCGAGAAAAATTATCATCAGTATGTTTATTGAAGAATCGTCAGTGTGTGTTCTACTTTTTGTATTTCCTACTATTTTTAAAAAACCAAACATGAAGCGGCATTTAAAATGCGTCTTCAAAATTTAAACAATGTACTCAAATCTTTCAATTATTTAAAATAGTTCTCTCAAAAGTGTAGATCTACCTAATTTCCGTAATGTACAATATATATTTTCTTCTTAAAAATAGTGCACAGAATTGATATTGTGAATTCTAATCTTTTGTGAATGCAAAAAATTATTCTACTGAATGATAGCATAACAGCGTTCCCGCCATAATTCCGTAGGCGCCGAAGACCACACATTCATGACGTCATAGATAAAAAAGACGTCAAATCTGACATTTCGACCGTACGCATAAAACGACGACGTCTCCATGGTATGGAACTACCTTAAAACCAAACAGTGCTTTTATATCTAGCATATTCTATAATGAGATGTTTACATAACATTAACATGTACAGTGTTGTTGATTGTGGCTTCTTTAATTAAGGGGAGATAAACCAGGTTAAATTTTCAAAACCTCTCTAAACCGGACACCTCCCTAAACCGGACAAAATCTATGGTTCGGAGCTTGTCCGGTTTAGAGAGGTTTTACTGTATATAGAAACATCCTGTAAAGTTTCAGACATGTTTGTTAAAAGCTGTAAGAGAAGCTGATTACACAAAATGTGTCCCCCTCATATGGGATATTGATGAAAAATGACTAAGTTCAACTACTCGTAAAATATGAAAAAATATAATCCAAGCAAAATAGGAGGTGCATATGTTCAATGTATATGGAAACATCCTGCAAAGTTTCAGACTTCTTGGTTAAAAGCTGTAAGAGGAGTTGATTACACAAAATGAGTACCCCTCATATGGGATATTGATGAAAAATGACTAAGTTAAACTACTCGTAAAATCTGAAAAAAATATAATCCAAGCAAAATAGGAGGTGCATATGTTCAATGTATATGGAAACATCCTGCAAAGTTTCAAACTTCTTGGTTAAAAGCTGTAAGAGGAGTTGATTACACAAAATGAGTACCCCTCATATCATAGAGGTCAAAGTCAAGGTCACAGTGACTTAAATTTGGTACATGACACATCGCCCTCCCATGATGCATCAACATACCAAGTTTGATCATCCTAGGTGCTACGGTACAAAAGTTCTGTTCCGGACACGAAGATGCACAAGGTTTTACTATCATAGAGCTCAAAGGTCAAAGTCAAGGTCACAATGACCTAAATTTGGTACATGACACATCGCCTTCCCATGATGCATCCACACACCAAGTTTGATAATCCTAGGTGCTACAGTACAAAAGTTCCGTTCCGGACACATAGATGCACAAGGTTTTACTATCATAGAGCTCAAAGGTCAAAGTCAAGGTCACAGTGACCTAAATTTGGTACATGACACATCACCTTCCCATGATGCATCCACACACCAAGTTTGATAATCCCAGGTGCTACGGTACAAACGTTCTGTTCCGGACACAAAGATGCACAAGGTTTTACTATCATAGAGCTCAAAGGTCAAAGTCAAGGTCACAGTGACCTAAATTTGATACATGACACATCACCTTCCCATGATGCATCCACACACCAAGTTTGATAATCCCAGGTGCTACGGTACAAAAATTCTGTTCCAGACACGAAGATGCACAAGGTTTTACTATCATAGAGCTCAAAGGTCAAAGTCAAGGTCACAGTGACCTAAATTTGATACATGACACATCACCTTCCCATGATGCATCCACACACCAAGTTTGATAATCCCAGGTGCTACAGTACAAAAGTTCTGTTCCAGACACGATGATGCACAAGGTTTTACTATCATAGAGCTCAAAGTCAAGGTCACAGTGACCTAAATTTGGTAAATGACATCGCCTTCCCATGATGCATCCACACACCAAGTTTGATAATCCTAGGTGCTACAGTACAAAAGTTCTGTTCCGGACACGAAGATGCACAAGGTTTTACTATATCATAGAGCTCAAAGGTCAAAGTCAAGGTCACAGTGACCTAAATTTAGTACATGACACATCACCTTCCCATGATGCATCCACACACCAAGTTTGATAATCCCAGGTGCTACGGTACAAAAGTTCTGTTCCGGACACGAAGACGCACAAGGTTTTACTATATCATAGAGGTCAAAGTCAAGGTCACAGTGACCTAAATTTGGTATATGACACATCGCCTTCCCATGATGCATCCACACACCAAGTTTGATAATCCTAGGTGCTACGGTACAAAAGTTCTGTTCCCGACATGAAGCGGGACGAATGGACAGATGGACAGACAGACAGACAAGGTGATTCCTATATAACCCCCCCCCCCCCAAACTTCGTTTGCGGGGGGTATAATAAAGGTCAGGTGGACAGGTCAGAGTGGTTTGCCTACATTTCAACAAGACCCTCATAGCATGCACACTGCGATACAGTACCAAATGTCAAAGGGCCTCGGATTTTATGTGTCTTTCTGAATTTTGATCATATCTGTTTTCTTTCAAAACAATGTTGCAATTGTTGCTTTCATCATTCACAATAAGTACATTTCACTTAAAATCTTAATAAGTACACAATTAAAAAGACATTTCTATCAGATCAATATTTGTGGAGTTTATTTTACAAAAAATAATTTGAACAAAAACAAATATATAACGTATTACAATTACAATACAGAAATTATAAATATAAATTAAATAAACTGTACTTGGAAACAGCCAGTGTAAACCAATAAATAAACAAGCAGATGAGATAAGATAAAACTTTACATAGAATTGAAAACATTAAGATTATAATAAAATATGAAATAAATAATGATTGTATCAAACACAACAAGACCTGTAAACACAGACATCTAAGGGACTTAAAATTTTGTCCTTTTTTACAAAAATGTTCCTTTTCTGAATTTTATATAAAAAACAAAAACAAAAAAAAAACAGTACCAGGTACAATTCACACCAAGATACTAGTATTTTGTGGTTTTTTTAACCTTAGTTAATTTTACAGATAAGTTTAAAATAAAAATTTATCCTGTAAATTGTTGTATAAATACAAGAGCTCATCACTGACATAATATTTTAATTTAAATCGGAATAAAAATGGATAAAACCGATTACATGAAAAAAAAAAAAATACAGGAAACAAAGAAATGATGTACATTATGCTGGGATGAGTAAACTGTATTTGTTAAAATTATTTCTTCATAACGGATAGATTCTAATATCATACTTGGACTCTACATAATCATGTAAATATATTTAAAATGTTCTTATAATGGTAAGTATCGCAAGATATCAAACCACCTGCACAATCCAACCACATTTTGTTCACACTTACAATGTGCATTATCACAATGAGTTTATAGTAATTACATGTATTACTAAACATGCTTTAATTTTGCAGCACAGGACAATAGTGTTCCGACATCAATATTATGACAAATAAAATATTTTAAAGATGGTGATATGAGAAAGAAAAAAGGACCAAAATGTATTTTATCAAACCCACCCCAAGGCTTTTGGTTTTTTTAAGAATTTAAGCATCAGTGTCCAGTTTAAATCTTAAATCTGGCAAATTTTAAATTGACTAATTTATTTTCGTGATTGAGCGCTTAGTTCCAAGATAGTGAAGGAAACTGAAGCACCTGCAGAAAACTATAAACTTTTAGCATAAGGAAGCCGAAGTTTTTCACACTAATTACATTGTACCTACATATTTTCTTGGTCCACTCCAATGTTTGTTGCATTTTATTCCTTCAAAGTTGTAGCTGCTGGTTTTCTTAAATAGGGTCACCACTGCAGTTACTTCAATACAAATTATTCCACCATTGCTCCAACCAAATAATCAGTTAAGTATCTTATCTTCAATATTCTGATTCTAGCATTACTAATGAAGACTTTGACCCCTGCGGTCGCCTATAACTGGCAACATCTCAATATAAGTGAAATGTTTTTGACTGGGACGTTAAACACCATTACTCAACTCATTTCTTAAATGGTATTCTGACTTGTTCTAGTCAGCTGACTAAAACATTTCGATTTAATTAATCATTATTTTGACTTTTTAACATTTTGTTCTTAACATTTAAAAACCTAGATATCATGTACATCTTTCAAATTTTCTTATATCAAAAAGCATACTTTTATCAGAATGATCAAATAATGGCACATTAGTTACAGGGTACGAAAGTATAGGGGAAAAAGGCCTCAGATTCACAATCATTTCTCCCAAAATGTACAAGAAAATTTCTGTCTTATTCTGTGTAAATTAACAAAATTATTAAGTTTTGATTTTTTGCCAGATTTTAGTTAAGGAAATTCTTAGTTAGGGAATGATTGTGAAACTAGGACCAGATTAAAATTGGAAATGTTACTGTATGCATTATTTAACAATGTATACAGTAAGATTTCCAGTTCTAATCTGAACACAATATTACATGTTACTGTGTGTTGTTAGTGTTAGTGTAGTGATATGCAGTTAGTAATGGTGTTATTGCCATTATTTGATCCAAGATAACATGTACTTGTATTGTATCAAACATTTTGATTTAGCTAAATAGTAAAATTTAGTTATTTTGCCCTCTTTGCCACCTCTCTTTGACCATACCATTTCTTAGTCTAAAAATCCATTTCTTATGTATTATATCCTTCGATTTTTGCCAGCCCCTCTTTATACTGCCAATTTTAACTTTAGAATTGATGGAGACAAATCAAGGTTTTAGTCTATACCAATTTTTAAACACTAATATACCCAGATTCTGAATCCCAATTTCTCATTAGTCGAGTTGAAAAATGATGTTTAACCTCCCAGTCAAAAATATTTCACTTATATCAAGTCATCACCAGCAATACACTAAGGTGCAGAAATTTTGCCTGTCCACTGTGCTGATTTAAGAAATGGAATTTTACTTTTTTTCTACCATGAGGTCATGGAGAGAACGAGAATGGCGCAATTTAATGAAGTGCAAAGCACTTCATGTTAAATTTGCGCTATTCTCGTTCTCTTCATGACCTCATGGTAGAAAAAAAGTAAAATTCCATTTCTTATATTTACAATCTATCAAAAATATACGAAAAACATGAGTGTTTTTCTGGATAACACTTAAATTTACTTGTTTACCAACTCTCCGTGGCTGGATGCACATCATTTGATAGAACAGCAATTGAATCTGTAACTCCGCCCACTCTGACGTAACTTGACTTGATTGACGTGAAGGTCCGCCCACTCTGACGTAACTTGACTTGATTGACGTGAAGCTCCGCCCACTCTGACGTAACTTGACGTGATTGACGTGAAGCTCCGCCCGTATCCGTCTCCAGGTGACGGAAAAATAAACATAATCCCTCAGCTTATCGTAAATATTTTATTTCACTTAAAAGATAACCAATGGTAAGAGTCACATTTTCATATTAAAATTAAACAAACAACTATTAAATGTTGAATTTGTAAGCATTGATGGCTGAATGGAAGTCAACGAAAAACCCAACTGCGGATTTAAAATTTGTGAGCTATGTGTATTGTAATGTGTATTGGGAGTTATGTATTCATACGCCAGTCAGAATTTGGTAGTGTGCGCGACTCTCTCCATGAAGTTATGGAGATAGTCAGGAAGACCTGTTTCATATAAGGAAAAGTATTGCGATTGTAAATATGACATTATACAGCAGGGTTCTTTTTTGTGCCACGTCTACCCCAACATGGGAATCATTTATTTTAGGTTCCCATCCAAAAGAAACAAGACTTTCATTTCGTAATGCTGAGTGCTTCCTGAAAGACCAGTCACTACTCATTTTGAAGACTTGGGTCAGTGCCAGTCAGGGCTCGAACCCATGACCTCCTACTCAGAGAGAGAGCACTCTACTAACTGAGCTACTGCAGTGGTTAAATACCTCATTAGTAATGCTAGAATCAGAATGTTGAAGACAAAATACTTAACTGATCAATTGGTTGGAATATTGTTTAAAGCAATGGTGGGATAGTTTGTTTTGAAGTAACTGCCTGCAAGCAAACTCCTGTAAGTCTGCTGGTCTCCCAAACATCCAAGCTGCTGCTGACTTCAAAGCTTACACACTTCCCTATAATACTGCTAAATTGTCTATTAGTAACAATACCTAAAAAAATCCCTGGCACATGGTTCTGGTAACAATGACCCTAACATTTATGGCTGTGCAACCAGGCACCATGTAGACATACTCCTTTTTCCGCTTTGAAGTATTATGGCTTCCAACCGAGTCTTTTTCAGCTTTCCTCTTACCGAAATTAATCTTTAACCCCAAACTAGTGGATGACCTGGTTATAAGCTGGCAATCGGAGTCCACTGAAGATGACGTTGGTGGTACTTCATCCACTTCAGGTCGTTTACTCATCCTCTCCACAAGCTGGTCCTTTCCCTTTGATGATTTTGACTCTCCGTATTTTTCAAGGCGGCTTGCAGCTCCACTACTCCCCGACATCCAAGGCTCCGCAGGCACTTTCCATGAAGAACATGTACTCCCTAACGGCAAACTGGATGGTTTATCAGGCACTTTCACAGAACTACAAGGTCCTCTACTCCCTGACGATGATCTTATATCACGTCGAGGTCTGGAACAATCTTGTGAAGAAGAGTCCTTTGGCTTACACTCAACAACCTGAATTATGCTCAATGGTTTAGAGTGCTTCAGCTTCCTTGGCGATCTCCTAGGATGGCATGATCAGGAGTCCAAACTAAGGTAGGTAGTATGGCATTGATTTATTAACCCATGCAGGCACTTACTTAGCCACTGAAAATCAATGGGGAGAGAGAGAGAGAAAGAGAGGTCTATATCTTGCAACGCTAACCATTATAAGTAGTCTCAAATATTTCATGTCTTAACTTATAACATACATGTATTTTAAAATTTTAAAATAATATAATATACATACTTAATACGCGTGTACATGTATAAGAAGAAACATATTTGCGATTTTCACGGCGACTCTTGTACTGAAAACATATTTTCCTATGAAAGATTTTTTTATTTTTCTTGGTACACTTTCCCTGCAGTCAGAAACGTAAAAAAATTTTGTCATGAATAGTTTAGAAAATCAAAACAGCAAAAGTTTTCTACCACTATAATGCTTCTTCTTACTAAATGGTTGTTGCCCCATTCATGGCAATAACAAATGTGTTATTACCACATATTTTATTATTACATATTTTATAATATACATGTTTATAACGAAATGAATGGCTTAAATACATTAATTTAGTAATAATTAAAGTATAAATAAAAGAAATTTGTCATATTGGGTCAATAATACATGATTTTGATCAAAATTGTAAATACGTTTTTAAACAACCATTTTGTTTTCATACGGTCGGATAGTTTTGCAGTTCAACATGAACAAAGATTGATCATCCATCATTTAGAGAAAATTTATTTGAAAGAATATCAATAAAATTTTGATTTAATTCTAAATTTGACTATTTAATCCTATTTAATTGATGTATGTAAGAGTACGTACAGTTATACAGGCATAAAAAAATATGTGGTAATAACATTTGCCGCCTTCTTGTATAGTACGTAACGCGACCATGCAAATGTGTAAGAATAAAAAATGATCATCGCTATGTGCTATATTTTCAAAACCATAAATATTGCATCAATGAATTGAAAAATGATGTAACAAATTGGTATACATAAATAATTTACTCTGTTACAGAAAACTGTTTAAAATTTTATTACAAAACAAAATTAATATGAAAAAAGGGAGACCACCATATTGGGTAAATATTAAAGTTTCTCCTTATTTAGAAGATAAAAGAGTTTTAAGTTTCCGTTTACTTGTTCAATAATATTTAATGAGTCAGGTACGGAAAACATATTTATCAGAAATGAGGATAAAAAGATGAAAAAATAATATGCTAGTCTGTGTGCATTAAAACTCTGGATTAAAAAATCTGAAAAATTACTTCTTTAATAGATTTGTGTATGCATTTCTCCTAGAAATCTCATTAATTATTTACAAAATATGCAACAGTGGTCACCGGGGAACTTTGTTAATGCATTTAATAATGATGGCAATCCCTTTAAACTGCATATACAATGTTCCATTTCATAACTAAAAAGGGCCAAAAGCATCAGAAAATTGGGATGACTACGGAAATTCAGACTTTAATGTTTATTAATACACAGATTTTCAGAAAGGGAGACTACTCAGTATTAAAATGCTTTCATCAGAGGATCAGAACACGATTTTTATTAGTAAAAAAAATACAGGCCTGTGGGTTTACACAGAAATCTGGGTTTGTTGAATTTATCCAATTTGTACTTGAAAGAAAGAAATTACATTTAATTTAATTTAGCCAATCACATTGGTGTCAAAAAATTTATTGTATGGGTTTTACATCCCAGTCAAGAATATTTCACTCACATCCAGACAACACCAGCTATAGGTGGCAGAAAGTTTGAATTTTGCAGTTTGCTCAGGCAATGTGCAATGAGGGACAAGGGCATTGGTTTTTAAAATCTTTCTGAAGGACTCCATGACTTCTAAATGCAGAGTGCTTGACGAAAGAACAGTCACTACCTATTTTAAGTGTTGGTTAGACCCAGCCAGAGTTCAAACCCACAACCTCACACATACATCGAGATCTTCTGAGGGACATGATTTTCATTTCTAAATGCCAAATTCTTGCAAATCTTATGCACACTGGTGATATATTGCCTGCCTTTACAACCAAGGATTTATCAATTACATTTTATTATTACACCACTTAAATAATTTTCAAATGAAACCAGGAAGTTGTTTTTATTCTATCAGCAAACATATTATTAATAACATGTATAAACTCTTTAACGTATCTGTGTGCATCTGTGTTTATATTAAATAAAACTTTAAAAAAAATAAAAGGGCTGACCAGTGGCAAGTAATCAAGGGAAACAACCTAGTAAAGTATAACAAACTTTACTGAAATTATGGACAGGGAAATGATGGCATTATTATGAAGTTTTTCTGTATAAGTACACATAAAATTAATATTTTCAGAATGGTAATGTAATGATAGCATGTGTGTGTGTGCGTGTGTTTTGTCTGTATGTATGTGTGTGTGTGTGTGTGTGTGTGTGTGTGTGTGCGTGTGTTTTGTCTGTATGTATGTGTGTGTGTGTGTGTGTGTTTTGTCTGTATGTATGTGTGCATGTGTGCATGTTAAATATCTTATAAAAAGATGAGACAAATAAAATGATATTTACAGAATGGTATTGTAATGGTAGTGTGCGTGTGTGTGTGTTTGTTAAAAATCTCATACAGACCATTGATGTTTGTGTGTGCATGTGTGCATCATTAACCTATTGACTGCAATTGTTAGAATTTGATTGACTTGCCTCAATAGAGACAGTCAATAATGTTCCAAGACTGGAATATCATAAAAGTTAGTCCACTGAAACCATTATATAGGTATTTTTCAATACCTTTACAGAAAATATATCTATATCATTACTTTTAGAAAAATGGTTTTTTTCCCAGTAGACCTTGAATATATATGGTTAACCATGTAGGGAAACTCAATTTTGATTAACTTGCCTCAATAGAGACAGTTAAGTATATTCCAAGTCTAGATTACAACATCCAGATCTGGAATAGCAAATAAAACACCCTACTTGGTCCCATCTGACACACAGTTATACCAAACCTTCAACTGAATTCAGGAGCGGACCAGTTTTACTGCGCATGATTAACCCGCGAAATTGCAATTTGCAATTTGTCAGAATTTGATTAACTTGCCTCTCTAATAGAGAGAGTTAAGTATATTCCAGTTCTAGAACAAATTAAAGACGCTATATGGTCAGCAGGAATGGCTCAATATTACAACTTTTTTTGAGTACCATTCCAACAGACCAAAGTTAGGTGTGTACAAGAATAAACCAGTACCAGAATATCACATTGAAGAAAGATGTTATATGGTCAACTGAAACAAGCTCAACATTAGTGAATACTCAGACTTCAGCAGACCAGAGATCTGTGTGAGGTCAACCATGACACCTGGTCACTAGATTATGTTATAAACTTGAGAAAAAGGACAAATTTGATAGTGAACAAATACACCATCTTAAAATAAATTTTAAAGTAACCAGATTGATGTGCATGGTATAACCATGTGACTGCAGTTTGTCAGAATTGGATTAACTGCCTCAAATAGACAGTTAAAATATATACTAGTACTGGAATATTAAAATGGTCAGTAGAAGTTCCTCCTTTCAAACAGGGTCTGCTTCTACTACCAGAGAAATATCTGTATGGCAAAAATACTTCAATGACCCTTCTTTATGTGGCCACCCTTTCTACAAAAATCTGAAAGGGGGACCTCATAAAGGGTTCTGCTGCAGTTTTATGTCTTTCTTTTTGGTCTGTAGTTTAAAAACAAAACATCCTGGAAAATAGCTCGAATGTTTGAACACAATGAAATAAAACTTTCTTCTCCACAAACTTGACAAAGATTTTTAAATATTTTATTAAAAAATTTATTGAAAAATCTTATTAAATAAATTATTGAATTAACACATTTTTTTAGTGTGGACATTTTAGTCAAATTGACATTATTTTGCACAATTGCAAACAACACCAAATTTAAATAAAAATCAAGGCATAAAGGTTGAAGCAGGCAATATTTCCCAGAATGGCTATCTAGTGCCCATTTCAAATGATAATTTTCTACTCAACTCTGATTGCACGATGTTTTATGTTACATCAACTGTTGAGCTATTTCTGACAAAATTCCTACATTCAACAATTGTCCTATCTTTTACAATTATTTTGTACTTTTCCATCATCTAAATTGATTGTATTTAATGAGTGGATAAATAGGTTTTTAATGCACAAGTCAGTTCTGGGCTGATGGAGGAGACCCGAGTGCCAAAGAAAACAGTTTTGGTAATTAAAACAACAAACCTTTTCACACTTGGATCTGTCCAAGTAGTCTTACTTGGGTGAGAAGTGGTGATATGATCCATAAGCATTTGTTATACAACACTCCCCTAGTCCACCAAAAGATAAACCCTCAACATTTTTGTTGGAACCCCATGGATTTTACAGCTGGGTGGAATGTAGCAGTGTTTAAATGTTTTACTCGAGAACACATGCACCATAAATCTACAGCTTTAATGACTTGATTTAGAGGTATACTACTTTATAAAGAATGTTCCAGATGCCATGTCTCATTAAAGCAACATTTTTACAATTTTTAATCTTCCTATATAAACCACTTCTTAATCCTAAACTAATCTGTATTTTTATATTTTACAAATTTACAGACTCGCCTGAATTCTTTATTTAAAAAAGAAAATTTAAATGGGAAGTAAAGGATGCCCTGCAATAATTCTTTGCACATTTATTGTATTTTGAAATAGAAGAAATGCAATAACCAATAGTAGCAAAATCACAGCACAATATTTAGATTTTTATAATCATTTGATCTGTTCTAAATTGTCATCTGGGAACAATTTATCAGGGACTGGGGGACACAACCTAACTGGAGGATATAATCATATAATTCCTGTCTATTATGTTAGATGGAACCAGCTGCAAGTACATGTATTAATGAATTAAGTCATCGATTTAAAATTTTTTTTACTGATAATTAAAAATGTTCTGAAACCAACATGGCAATTATTTGTCTGGTTTTGAGTCACAAAGGATCTAAATATGAAAAGAGAACCACAGAATTTTAAGGTCTTAAGTTTACATAAGGCACAAATAACAAGACAATTCTGAAAGACCTTTACAAAAAAACCTACCAAATTTGAATTATAACCCGAGTTTGCTATTGAGAACAATTTGTCCATGTGTACAAGAAAAGTCATTTTAAAGTGAATAAAAGCCATTCTCATTCATTGACATTAATAATTTCACTTGTATTAAAAGGATACTGATTTTCTTGGTCCAATACTTTCATCAAAATTTCTTAAAACTGACAAAATTCAGGTAGTATTTATTGCACACATTCTGATAGTTGTCTAGGTTTTTAAAATGCACTACAGACAACATTCTGGCAAAAATTTACACACTGAAGTGCATAAATAATCATTTAAATATGGTCTCCCTTATGTCAATTAAAACCCCTTAAAATTATCATTAAACTAAAAAAATAGAAAACAATATGGTAGATATGTTGTCACTACACTCTTACGGATACATTGATGTTCATAAATGACTAAAAACATAATAATTACTTTGCATTATAAACATCAGTATTTAAAAAGTAATGTTTTAAGTTACACCAATAAGACACATGACAGTGGTTTTGTTTGCCCAAAATTAGTAACAAATAAAGGGGTTTCCTTTGGAAAAATGACTAAAATTTCCCAATTTGACCACTAAATTTCCCTAAACAACAGTGATATACTAGCAAATTAAATCTAGACATCATTATCCACAAAATGTTAGATATTGTCACAATATAACATCTTTGCAATAAAGATCCTAAGCTATTACAAACATTTCATTATAGTTTGCTGTATTTCAGAACTTGCTGTATTTCAGACCTTTAAATTTTCCAAATTCAAAATGCAGAACGTGGTTTTTAATAAATTGCAACAAAATCACTGCATGATTTTATCTTTTAACCGACAACTCCATCATTGTAATTCTTAATAGCCTACTCTCTATAAAAAATGACCATTATCTTATCTACTTAGTCACCTGAACTATGTGCCCTAGATGATAAAGGCAGTTGGGATGGGGCGCTTTATGTTACTTAAACTTGAACTGACAATTTATGTGTTACACTATACTCAGGATTTCAACCTCTCTGGTAGGTCGGCACCAACTTGCTGATTGGTGTTTGGTTTTTCAAACTTGGAACTGACAATTTATGTGTTACACTGCTGGTGGAAATAAAACTTCTTGTTATTGAAAATAATTTGTGCTACTAGGAGATCTGGCTGGATCAGCTTCTGCAAGACTCTCGGTATACTGCCATACCTGCAAAACATACTGTCAATATATCTCCATACTAGCCAAACAAGATAACTGCCAATCTCTTGAAGATCCATGTAAAAGAAATCAATTACATTAGAGTATACCTAAAGTACTCAACTTAACCCATGTTTTTATTTTACCTTGGACACAAACTTCCAAGGCCTTTGAAGGCAACTTGCAGATTCTCTTGTTCTTTAGTGATGATGTTATTTTTGCAGGTCTCAATTGCTTGTATTTGATTTTAATGGGGTTTAAAGTCCCAGTCAAGAATATTTCACTTATATTGAGGCATCACCAGCTATAGGGGAAGTGGGAGAAATTTTTACATTTGCTGTAAGTTCAGGGCAATGTGCAAAGAGGGTTCTTTAATGTGTCATACCTGCTATCTTTCCTTAAATAATTTCACTTTTTTGACTTTTAATTATTTAAGTGCATGCAATATGGAGTGTCCAGGTTATGATTCATCAGTTAGTCTGGTCTCAAGGTGTGTACTGTCAGTCTTTTCCTCGTCTCATGCAGTGGTTGATGCTTGATGTCTCCACTTAAGTCATTTGATGTTACCCTTTCAATGCAGTATTTCATCTTTTCAACGGTTTGATCCTAACACCATTGATGAAGAAATGAATTCAGAAACCTTGACATTGTCTTTTCCATTAACCCAGGTACATTGAGGTATATAAACACTAACATTAATTTAGCATGTTTCCTGATGAGGGCAGAATTACCCATTTACAAATAATGACATGAATGTTATGGGATGTAAAAAAAGAGTGAGGTAAAGCAGTAGAAAAAGAATGCAGGATTAGCAAACAAGGCATTTTAGCGTTTTAGTCTTGTGAATGTTATGTGCAACTTTTGAATTTTTATAAAATCATTCATAAAAAGTCAAAAGTATCACATGACAAATGTAAGTAATGGACTGTATGCCATTATTTGATCAGTTAACATTTGTATACTCCAAAAATTAATTTTGCAATACATCAATGACACCTAAGTTAAAATTCAAAACACTTTCAAGGTTTCTGAATCCTTTTCTTTGTCAGAAGTGTTGGGGTCAAACTGTGGAAAGGACAAAGTGCTACTGAAATTTAAACACCAAAAAGACCAAAAATCAGCCACCAAGAACAAATTACAACATGAAAGAAGGGTGACCGGCAGCTATCTAAAACACACTTATTGAGACTAGACTGATTGAATAATATCCTTAATGAACAGCCATTTGACCGTCTTCTATATATATTGATATGGTAACTTATCTTTTGTTACTGATCTGTTACACTGACATCATCATTTATAACATGCTGTTGATTCTGCTCGTGTTCACATCTACAAATATAACAAGCAAACTCAGTTAATTAGGATCCTCCTTCAAGATTGATTGATTGATCCAATGGTTTTGTTTTACATGAATATTTCACTTACATCAAGATGTCACCAGCTATATGTGAACCTGTCTATCAAGGCCACATAAGAGAATCTGAGTAAGAAAGGCCTTAATGGGAAGGTGACCCTTTTAAACAGGTTCATTAGGATCTGCCATCAGTAAGCACTATTTTGGATTTGCACTATGTGTAAAGCTTTGCCGATAATTTGTAAAAACACAACGGTAAAAAATTTGGCTGTGACCTTGACCTTCGATCCAATTGAAGGTTATTTCAAATAAATGTCAATGAGCAAACCAACTAAGGTTAGTGATATGGGCGGCTTTTAATGTTGCTTTGCACCAGGTTTAGTAAAAAAGTGCTTCATAGTTTTGAAAAATAACTAAAAAGTACTTGAAAGTGTCTGGAAGTACTGAACTTTAAATTTAATATCGCCATCTTTCTTTAAAAGGCACGGAATAAAAATGCTCTTATATTTAATGTTTAATACAGATCCAGGTGGAGATTTAACTAGAAATCCTTTGGTCAATGGACCAGAATAGATAAAATGCTGTCATTGATAGCGACAGCCATCTCAGATTTTGGACAGCTGCACCAGACAAATTTTTAATTTGATCAACCAAATTTGGTTCTCAATAGCCATTTCACTGAAGATTTATTTTCAAAGTATTGGTTCAAAATAACCTTAATCACATTTGTTCAATTTGATGTAGGGGTTTAAGAGAAGATTAAAGCTTACAGATACATATATTTACAAACAGACAAATGGATACACCCATGCTTTACCATGCCATAAGCTTGTCTAACTATAGACAGTTGAGCTAACAGCAGGCACTGTTAAAGACTTAAACTATACACCCTTCCAGAAATAGCCGGAAACTGGTTATCGCTCTTGATATGACGTCACACCGGGAAGGCTATCTATCGATCCCATCATCATGTACAGTATATTCACTCAGTTCGAGTATATGTTAGGTGTCATAAGTAAGCTGCAGGTGAGATGATGAACCGACAAAGCGAATATTACTTTAAAGGGTGTATATTCAATCAGTTCGAGTATATGTTAGGTGTCATATGTAAGCTACAGGTGAGATGATAAACTGACAAAGAGAATATTACTTTAAATAAATTACAAATTATGAATGGGCTAATTAAACAAATTTTAAACACATAGATGATCATCCGAAAAGACACTTAACATTGTAAAGGAATGTGTAGAATTTGTTGTAATTTCTTCAACAAAATAATAAGTTTTATTTTTACTAGAAAATTGCAATTTGTAAATGTTCAAATTTGAAAAAGATAAAATACATGTACGTATATTTATTAATATCTTGGACCATTTAATTACCCTCAAGGACATTTGAAATTCATATTTTTATCCGACTGGAAATATTTTAATTTTTTAATCAAATTACTACAAACGTTCACCTTCCACTTTTTTCTTATCTATCTTTATTTATTTTATAAAATCGGATTTTTCATAAAACTTATGTACAAAATATCGATATAAATTAAACAATTCAGATACATAATTGATAGTCAAAATAATTTGAAAACTTAAATTTTCCAGTGATTACAAATTAGCGACATCTTAAAGTTGTATATAAAAATCATTGTTCAACGGATTTAACTTTCATTAAAGAAACATCCGTTATTGCTAAAAATGTTAAAGGTTCTGAAAATTTATTTTCAAAATTATTAATAAAAATATTTAAAAAAAAACAAACAAAAAAAAAAAACAACAACATTGAAATTTCGGTTGTATGGTTAAAATTTCGGTAAAATTTATATAAATAACAACTGATTCTAAGTAGAAATGATGGCATCCTCACCTAAGTTGACTTAAAAAATCGGACTTTTAATTGGTTTCATTAATTCAATGTGCAATTAACAAGTCTCTAGATAATCTGATTACGAGATGAACAAGTCAACACCTGATTATAATGCACAGTGATAAATATCTGATTTATTCTCATGTAGTGTCGTATCACTGCTTTGGTTATATTATACTTATTTGTCAAAAAATCAAAAAGTATAAAAATGAAAATAAATAAATAACTTTTAATACTAATTACGCGGTGTTTATTATTATTTATCATCTTTAAACTGTAACACAAATATGTTTAGTTTCAAAATGTCGGATAAATAATTATCCCATGACTCGTTATAATTTTTTCGGATAGATAATTTGTTCGTTTATATAATTATTCACTGATTTACAGAATACTTAAAATGCAATGTTTGTAGCTCTCTCTCTCTCTCTCTCTCGTTTAAATAATTCTACCGAATGAGAATCTTCTGAGATTAACGAAAAGCTTAGACTACTTCTGACACACCTGGATTCATTCATGCATAAGCAAATTGTCCATAGGTTGGACCGAAGCATTTTCTCTCCTGTAAATCAGGTAATCAAAATCAGTGCCCTAATTAGTTCCGAATGACTGCCCATGACTTGGTTTTACAATAACAAATATGTCATGGAACAGTTATTATTATGTAACAATTAAAATGAATTTTTAATTTTTTTTTTTAATGAAAAATATTAATTTCAAATTATTTTTTAAAGTCATGGAGTAAAATACCAGCGATATATAATTAAAATTGAAATTTAATATTTAATTTTAAAACAATATTATATTGAGGGAAAATACGAAATGCTAGTATTTCCTTTTCATAACTCCCTGTATGACATCACATTCTACTATCAATCATGGCACTCCCGCCAGGTGTCGCGATTTATCGGAAGGGTGTATATAGTGTAGCTCTATAAAATGAAGAACACACACACACACACATATATATATATATATACAATGTATATAAAATTTGAAATGAATATTGTACCTTTCATATTGTCAAAAACTGTTTAATTATTATTTGTCAAGCATCCGGTTCTTCTTATCCTCGTTAGATTGTTCAGCAGGTTTCCATGTGAATAGAAAAACAAACAAAAAACAGAGGAAAATAAATTAGTAATAATAAAAAAACTGGTGTACCTCAAAAAGAAAAGTTTGTGGTTTACCTAAAACAGGAAACAAATAGGGCTTTGCTTTTACCTGAAAAAAATCTGTAGTTTGCCTAAAACAGAAAAGAAATTGGGCTTTGTCTTTACCTGAAAAGAAAATCTGTAGTTAACCTAAAACAGAAAAGAAATTGGGCTTTGTCTTTACCTGAAAAGAAAATCTGTAGTTAACCTAAAACAGAAAAGAAATTGGGCTTTGTCTTTACCTGAAAAGAAAATCTGTAGTTTACCTTAAACAAAAACAAATTGGGCTTTGCCTTTACCTGAAAAGAAAATCTGTAGTTTGCCTAAAACAGAAAAGAAATTGGGCTTTGCCTTTACCTGAAAAAATCTGTAGTTTGCCTAAAACAGAAATTGGGCTTTGTCTTTACCTGAAAAGAAAATCTGTAGTTTGCCTCAAACAGAAAAGAAATTGGGCTTTGCCTTTACCTGAAAAGAAAATCTGTAGTTTACCTTAAACAAAAACAAATTGGGCTTTGCCTTTACCTGAAAAGAAAATCTGTAGTTAACCTAAAACAGAAAAGAAATTGGGCTTTGTCTTTACCTGAAAAGAAAATCTGTAGTTAACCTAAAACAGAAAAGAAATTGGGCTTTGTCTTTACCTGAAAAGAAAATCTGTAGTTTACCTTAAACAAAAACAAATTGGGCTTTGCCTTTACCTGAAAAGAAAATCTGTAGTTTGCCTAAAACAGAAAAGAAATTGGGCTTTGCCTTTACCTGAAAAAATCTGTAGTTTGCCTAAAACAGAAATTGGGCTTTGTCTTTACCTGAAAAGAAAATCTGTAGTTTGCCTCAAACAGAAAAGAAATTGGGCTTTGCCTTTACCTGAAAAGAAAATCTGTAGTTTACCTTAAACAAAAACAAATTGGGCTTTGCCTTTACCTTGATGTAAAGTCTGTGGTTCACCTAAGAAGAAGCAAAGTAAAGTCAATAAGTAAATAACCCAGTTTTCCCCAATATACTAGTAAATACATACCTGTCAATATAGATTAACCACCTCCATACCCACCAAAAGTCCTGTTAATATACCGCCATACCTGCGAAACAAATATTGGTCCAATCCAGTGGCTGCTTTTATCCAGATTCCTAGTAATAGAAATTACCTACTTAAGTGTATCTATGGTATGGTTATATACCTGAAATTGTTGATAATTTTTGCATTTTTGCAATTTATTGTTTATCCATTTCAAGAAAATAGTCAAAAACAGCCAAATTTGCAAAAATAAAATAAAATTAATAAACAATAATAATAATAGTAAAAAACATTTTCTTGACCTTTAACCTTGTCATTATTTTTATTTATAAGCATGATATGACAATTTAAAAATATTTTTAACATGAAAAAAGTAACTATAAGCTTGAGACCCTAAAAAAGGGCAAATATCATATCACATTTGTGCACTCATACGTCACCATTGTCTAGTTTTGTTAGCCATGCACAGTGCAATGAACAAATCAATTGCACTGGATTATACTTGCTTTAACAGTTTAAGCTTAACTGAAATCAACTCATTAGACTGGTACATATATACAGGAAAAAATTAAAAATGAATTTCAATCGCTTTAAAGGTGCATATATTCAAAGTTTAACCCCACCCCCCCACCCCTTTGGCAAAAATGGCGCCAAAATTAAATGTGGAACGAACTTTAATCAGGAAAAACAAGAAGCATATTATAATGTCACAACTGGTACATATATACAGGAAAAAAATAATAATGCATTTCTATCGTTTTAAAGGAGCTTATATACAAATTTTAATCCCTGTCCCCCCCCCCCCCAAAAAAAAATAATAAAATAATTGCCCATTGTAAAAATGGCTCCAAAATTAATGTAGGAAGTATTACTTCATGGGAACCCTATTTTCAATCATTAATTGGAGTGACTTGTTAGTTCCGTTGTAGTTACAAACGAGTTATTCTTAAAATCCGATTTCGCGCCATTTAAAAAAATCAATTCACAATAAAATACGTGGAAATTCCCCGATAAAGAAAATGAAAGTTGTCAATTGTTAAACAACGATTTGAAAATATTTTAAACTGTAGTTTGAAGAAATAGACATCCACATATTCAATTTCAATTGCAATCTTGATCGGAGGGGACAAAAACCAGCAGAAAAAAACACATGCGACTCACCTGCTCTCTTCCTGTGAAAATGTTCGTGAGTACCCGGATCTACCCTTTCCAGCCGTTTATTCTTGCCAGGGGCAATTTTTAACCACTTTATTTTTTTACAAAGGGGGAGACAGCAATGTTAAGATTCCATTTCATAAAGAAAGAATACGTTTTTGGAGATATAATTAATGTAGCATTTGACAAAAATTATGGAAAACACACGACACGAACTCTGTCGTGTTTTTGGGTCGAACAAATGTAAACAATTAGCTGGATTTAAAAACCTGTCGCCCCTTTTCTGAATATTGGTTGTATCCAAATATGTGGTTTTTTCTGGGTTTGAATGAGCGAGTCATTGACAGACTCCAATCCTTGTCTGGTGTTTGTCCCTCTTTTTCATGCATTGCGTTGTTATGGGATTTTTTTCAAAAGAAGCTACACGAATTTTTGTCGTGAATTTTTCGTAAGGAGTAAACTATATTCTCTTAACTACGAAAGCTTGTTCGTGCCACTTTGTAATCTGATTTTTTTTCTCAAATCGATCGTACCTACGAATTTAAAAAACCGTACCTTCGAATAAAAATCTACAGATTTAAAAATCGTACATACGATTTTAAATTCGTACGCGCGATTTTTAAATCTACCGTACCTACGATCTTAGAAATTGCACAAAGATTTTTAAAACTACAAAGGATTTATAAAACGTACACAGATTTACCGGGGTTATCTTCCTATTGTGGATGGGGCGCAGGACATTTGAACGACGACTTTAGTGGACATTTGAGCAACAGATTTAAATGGTTACGTGTATTTTACGATGGGCATTTTCAAGAGCGACAGTTTAAATTTACTCACTGCTCTAGTATGAAGGATAGAGAGAGAGAAAGTTGAATATTTGAGAGAATTTTACCCGAAATATGCAAATAATGAAGTCGATTGCTACAGATTTACACGTACCCTGGGATTTAAATTCCGGGCTAGAACAGAATTTGTGAATTTACTTTTAGATTTATCCTGTAAATTTAACCAAGTTTTACATATTACAGACGGTGTTGCGATTTGTAGTGCTAGACTTTTAATGGATTTTATAAAGTTTATTTGGTGCTTTTTAAAAACTATCCTGCTCAAAATCCTACTTCAACATTCCCACTGTGAGCAGGGGTAACAGACTTCAGTCTGGCTGAACTTTAGACGTTAAGAAAAATGTCGCTCAAATGTCTACCATATATTTGGAATTTCTCTCAAATAAGGGGTAAAATTCTGTCGCTGAAATGTCCAATACTTCGTCGCCCAAACGTTCTTTTGTCCTATGCTTTCGCTCAAATGTCCAACGCCGTGTGGATGCAAGGGTTTTCACGTCATTTTAAACTCGTAAAATCGAAAATAAAGAAGTTTAATTGAAACGATTTTATGACTTTATATTTTGAAAGTAATAAAGTAACACTCTCTCTCTCTCTCTCTCTCTCTCTCTCTCTCTCCTCTCTCTCTCTCTCAGAATTGACAAATAGGCAAGTAGACAGGGCGACAAGTTGGCAATTCAAAAGGTTAATAAATCGACAAGTTGACAAGCCGACAACTAAAATAAATTGTTCCAAGACCATTCGTTTTCTTTTAATAAAATGTGGTGTGTGTGTGTGTGTGTGTGTGTGTGTGTGTGTGTGTGCTTTGCTTTTTTGCAAATACTGTCTATCAACTGTCTGGTACACGTTTATTCCTGTTGGTTATTATCGGTCTTCCGTAAGAAGAGCTCCAAGATTGTGGTTGAAATCAAAGATGTTTTATGGTTGAGAAGAAAATTTTTCAAAGTGCGTAATTTTTTCAAAGGGTTGTCACAGGTGTTTTTAACGCTGTTTAAAATTTAAAAAAATCAAACTGCTTTGTGCTGAACCATTTTTGACGCAATTTGAATAAAAATCAAAGTGCATTGAGCTTGTCCCGGCCGGCCATGAGCGCAATGTGAAAAAAATGTGCGTATTCAAGTTTTTTCAAAGTGGGTTGCTACAAGACAGTAACCAGTCACTTATGGGTTGTTGTTTTTTCAAAGTAATGGGTGGTATTTTACAAAGTAACTAAAAGCTTGTGGCGCCCCATATGTAGTAACCCCAACAAATGTATTAACGAATTTTACCAGAAAATTTAATACCACAATTTTACCAGATATGTAACAAACTAAAAACGCAATATGTAACAACGGTAAATTCTTGCATTTATAAAATGTCATATGGAGTTTTGGACCAATTTACTTGAATAGGCATGTATCAGAGTTCTTCCAGACCACTACTTGATCGATACCACGAATCCTATATGGCCACCCGGCAAACACTTCGATACATACTCGATCACTTAAATACAATATCTTTTTCTACAAGTTCGGCCTTTACCCGGTTTTCCCAGAATTCTTTAAACGCCGTTTGGTTGACTTGGTCGTACCGAGATCATTCATTTTGTACGTCGCTAGTTTATGAATGATTAGTGGTTTAAGTAGAGAAGTGATCGAATGCGCTCAGGTCGAGTAAGCGCGAACAGGTAAGCCACAAGTTAATCTGGACTTCAGATCGAATATAGATCGTATGGATAGGGAATATCGTATTGATCACGTGACCATGCAAATGCTATCGCATGCTAATGTAAAACAATTCAAGACATTTTTTTTTTAATTTTAAACTTCTAAGCTTATAATTAAGATTAACTTGTATGAATATGTGTGTCAAATTCCTTGTTGCGAAAGGCACTTAAATAATTGCCTATTGAAAATTTTAATGAGACCGACTTGATGAACAACTCAAATGAAACCGGAGATGAAAAGGTCTTTGGCAATTCACATACGTTATAAGCGGTAGTTCTTATCCTTCGCCATTTTTTTCTTTTTATTTGTTATTGTCTAGTTATATACGCCTCTAACACCCCCCATAAGTCATCTGATCGCACTGGTCTGCATAGAGGTGCTACATTTTGATCATTTCGATTTTTTACCAAGGTTATACATTTTAAAGACTTTTGATAGATACACAAACTCCAATGTCCATCCAACGTCAAGTTAAACTTATAAAAGAGCATGGATCCTTTAACTGGATGAATGTTCGCTTAAATCGAGACTTCATCAGTTATAATATCTGAAGGGAACAGATAGTTTACAGGTAGTCTCACCTGAAAAGTGTATCATGGCAACACCAAAAACAATTTATAAATTACAATCCCATGACTGGTAATGACTAATGTAAAAGTTCGACAAATCTGTCTCAAGCTACCCACTCTGTGCATCTCTGATTGATAAGTTATTGAGTAACGGCTTGTCCAACTGTAACCCTTTTGTCACGGCCGGTAGATTTCGGCCATGATAACCACCACAAAGAAATAAACCTTTGTTGATATGGTTCAGTGGTCAATGTCAATATCACATATGCAGAAACGCACACATTAATTGAATGTATATATATATACCAATAAATTAGTTCCCTTTATGCTCATGAATATTCATGACGTTACATCACGTGATCCCAAGTTCAATGACCGGGAAAATATGAATACCAAAACAATCGATTTGTAATTGTTATTTCCCTATATGACACCTCACCTTAACTTCTGTTGCACCGGTGTCAAGGGAAACCGACGTAAAATCAAATATGTCCTACCAGAATGGAAGTAATTAAATCTGGGTTCTGTTGCTGTTATCTTCTGTACTTTTGCTGTCTACAGGAGGATGAAAGCAAAAGTACAGAAGATAACAGCAATACGGAGGAAAAGGTAGAGGAGAAATGGAATGTTATAAAATCAGTTTTTAACGAAACGGCTAGGAACACCATTGGATATAAAACGTATAAAAGTAAAGACTGGATAAGCCAAAACAGTTGGAAGCAGATTGAAGACAGAAGGAAAATCAAAAACAAAGTTAACAAGACAAAGTCTGAAAGATTACAGGAAAAGTATAGACAGGAATACAGAGATAAAGACAAGGAAGTAAAAAAGAGTTTAAGAAATGATAAAAGAGAATGGATAAACGGTATAGCACAGGAAGCAGAGGACGCGGCAAACCAGGGCCAAATGAAGGGAGTGTACGACGCCACAAAGAGATTGTGTAATGACAGACCAAGGAGATCAACAACAGTAAAAGATAAAAATGGGAAAATACTAACAACAGAGAATGAAATAAGAGCAAGATGGAAAGAACATTTTATAGAAGTGCTAAACAGGCCAGCACCAACAGACAGGATAGAGGTAGAAGAATGTGAAAATGAAATCGACGAGATCAACACCAGTTACATCAATAAAGATGAGATAAAGAAAGCAATTAAAGAACTGAAGAAAGGGAAAGCAGCTGGAGTGGATTCAATAACAGCAGAATTATTGTGTGCAGATATCGATATTACTGCAGAATTATTGGAAGATTTGTTCAGGAAGATATGGGACAAGGAAGTAATACCTGATGATTGGAGTAAGGGATTGATAGTCAAACTACCAAAGAAAGGGGATTTGACTTTATGCGGCAACTGGAGAGGGATTACTTTACTATCAGTACCAGCCAAAGTGATGTGTAAAGTTATAATCAAAAGGATAAGAGATGGAGTGGATAAACGATTGAGAAAGGAACAAGCAGGGTTCAGACCAGGAAGAAGCACAACAGAACAAATCTTCATTTTGAGAAATATCATAGAACAAGCAGTAGAGTGGAACACCGGCATGTATATCTGTTTTGTTGATTACGAAAAGGCCTTTGACAGTGTGGACAGAGAGATGCTTTGGACAATCATGAGAAGCTATGGCATACCAGATAAGCTTATCAGAATGACAAGAACTATGTATGCTGACTACAAATGTGCAGTATTGGATGACTCGGGAACATCAGAATGGTTCAAAGTAATATCTGGGGTTAAGCAAGGTTGTGTGATGTCCGGATTTCTCTTCCTACTAATCATTGACTGGATAATGAGGAAAGCAACAGAGAAAGGAAACACTGGTATCAGATGGAAAATGATGGAAACTCTTGAAGATCTGGACTTTGCTGATGATTTAGCTCTAATATCGTGCAATTTGAACAACATACAACAGAAGGTGAAGGTGAACAGTGTAAACAATTTTGGGAAAACAACAGGCCTAAAAATAAATGTCAAGAAAACTAAAACAATGAAATTGAATGCGGGTAACAATATGAAGGGAGAAAGCAGGATCAAAATCGGGAATGAGGAAGTCGAGGATGTTGACCAGTTTGTTTACCTTGGAGCTACAGTCAACAGCAAAGGAGGGACAGACTGTGACATCAAAGCAAGAATAGGGAAGGCAAGAGTTGCATTCAACAAGCTAGGCAAGGTGTGGAAAAACAGTCAGTATGGCAGGAAAACCAAGAGTAGAATATACATGTCTAACGTAGTATCTGTATTATTATATGGTTGCGAGACATGGAGAATGACCACCAGGGATGAAAAATTACTGGACACTTTCCACCACAAATGTCTCAGAAGAATCCTCAAAATATACTGGCCTGTAAAAATTACAAATGAACAAATCAGAGAAAAACACAAACAAAAAAGATAAGCGAGCTTGTTAAACATCGGAGGTGGAAATGGATAGGACACATATTAAGACAGAAGCCAGATGAACATCCAAGGATAGCTCTGCAATGGACACCAGCAGAAGGAAAGAGAAGAAGAGGGCGGCCGAAAGAGACCTGGCGCAGGACTGTTGAAAGGGAAAGAGCGGATTTTGGACTTGGGACATGGAGTGAAGCTGCTAAAATAGCTGCCAACAGAAATTCTTGGAGGAGAAAGATATCTGGCCCAATTCTCCACAAGGAGAGATGGACATAAGTCAAGTAAGTCAGTCTGTTGCATGAATTGACGTCTTGGACTTTTACTTTTAATATCCCCTAATAAATGTGTCTCATTAAAAACGTCAGATTTGTCAAATTGATCAATTTTAAAAAACTCTGGGAACTTTTTTGAGTGTAATTTTAAGAACTCGATTGAATGTATCCGGAACAACATCTCTTGTGATTCCGTTTCTCCTTTCGGAAATTATTGTAAGTCGTAAGTTGGTTGAAGTAAACAATTTCAAAAACTCGGTTATTTCGACTTTTTTCATATTTTAAAGGAAAATACTGTTTGATGAAATCGAGTTTACGCTTCGTAAATGTAAGTTTAGTTGGAACCTCGAAATCCAGACAAATATACTAGAAAAGTACATAAACATATTCTAACCGGTGTCAAGGCAAATTTTACCTGTCGGAAAATATCCAATGGACGCTTATTTGATCGAAGAGGGCGAGCTAAAGATTTTTGTCTATTTGGCCTATAGTCTCTATAACGTTGACGTTAATCCAATATGCGGCGTATGCTAATTAGAAAATGGGACAAATTGTTCCACATGTACGGTAATATATTCAATATTTATTGAATGACATTTATATATAAAGTATGTCTAGTAACAACTGTAACCCTTTTGTC
This sequence comes from Anadara kagoshimensis, assembly GCA_021292105.1. Taxonomy (NCBI): domain Eukaryota; kingdom Metazoa; phylum Mollusca; class Bivalvia; order Arcoida; family Arcidae; genus Anadara; species Anadara kagoshimensis. The sequence continues at coordinate 58,258,124 of CM037873.1, read as the reverse complement.
ACGGTAGATTTCGGATAACCACCACAAGAAATAAACTTTTGGTGAAATCAATTAAAATGAAAAAAAAATCAGAAAACTTACATTTTGTAATGTTTTGAATGAAATATTCAAAAATTATAATATGATCATGAGTTTTTTTTAATCGATTTTGAGAAAATTAAAAAAAATAGTATATAAAAATTATATATTATCTAAAGACCCATTACATTTAACTGATTCTATATAGTGTCTGTCTTCAGTCGTAAATTATGAAGCTGTCAGGTGAGCCAAAAAGCCCTTTTGTGAAAAAATGTATCAGAGTTATCGTCCATTATACGCGTTTTCTATGCTGAAGGTAAATTTACTCCTTTGACCTGCCTGTTATTGAAATACATTGATCAACAAAGTAACTGGCGAAAATGGACAAATTCGCCAGAATTCCATTAGCTAGGGGCTTGACAACACTTGCAAGAAGGGGACAAACAGGCACGCTAAACGGTAACCATGGTAGTTGTTATGCATGCATTAGGTTTAGTCAAATTACGGGTTTGTAAAATGGGTCATTTTTAAACTTAAAAATTTTCCCTAGCAAAATTTTAAATATTATATAAACGTACTTATTCGATCGCAGTAGCGCCTACCTACAAAAGTACAAAGTGTTAATTTCTCCATAGTGGAACTTTAAACTCCATAGTGTTATTCCAAATTCCATAGAGTCCATTTTCTCGCGAAGAAGGAGATTTAGGATAACAACAACAAATCATTACTAGTAACTTAAATCTAGCAAATAATTTTATTAATTTTTAAGATATTGTGGAATAAAAGATACCATTTGAAGAACAATAAAGGCTTATTACAGCTATAACTGAAGCAGTATTCACCATTTACTATTCCTTACTAAGATTTTCCCTAACTAAACCTAACAAATTTGAATTCTTAATAATATTTATAGTCATTTTTTTCATTTTTTTAACACATTTTACACAAATTATTAGTACACCATTCACTCACATAGGTACATGTATAAACTCTTAAACCATTGTAGCGTTCTCACCGTCTTGGTAGCTCAGTGGTAGAGCACTCATCTATAGTGGGGGATGTCCTGGGTTCGATCCCAGTTTGACCCAGCATTTTTTCTCTTTCCTGTTACATTTGGGGGGTCTCGTCCAACCCTGGGAAGTGGCTGACCAACAGGCTGGTCCCAGGGTGGAACCTGGTGGTTTCCATTCAAGGAAGTTGAATCAAAAAAAAGGAAGGGAGGAATGTAGCGGTCTGGGTAGCTCAGTGGTAGAGCACTGGCCTATAGTGTGGGAGGTCCCGGGTTTGATCCCCAGCCCGAGCCTGCATTTTTCTCTTTCTCTGTTACACCATGTTTGATCACATGTCCGAAAAATAACTTAATGCTGAAGAAAATATTTTACTCATTAAACATGTTTTGTATAATCTCCCCATATTTTTTTCAAAAATGTTTAAACTATCTGATAGTTGATATTATTTCTTTTCTGTTAAATATAAATAAAAATGTGGTGTTTGAGTTCATTAAAGTTCATGCATTGTTCATTGTATCGTTTAACTGTAATATAATGTTTTGTGGCGTTTACTATTTTATTTATATAATTTGTTCGTTTTCTTATATTTACCTAAAATAGCATCTCTTACTGTTACATTATGTGTAATTTTCACTTTATTACTAATCCACTCTTCTATATTAGACCAAATAGTTTGTACATATGGACAGTCAAAGAATAAATGACATAAGTCTTCTTCGTAAGTTTTACAAAAGGTACAAAGCGATGAACTTTTTAATTTTATCTTTTGAAGAAAAACATTTGTACCATATATTCTATGTATTATCCTAAAATTTAGCCATTTTAATTTAGGGTCTTTTACATTTTTATACCGAAGTGAGCCGGGCCCTTGACTCAAAATAGTTAAGCTTCATCCCTGAGAGGGCTTCAAGAACACCCATCAAATTTGAATGATGAAAAACTAAAACAAGATGACAATATGGCCCTGTAATTCAAACCATTGATGTCAAGATGACAATATAATCCTGTAATTCTAACCATTTATGTCAAGATGACAATATAGTCCTGTAATTCTAACCATTGATGTCAAGATGACAAAATAGCACTGTAATTCTAACCATTGATCAATTTGATGTCGACATGACAACATGGCTCTATTATTCTAACCATTGATGTCAAGATGACAACATAGTCCTGTAATTCTAACCATTGATGTCAAGATGACAATATGGCCCTGTAATTCTAACCATTGATGTCAAGTTGACAATATAATCCTGTAATTCTAACCATTTATGTCAAGTTGACAATATAGTCCTGTAATTCTAACCATTGATGTCAAGATGACAACATAGCTCTATAATTCTAACAATTGATGTCAATATGACAACATATCCCTGTAATTCTAACTAATGATGCTAAGATGACATCATAGTCCTGTAATTTAAACCATTGATGTCAAGATGACAACATAGCCCTGTAATTCTATGAATGATACCAAGATGACATCATAGTCCTGTAATTCTAACCATTTTGATGTCAAGATGACAATGTAGCCCTGTAATTCTAACCATTTATGTCAAGATGACAACATAGTCCTGTAATTCAAACCATTGATGTCAGGATGACAACATAGCCCTGTAATTCTAACGAATGATACCAAGATGACATCATAGTCCTGTAATTCTAACCATTTTGATGTCAAGATGACAATATAGCTCTATTATTCTAACAATTGATGTCAAGATGACAAAGCCCCCTAATTCTATATCAACAATCTTTATCTATCTATATTTTTCTTTTCTAACAGACAGACTTACAAGAATGATGATTCAGACAAGACAGTCTTCTACATCATCAAAACCGTCAGGAAAATACCCACGTCCAGGCGGAGTTTTAGGATTTTGTTCCGGAGTAGCAGTAGTTTGGATTGTAAGTATATATGTACTGGATAGACAATCTCCTGGGATCTATGTATATATGTACTAGACTGGGGTGTAAGTATATATGTACTGGACTGGGGTGTAAGTATATATATACTGGACTAGGGTGTAAGTATATATGTACTGGATAGACAATCTCCTGGGATCTATGTATATATGTACTAGACTGGGGTGTAAGTATATATGTACTGGATAGACAATCTCCTGGGATCTATGTATATATGTACTAGACTGGGGTGTAAGTATATATGTACTGGATAGACAATCTCCTGGGATCTATGTATATATGTACTAGACTGGGGTGTAAGTATATATGTACTGGACTGGGGTGTAAGTATATATATACTGGACTAGGGTGTAAGTATATATGTACTGGATAGACAATCTCCTGAGATCTATGTATATATGTACTAGACTGGGTGTAAGTATATATGTACTGGACTGGGGTGTAAGTATATATGTACTGGACTGGGGTGTAAGTATATATATACTGGACTAGGGTGTAAGTATATATGTACTGGATAGACAATCTCCTGGGATCTATGTATATATGTACTAGACTGGGGTGTAAGTATATATGTACTGGACTGGGGTGTAAGTATATATATACTGGACTAGGGTGTAAGTATATATTTACTGGACTGGGGTGCAAGTACCGGTACATATGTAGTTTTTTTATGTACTCTCCTGGGGTATATATGTACTGGATAGATAATCTCCTGGGGAATAAGTACATGTACTTTCCTGTGGTGTAAGTATATATATGTACTGGACTGGTGTGTAAGAATATGATATTGTTATAGTCGTGTTGTTATAGACAGGTATTGTTATGGACAGATATTGTTATAAACAGGTTGTATGGACAGGTATTGTTAGACAGATATTGTTATGGACAGGTGTTGTTATAGACAGGTAGGTGTTATTGACAACTTGTTGTTATAGACAGGTAGGTGTTATTGACAGGTATTGTTATAGACAGGTAGGTGTTACAGAAAACTTGTTGTTATAGACAGATATGACTGCACTATATTTATAGCAGTAGAAGTTTGTAGTTTTTTGTGATGATTCTGCATGCAATGTTTTTTGTTTTTCAGTTATATGACAGAAAGATTATCTCCTGGCCAGGTCGAGAAAAGTAAGCCTCTTGTGACAACAGAAGTAGTTATTGCAGAATACAAAGAAAACATAAAAATCTGGCGATGATGACTTTTAAATTTAAACTAGAATTGGTTCTGTGATTTGAGAAAATGTGTGTGAATTTTGATAATGAATAAAATACATTTTGTGTGTATGTATTATGTGTTTGTTCTTGTTCATTTTCAGAACTTTTCAATATGAGTGCAACTAAAACATTAAATAGTTATTAAAAGATTAAATAACTATAGCAGAAAAAAATAAAGTTTGAAAACACTTTTTTTGGGCTTCAGGAAGTCATTCCCGAGAAAATGGTCTCGTAACATAGACTTGTAAAATTATTTGGTAGAGTGGTCATTCAGTAAGTGGGTGGATCATGTTCAAATACTGCTCGGTATAATGAGGTCAGTTCAAATACTGCTCTGTGTAATGAAGTCAGACCCAAGACCTGAAAATAAACATGACGGTTTACCTATTTGAGCCTAATTCACAGAGGAGCTTTTGTGATCTGTCTTTTCCCATCATGCATCATTCATGATGGATCATTGTCACTCTAGAGTCTAGCAATTATTGCAAAAAAAAAACTACTCATGTTTGTTTATGGTGAGTTCAGAGTTGAGTAATGGTGTTTAATGTCCCAGTCAAGAATATTTCACTTATATAGAGACATTGCCAGCTATAGACGAAGGTGCAGAAATTTTGCCTGTGTGTTGCACTGATGAACTTATACAGCAGGGTTCTTTATTGTGCCATGCCCACAATGACACTGGACCTTATTTATTTTAAGTTCCTATCTGAAAGAACTGTGACATTTATTTTGCAATTCCCAGTGCTTGACAAAAGAACAGTCACTTTTAAGTCTTGAGTCGGACCTAGTCGGGGTTTGCACCCACAACCTCCCACTGAAAGTGTGAGTATGGATAGGTTTAGGTCACTAGGTCATATCATAGAGGAATATGTGTACTTCATAACAATCAAAAAGTCACAATTTTATCCAAATGGTCTGGAGCCTAGAATCATCCACTTGACAAAAACAATAACAAAGTCAGATCATAAAAAAAGCTAGAGGGCACAGTTGTAGCTCAAGTAACTAAAGTCAGCTGAGTGCATGTGAGCATGTGTGTGTCTTCAAGGTTTTGTCTTCTCCTCTTAAACCTTATAGTACTAAACTGGGTAAGGCAGACCATTAGTTACTGTAGATTAAAACAAATTTGTTCGACATGGCCATCTAAAATTCAAGATTCTGTTAATAGAAAAATATAAATATTAAATAAAATGGCCGTTATAGTGATTGATTGAAGGGAGTTTTACATCCCAGTCAAGAATGTGTTGCTCATATCAAGACATCAGGATTTTGCAGATGACATTGCGCTGCTTGTTCATCGCTATAACCACATCCAGGACAAAACCAACGCCATGAACTATAAAACCAAGTAAATTGTACCAGACATCATGGTTACCTTAAATATTAGCAGGCATTGAGGAAGTAAAGGAATTTGTTTACCTTGGAAGTTAAATCACAGAAGATGGAAACTCTAAAGAATTACAAGCCTGAATGTCAGAAGAAAGGGACGTTTGCTACTCTAAATAACATCTGGGGAAATCCACCAAAATCAGGACAAAAACCAAACTAAAGATCCGTCAAAAGCAACTTTTTATGAGTACTCGTGTATGGGGCAGAATCATGGAAGACCACAAATGCCATCATCAACAAGCTAAATGTCTACGTCGAATTCTGTGAATCTTTTGGCCACAAACCATCTCCAACAAGGATCTCTGAGAGGACATATACCATGCCTTTATTCCAGGTCATCAAAAGAAGGTAATGGAAATGGGTAAAACAGTTTAAAGAATGCACCCTATATCATCCCAAGGGTAGCAATGCGATGAACACCACCAGGAAAGAGAAAGAGGCAGACCAAGAGACGTCGAGAAGATCCACTGAAAAAGAGATTCAAGAGAAAGGGGGATAAATACAACACTGGTCCCCAGACGGGCAGAAATGGCAACGACCTTATGTGCACCCCAGAACGAAAAAAATTAGGTAGGGAGGTATTGATACGTCACCACCTCTCACAAACGAAGCGGGCAATCTACCAACTGAGCTATGGTCAAATGGCAGTGGTCAAATTGTCATCAAAGATCTATTTCAACTTTGATATGTACGGGCTCTACATTCTACAGAAAACATATGATTTTGAGTGTATATATTTAGATTCCCAAACATTGCAAACGTGTTGGATGATATCAACAGGTTTTTTTTAAATAGATCATTTTGTTGAAATGGATTATGCAAATAAGCTATTATATTAAGCATATTCTTTGAAAAATCAATGCAACCCCTGAAAAGATGAGAACAATACCTCTTTACCTGAGAAAGTTTGTTGGAAAAGAAAGTTAAAACAAGAGCACTGCATGCTGAGCGGGGCAATGTTTGCCAGCCAAAGTCAATAATGTAAGCAAGGATAATAAGAGGAGGTAAAATGCTATTGGAAACGTCAATTATTGGTGATAGCCACGCAAAAACCTGCTTTGTATGTTAATAAGTCTTGCTTCTTGTGAAACCATACCAAATTTGAAAGGAATTAAATGAAACATAAAGAAAAAGTTTTTGCATTTTCTGCATAATGTCCTCAGTTGGCACTCAAAGGGTCATAACTCCTGGAAAATTTTATGCACCATCTTCATTTTACAATATGCACATTTTCATATGATCCTGATAACACATGCCAAATTTCAAAATAATCAGTCTAAAACTGTGGGACAAGTTGCCTCACAAGGATACAAGAAACTATATACAAGGAACCATAACTCTAATCCTGGGAAAACTTGAAACGTGACACAAAAACACGTTCTGGTGAACAGTATTACAGTCGAACCTGCCTTAAAGGCCATTTCTATATAAGGGGTACCTGCTTATAAAGGACAGTAGAATTGTATCCTAATTGTTCTTTATTCATATTATTTGAACCTGTATATAAAGGCCACCTGTCCACAAAGGCCATTTTTACAAGATCCCTTTGGTGGTCTTAATAGACAGTTTGACTGTATGTCAAACAGTGTCAGTTGGTGTAAATTCATACTAAATTTGAAGGAATGAAATGAAAAATAAAAAAGTTCTTGCATTTTCTATATAATGTCCTTAGTTTGCACTCAAAAGGCAATAACTTCTGTAAAACTTCTCCATAGTAACTACTAGTATATGCACATCTTCATATGATCCATATCAAGCATGTCTTATCAGTGGAAAATTGTCCCGTTCAATCCAATTTATACATACAGACGGAAGGGCGGACAATGTCGTACCATAATAAGTTCCGTCATTGACGGGCGTATAAAAATTGTGCTCCGTAGTTATAGCCACCATTTCGTCGCAATCAATAGAACAGCATCAAAGCTGTTACAGATTTATTTATGGGCTGATTTTCAAAATTTATCTATTAAAGCAGATATAAAGCTATTTAATTGTAGAAATTTTGAAAACTGACAATTTAAGTTAAACACTTGAATTTCTACCGGAGAAGTGAGACTAAGTGCTCCGGATGGGTAGGAACCTTCTATCTGTGTTTCGTTGGCTTTATTATTAAAAAAATAAATTATGATAATAAGACAACGGCGGCGTTTACGCTGATTTTACTCTAAAATTCTCAATTGCTCTAACCAGGATACACAAAATTAACTCTTGTGCATCAGAAAAGTTTCTACCATCATGTTAAATTTCGCTAAGGTGGATAAATTAGGTTCTACAAAAGAGATTTCGTGACATTTTCATAAATTCTTGTTCATGACATTTTATTCTGATAAATGTGCTAATGATAGAAATACGTTACTATGTAAAAAATAAATTTGGAAGATCTTTTAAATTATGATTTTTATTTTTTCTCCATCAAGTTTTGGCCCATCACTGCAAGATGAGTTTTGCTGTGGCTGAGTACTTAACAAATTATTCAAGCCGTGTACCAATCAGTGAAAACTGACAAAATGCATACACGTCATTGGTGTTTGGGTCATTAGTGATTGGCAAACTTCATTTTCAGCGAAAACTGTTTTGCCGCTGAAGATCTAAAATGTAAATTATAATTCGTGCATGATTTCAAAGATTTTTCAAAAATAAATAAATAAATAAATTGCTATTTTTTTTGTTTTTCTATCATTATCGCAAAGAATTTCTATGTCTGCTGCATACTACTTTTATAGACCTTAACTAGAGGCATGTCGCCATTTTATAGATTTGCTTCAACATTTGCTCAAAATAACCCTTTTGTCAATACACGGATATTAAACTTGAACTATTTTGAGTTGTGGTCCAGCTCACTACAGAAAAGAAGTTGTAATATATATCCAAAGTTTGTATATCAAAAACAAGCATACTTATCTATGTCCGAATCACAATCCAGAAGCAAAGTAAAAACTTGGAACTGACAAGTCAGGTTAGACACGTGAACTTCCACCAGGAAGTGAGACCGAGTGCTCCGGAAGGGTAAGCACCTCCTGTTTAGCTAGCTACACCCGACACGTGTGTAATCAAAATTGTGTGAAAAGAACATGGAACTATGGGACGTCAAATATTACCAGGGCAATCCTGGACACAGAGACACCATATATAAAACACTAGGTATCCAAGCTTCTTCAAGTGTAGGAGTCTTGGACAACATGGACCCTGTTATGAATCTTAATCCCCGAGTCTTGGAATACCGGTCCCTAGTTGAAGTCATTGGATACAAAATGGAGCACCACTATATAAAATAATATAACACACCTTATGACCAGTAACACTTCTGTCTAATCATCATGCATCGTCAGTGCGAAGTGAACACATTTGTATATCGACAATACTAGTTAACTACATAATGTATGTTATATTTATACTCGCTATTCAAAGCCCCGTTTGTCAGAGATTGTAGACACATTTTACTAAAATTTACAATTTTTTCCAGCATCATTTTATAAGGAACTGACCTCAGTGCCAGACTTTGCTAAAAAAAGTCTGAACACAATTTCACTTCAAAATGAAAAGGTTCTATTTCCAACAACGAACGTCTGACATTGTACATTAGGTGAACTCCAAATGAAATAATGACATTGCAAATATGATTCACCTATGTACAATGTGGCCAAGTTACACTCCTTGAAAACGGAGTGGTTAATCAGACAAAGTAATGACACACGTGGCGGATGTAGCTAGCTAAACAGGTTGTGCTTGCCTTTCCGGAGCACCCGGTCTCACTTCCCTTTTGGAAGTTAACGTGTTAAACCTAACTTGCCAGCTTTAAACTTTGTATTTGCCTTGGGGATTGTGGTTTAGACATGGGTTGGTATGTTCTAAATGCTTAAAATACATTAAAAGTTGCAAGATAAGGAAACCAAGTTGAATAATTAAATTTTTCACAATGTACTACATGTATATTGTTCAATCAAATAATTTAATGAGTGAGAGAGAGAGGCTCGGAGAGAGAGGGTACTGACCAAAGATGGGAAGCTTTTTTGCTGAATAGAAATGAATTCGGTAATTTTTAAACTAATAAAGGTAAGATTTTATGTAGATTCATCAATTAATCTTTTTTATCAACAATACATATAGACATGGTACCATTACTGACTACATGATAGTAGACTCTAATGATTTTCCATTCATCTTTGTAAAATTGTGACTAATTTGATATCAATTAAGGTTACTAATCTGAGTATTTAAATTAAAAAATTACTTTCAAGTTTCTTGTTTTTCAATTTGACTAGCTAGCATGTGAGCAAAAAAGCCCTTCAAAGAGAGACAACCAGAAAAGGTGTCAAATCAGAGTTACTGCCCATTATGTTACTTTTCTTTGCTGGAAGTAATTTTGTCGTACGACCTGCATGATCTTGGAACCGGCGAAAAATGGACAAATGCATCCTCAGACTTTCCAGGAAAGTCCCATTATCTAGGGGCTTGACAACACTGACAAGGAAGAGACAATTACTAACCGGTAACAGTCCTACATGTGGTTTATCCCCCACCCAAGTGAAAATCATCACAAAGGTCGCTTACAATCTGAAGCGATTGAAACCGACTGTGCAAGAACTTGAACAGGTTTAGATTCTTGCTCAAAATGGGAAGTTTAACCACTAATGCCAGTCATAGCTGTGGGATGGCCAGGCTCGATAATGAGCCGGATCATTTGGTTCTTTTTCAGGTGTTCCCTCCCTCCTAGAACAGTATTATTTACTGTAGTCGGACTAATCAGCCCACTAGGCCTAAACCCTCATTTTAATTTTTGACTTGTTTATGAGGCGCCGTTTCTATATTTATTCACTATTTTTACATATGCATAATTCATTTATGGATATCCATAATTCATAAATCGAATTTAACATATGTAAAAATATTTTTAGATATCCAAAAATAATTTTGCATATGCAAAAATCGATTTATGGATATCCATAAATCGAATTTTGCATATGTAAAAATGCTGACTATTTTTGCATATGTAAAAATGCTGACTATTTTTTGCATATCTAAAAATCGATTTATGGATATCCATTAATCGGATTTTGGATATCCATAATTCGATTTTTGCATATGCAAAAATAGTCAGTATTTTTACATATGCAAAAATTAATTTATGGATATCCATAAATCGAGAGTACGAAATGATTTCTCCCCAAATATACAGTGCGGGACTGTTTTACTAGTTACGCGGGAAATTGTCAAGTTCGTGGAAAAGCTAAGTCAAGAGTTGCATTAAAGACAGACATCGTTGAGATTGTCTTAACTCTATTAAAATACGGTTACAGTCGAGATCTTCACTTTTAAAACATCTCATTGTGTTTAATATTACTCCGCTGTATTCTATCCAAGTGTTCGTTCTTTCCATTACTTTCTGTAGCAGCCATGTTGGATTCCAAGATGCAACGCCCGTACCGCGTGGGCACTGCAGGAAACAAATATGCATATGCGAGTGATTATTTGTAAATGCGAGTGGATATGTCAAATTCACTCGCCTATGTGCGAGTAGAAAGTAGAAAGTCAAATCAGTTTTTTTCCTTTCCGTTTTCGACAATGAAATTACTCTCATCAAGCAACATCTTTAAAGCGCTTAAATTCATAAAGCTGCAATCCGTTAATTTGTTAAGCGTTTCTGTGATTACGTTCTCTAGTGCTGATTTCATCGCTCTGAGTTGTAAACAAAATCGGCAAATATATTTGTTTTTCAAGGCATGAGTACGAATAAAAAATTAGAATAAATGACCAGGAAGAAACAGCCTCGTATATGACTCAGTTCCAGTGATACCTTGATGGAAAAACAAATGTAATCCTTTATAATGATGAAGGAAATCTGGTTCCCAAGTTTGCCTGGAAAACAGAGTTTTAAACCGGGGAAGAAAACTTTAAAAGATATATCTTAAATTTTACATGTGGTAGATGTATCTAGCTACACAGGAGATATTTACATTTCTGGAGCAAATCGCCTCGCACCTCTGATTTAAGTACATGTGTTTGAACTTAATTTGCCGGTTTTTAAAGTTTTTGCTTTGCTTTTAGACATGCGCCGCAATTTTTGTGTTTGATACCACAATAAAAGTAAATGGAAAAAAAAATATTGCGTCCAACTGCTTTGTCTGCATCTTTAAAATTAAGCAGTAATGAGAAATTTTTCCAGTGTAATTGAATCCAAATTAAATTGATATTTATAAAAGAAATATGTGGTGAGTAAGATTTTTGCTCTGGATAGTAAACATCTCAGGTTTACTAGCCAGGAGGCTAGTGAAAAAAATTGCAATCGTAGAGCCCTGACTATTTTTACATATGCAAAAAAAAATTTTGGAAATTTGAAAATACTGAGTTTTCTCTAGTTATTGATACTGAAGTGCTTTCTTTTCAGTATCTTGAATGGATATTTTTTTGCTTTTTTTAAATTAAAATCGCACCAATTAAATGGGGAAAATTTTTTTCACACATGATTTATGCATATGTTAAAATCATTTTTACATAGGTAAAAATGTAGACTATTTTTGCATATGTAAAAATTGATTTATGCATATTTTTACATTATATAAAATTATTTTTGGATATCTTATGATAATTTTACATATTTGGATATCGGTAAATGAATTATACATATGTAAAAATAGTGAATAAATATAGAAGCAGCGCTTCATAATGGTCTGACAGCTTCCATTATTGAATTCTTGATTTTCTAGCGAAAACGGCAGAATGAAAACATGCGTAGATAGCTTCCAGTATTTCCTTACCTCTTGATGGCAACATGGAACACTTTCTAAAACATTATTCTACTGATTCATGCTTGACTTTTAATTAAAATCCATCAATATCAGTAGAAATCCATGGTTTTCTAATGTCTCTTCAGCTCTCTGTCACTTTTACATCGTGAAGACATTACATATATGTATTGACCAATTTAATCAATTTTTTTTAAATTGTAAATTTAAAAAAATGCATGATGCAAGCCCTACATTGGCTCAAGTTTTTTGTGACATAGTGATTCTTAATTATATGATAATTTACTCCATTTTCAGTACATGATTCTTCTGCTGTATGCATTGATTTACCACATCAAACATTTGGTAAAAAATTCATCTGTATGGCATTGTTAAGTTCTTTGGATCATACTTTTATTGTCCCCTGCCGCAACGCGGAGCGGGGACATAGAAATGCTGGGCGTCCGTGCGTTCGTGTTTTCATCCGTCACACTTTTTTGTAAGCGCTCTCATGCCTACAAATTTTGACGGATTTTCATTAAATTTATACCAAATGTTTATACCACTAATACCTTGGTCAAGTTCGAAAATCAGCATTGGTCGATACTTTTTGTTGGAGTTATGGGACTTTGACCACAATAATGACTCTGTTTTATCCAAAACTTGACCTTGTAAGTGCTCTCATGCCTACAAATTTTGACGGATTTACATGAAATTTATACCAAATGTTTATACCACTAATACCTTGGTCAAGTTCGTAAATCAGCCTCGGCCGATACTTTTTGTTGGAGTTATGGAGTTATACAGTATACTAGTATACTGCTTGACCGGCGGGGGACCCAGGAATTCTATTCTTGTTTTGAATTGAAGCCCTGTGTCAGACACTTACTTCTTATTTGCTATAAACACATTTTCACCACATTTCAAATGTTTTGTAACATGGCCTACAGCTGGTGATATCTTGATATAAGTCAAATGTGAATTATCTAAGATTGGAACATATTACGGTACCATTACATGATGGCATTACATGAACTTGTTAAACATTTTAGTAAATACTGACTTGTTTATTATTTGTCTTTTCTAACAGCCAAAAACACTAGAATTAAGATTCAGACAAGACAGGCTTCATCAGCATCGGGTAAAACAGGGCTAGGAATAGGTATTGGATTAATTGTCGGCTATGCTGTAAGTATATTTTGGTCAAGGCTGATTTTGGCAAGGTCAACTTTCTTAACTTTGTCAGGGGCTCAAAATTCCCAGGTCCGAGGTCCAGGACCTATTGATTTTACAAAGGGACCCTTGATATTAATACTGTAAAAGTCAAATGAACCCCAGTTTTATTTTTTACAAACTAGTTTGCAGTGCTTCAGATTGTCGGTGCGCCCGCGCCAATCCCGCATTATTTTAAAAAATGGCGCATAACATTTTCTTCTAATGGGTCCACGTGGCGCATGGTTTTTCTTAGCCAAATTGATCGTTAATAATTTCTTCCCAAAACTACATATTAGATTCCATGCGGTTTTCCGATTTGACTTTCTGTTTTCGTTTTCTATCGGAAAATCTCTAGCATCTTTGTTTATCTCATAATCAGCATGTAGACAGGACTCCCGACAAGCCCCTTCTCTTCGCTCTATGCGTCGGTTATTAACATTAATATTCAAAGGGGGAGAACTCGTAATAAAACTTTTTATGACCTCGGACGTTGTCGTTCATTTAATATGCTAGCGGCAACCATGGCTATGAGATGCAGACGACTCTATTCACATTTTTTAAAACAACACAAAGCGCAGAGAAGTAGATACACATAAAATGAATCATGGAGTTGAAAGAGTTTAAAATATATCGTAAAGGTTAACAAAGTATAAATTAGCAGATGACAAGATCGCTTTTGGTGCATTATATGAAGATGTCAAGTGCCGACTTTCACTTTCAGTCACGTGGTCGTGGCATAACATTTAATTATGTGGCAAAACATGACCCACTATAACAAGAAATGACCCCTTGTTATTGGACCTGGTGGGCCCTTGTGGCCCACTATCTGTAAAAACAATCTGAAGCACTGAGTTTGAGGGGGGTATATAGGAATCACCTTGTCTGTCTCCGTCTGTCCATGTAAAATCGTGTCCGGGCTATATCTCATCAATGCTTTGGACGACTCTCATGAAACTTCACATTGACAATCTTCATGGTCCAAAGGTGTGTCATGACCTTGAACCAAGGTCATATCAGATAGGTCAAAGTCACAGGAAAACTTTAAATGTTGGGGGCGGGGATATTTGGCTCTCAAGAGACAGTTCTAGTTTTTTGGGGTTTTTTTTGTCAGGATAATAGTAGTTCTTTTCTATATGATAACATAATTGCAGATTGGTGTTTCAAACCTAAAAATGGACTTTCAAAACTTATGTCACAAATTATGTGGGACCTGCCAAAAATAAAGGCAAAAGGTCCTGGACCTTCCAATACAAAACCCTGTTTTGGTTAAAGTATTATTGCACAATTTATTAATAGCATAGTCATAATGGAACATGCTGGCACAGTTTGGATTTTACATTTAAAAAATTTGGTTGGGACTCTTGACAACATAAGTAATCCTTAAAAGGTACTGTGTAATTTTTGTGTTTAAGTGATGTAGTTGCTTTGTACATGTTCCAAAAATTTCAAGTACCCAGCTGATTAAAATTTTCCTTGTGTTTTATTTACCATTTGATTGTCGTCTGTAAAATACTGCTTTAAAGTTTAGGCTCTTGGCAGGAATATTAGGCAAAATTGTGTTTTTCCGTTTCATGAAAAAAGAACAACCCAAACTTACAAATTTAAACAAACATAAAAAAATTGAAAAATATCACTGGAAACAGGAAATTCTCCATTACCTCTACAGTAGGACACATTTTCTTTTAATTGAAAGTTATTTTTATTTTAATTTTGTAATGTATTCAATGACTATAATCTCCAAAACATACTGGTACATTGTGACAGATATGAACGAAATAATGCTGTGGTTTGACAAAGTTCTTAGATCTGGAGGCAATCATCAGTTCCTTTTGCCCACATGGCATAATACACCACAAAGAGTATTATTTCTTTTGTAAACACACCACTTCTGTAACTCAATTGATAAAGTGCTTGCTTCATATGTGGGAGTTTCTGGGTTTAAACCCGGGCCTGGTCTGACCAAGACTTGCAAATAGGTAGTTGTCATTTTTTGTCAATCACTTGGCATTTAGAAATGAAAGTCACAGGGCCCTTTGTCATGGCAGGTGTGGCTCAAAGAACCCTCGCTGCATATTGCCCTGAGTGCACTGCAAAGATTTAAATTTTTGCACTTACACCTATAGCTGGTGACATGTTGATATAAGTGAAATATTCTTAACTGAACCGTTAAATCCCATTCATTCAATCATGTGTAAACAGGGTCATACTTAGCGAATGAAATCCCCAGCGTTACATTGTTTTGTTTGTACAGAGGTGTTCTCTAATCCAACTTACAGAGATTTTCCAAAATACTGGTCTGGTATGTTGTCACCAACACAATAAGAAACATTTATGTATGCTTTCAGTGTTTATTCTAAAAGGGGGCCATGGGGTCATTGATCCCTTATTATGCTGAAAGGACCCATTGTTGAGGTCTTATGGGAGAATATTTAATTTAACATGAATGCAAACATGTTGATGTTATAGTGTTCGAGAGGAAAATTGTTGAAAATGCTCCCTCTGCAGGGATGAAGCTTAACTATTTTGAGTTAGGGGCCCAGCTCACTTCAGAAAAGAAGTTCTAATAATAATGAATAACTAAAATGTGTAAACATTAAGGGACCCAGACTGATTTTTAGTACCCATGGGCTATGGGCTATGGGCCCCTGCTAATCTGCATCCCTGCTCTAAAAAATCATGAAATGAACACGGTGCTTTGGTAATCAACATGTAAAGAGATAAGAGCTGGTAATTTTTGTGATTATACTATTTATTTATCAGGTTTGGAGTCAAACCAAGCCAGAAAAAAGGAAGTGGGATGGTTCATCTAAGGGTATAAAGGAGGAAGAGGAGGAGGAAGAAGAAATATCTGGTGGTAATATTATAGATACATTTATAAAAATAGAACCATGGTTCTCATTACTTTATTACACCCTCAGTCTCCCACATTACACAAACTGTTTGGGGGGGGGGGGGGGGGAATGTTAATATATTTTTTGTTTTTAGCGGCGTGGGATTGGGTGGTTAATTTTCATAACTTAGCAACCATATTATTGTAAAAAATGAAAGACAGTTATAAAGATTGATTGATTGAATTGGGTTTTAGCTGGTGACGTCCCGCCATAGTAGCTCATTTCCATAAACAGGTTGGTATACTGGTAACTCTTATTGTTTGCTTCATAGATATAACTTAAAGTGCAGTATAACATGTATATAAAGAAAACCCATAAAACTTAAGAAATTTCAACTTTATAGACGAAGCTTTATATAGAGGTTCTTACACACTGGTCTTCATGATAAATGGTCTTTGTATAGAGATGATCAATATAACAAGTTTATTTATATTCATTATTTAACTAAATTTTTGTTTTTGTTTTTGTTTTAGCATCAATTCCAACCCCAGACTTACCAGCCCATGTACAGTATTTATTGATAGGTGGTGGCACAGCGGCTCATACAGCAATGAGGTCAATCAGGATCAACGATCCAAAATCCAAAGTAAAGTCTTCTCTGTCATTTATTTCACAAAATTACCAACAAATCACTAAAATATACTAAACAAGTGGAAATGTATTGTAGATATGAGTGGAGTAAAAGAGTTCTACGTCCTATTCCAGATATTGATTTCCTTCTTTTGTACACTATTCTTGTCAACAAACTTCTGTGGTTGGGAGATGCAAATTATTAGCCTAGGGTCTATAGGTTGTGCAAGAATGGTTTATACCAATTCAGGCCTTTGAAGCTCACTTGGTCAATTATATATATATATATATATATATATATTCATCAATAATTTTAACTACATTTAAATTATCACTAAAATATTCATATAAAAAGTTTTTATTTTATTTTATATTTATTCAAATTAATTCAAATTAATTATTAATTCAATGAATTAAATTAATGACTTCAACAATGGAGAGGAAAACAACTTAATGTGTCGAATGCAAACTAAGGGGAGTAACTGGTCATGGAAATATGGACCCTGTCTACAGAGGTCACCTGTCAACAAAGACCACTTTCAGTCATTCCTTCAAGTGGCCTCTGTAGACAAGGTTTCACTGCACTAAATGCCACTGGTTAATGATGTAAAAGTAAAAGGTTTGATTCTTCAAACAATTTCAGTACAAAATATATACTTAACCAGAGTAAGTTAAGTTTATATGTGATAACACAGATATAAACAAGGCCCATAACTCACCATAGTTGTATGATGTTGTGAAGTTTTCAACATCATACTCCGTTAACAGGCCGACATACAATGGATATTTAATGTGTTATCCTTTACTGGTGTAAAGAACTTGATGACTTGCTTTTTTTCTGAAACCAGTATTTTCATTCCACATCTATTGGGGAAAAGATAATATTTTTATTGTAAAAAAATAAATAGGAAACTATCCATATTATACAAATAATAATAATAAATATATAGATAGTTTTGCCTAAAAATCAGTGGAAGTTATCTGGAAAAACAGTAAAAATAATCAGATTGTTAAAAATTATTTTTTTCCAAGGTGTTGTGTTTTTCTTGCTGTATTTCCTACTTTGAGAAAGTTCGTCTGTTTGCTTACCAAAGGTCAGTGGTTTTTTCCAGGTTTTCTGGTTTCCTCCCTATCTCTGAACTGACCGTCCCAAAAATGAAAAAATCTTCACTGGGGTGTAAAACTCCAATCCTTCCCATTTTGCACTGTTTACTGCTGGTTTATGATGTTAAGTAAAAGGTTTGATTCTTTACACAATATCAGTACAAAATATATACTTAACCAGAGTAAGTTAAGTTTATATGTGATAACACAGATATAAACAAGGCCCATAACTCACCAGAGTTGTATGATGTTGTGAAGTTTTCAACATCATACTCGGTTAACGGGCCGACATACAATGGATATTTAATGTGTTATCCTTTACTGGTGTAAAGAACTTGATCACTAGTTATTATCTGAAACCAGTATTTTCATTCCATATCAAATGGGGGGGGGGTAAAAATTTTATTTGCAAAAATAAATAAAGAAATAAATAGATTATTAAATATTAACACATATTTCACCAGATTTAGAATTGAAGTTTTTAGGGGAAGTGGGGTGAAGCAACCATGTTTTATGCCTCAGTAAAGATTCTTTCACTAATATTGAAACAATTAGCAGAGCCCCAGATAAGAGGCATATCTGCGTAAACACGCTATGACTTTTTTAAAATACACTTTAAAATTTGATTAAAGGCGTAGCAAAATGCACTAAAATTGCTCACTATGCTTTACATTTTCAGTACAATGTGTAACCATGATTTTGAAAACAAGTATCACTCGCCGGCATGCTTTCATACAAGCTTACATTTGTTATACATTATAATGATCAAGATCGATGAACAAATTGAAAACGTAATGGAGACAATTCCAGTCTGGAATTGTACTTTAAAATGATGGTCCAGATCAGTTCCGGTCTCGAATCTTACCCTATATCATTTTCTTTTCATCTTTTATGTTGATCGTCACATCACAAAACGTCGTCTGCTGTGAAAAAAGGCTATTATGTGCCCAAACAGTCAGACAGTGGTAGCAACAGTATCAATACGCTTTAGATTTTACAGCATACGCTTTAGAAAAAAAGTAGGGGGTAATGACCCTTTATGTCAAATTCTTGTCTGGAGCTCTGAATTAGTTCTGGGATCATGGTGGAAACTGGAGTGTCTTGAGAAGCTACAAACTTTAGACAACCAAACTGTTTTTAAGGAAAGGTGGAGTAAATTAATACAGTAATATTGGTTATTGTTTACCAACTACATTTAAGAATTTACTTTCTTTTTATTCCAGGACATCAAGTGATGACCCAGATTTTAAAACTAGCAAATCTTAAATGAACTGTGAATTCTTACATTTACAATATTTTTCCTAACATTCTTTTAACAAAATTTTTGATTATGTCGTACAAATATGTGTAAGAAAGAAAAACCAGTAAATACAGAATCTGTCGGCATTGTAAACATTCTGGGAACAGCCAATATGTCAATCAAGATAATTTCCGCCCACTCATTGATGATTGGACATAATAGGCAGCTTAAAAAATAGTACTCTGAAAACAAAGATCATTTCATACAATTTTATTCAAATTGACAAACAAAGTTACAAATTCATATGAACTGTTTTATGTTGAATTTGTTAAAAATCATGATTGTATAGATGACAGGGTATTTGGGAATCCCCATCTTAAATTTAGGTGTATTCATGCGCACAATGTATGTGAAAAAGCATGTGTCATTGCCGAATGTCCCAGATTTTCTACAATGAGTTTATGATAGGAATTCAGTAGGTTTTGTAAATATTAGTTTCAACACAGTGTAGTTATACAGTATTAGAAACTTTTGGGAGTATTTATTGTTATCATCTTTTGGGAGGCATTTTTAAGTCTTCTCTAGCTGTCTGGGTTTATTAATCTACTGATGTTGAAATTTGTCCAGCAGAAATTCAAGATGGTCATCAAAATTATAAATTTAAAAAAAGTTGAAACATAAATGACAATATAAAATACAGGATGTTCCAGGTGAGCATTATAGGCCCTGTTGAAAATTTGTCCATCAGAAATTCAAGATGGTCATCAAAATTAAAATTTAAAAAAGTTGAAACATAAATGACAATATAAAATATAGTATGTTCCAGATGAGCATTACAGGCCCTTTGGAGCCTTTTGTTTTCAAAGTCTTCTTTAGCTAATGTACTGTAGTTAACATTTCTTGTAGGTTTTGATTATTGGGAATGAGGACCAGTTGCCATACATGAGACCACCACTATCAAAAGAACTTTGGTTTACAGATAAGAAAGAGTTGGTTGATAACCTTAAATTTGAAAATTGGAGTGGTAAAGAAATCAGGTATTTAAAATATAATGATAAAACCATCATCATATTTGCAATGGCTGAATTTTTTCCTACACAGCCAATTTTTGCTCACATGAAATTAACGTGAATTTCACATGAAAAAATTCACGTGAAATTAACGTGAAATAAATTCACATGAAAAAATTAATGTGAGATTCATGTGAATTTCAGGTGAGCAAAAATTGGCTGTGTAACATAAAATTACTGACAGGAAAAATGTTTACTAGTAGCCTACAGGTAGGTTAACTGTCAACTTCTTGTCAAGTCGCATATAAATAAATATACATATTACTATAAGTCATAAGTCAAGAAATTCCACTAAAATTTCAAATTTCAAATTACAACAAATTGAAAGTTATTTTTAATTTATGTTGTTAATGACATTTTACTACCAAAGACATATTAAGATTTATTTTTCAAAAATCAATACCAAAAAATTTTCTCCAAACACTTTTTAAAAAATTTTTACTCAAAGAAACCCATTTAATTCTTCAAACCCCGGAAATGTTAATGATTCTACAGTGTATTACTTATATTTCAGTATTTTCTATACACCGGAACCTTTCTATGCAGAACCAAAAGATTTACCAAATTTAGAAGATGGTGGTGTTGCTTTACTTAAAGGCCACAGGGTAATGTTTTATTATGATACATTGTGTTCTCTTTACTTCATGTATACTCATACTTGCCTACTCTAACGATTTTGGCGTAAGTTGTATGATTTTGAAGTTAAAACTACAACCTTACGATTTCCAGTTCAAACTTACAACTTAAAAAGAAAATCCGGTAATTTCCAGAAATTGGAGTTAAAACCATTTTCTGGTCTGTATTTATAGTGAAATGGCAACTTCCTCCAATTCAATTTGAAGAAAGGGCAATGTGTAAATACAGTCCAAGTGCACAAGATTCCCATCTTGTGTTTTGCATTTGTTTAAAAGTGGCTTCTTAACATCATGGTCATGAAAGAGACCATCTTTAGCTGCCAATCAGGATCAGAAACAGTGTGATAAAAATTCAAACCCAGGTACATGTATTATATAGCATATCCCTAAGTTTCCATAAATTAAAAATAATTAGTAGCCAAATTTTCAAAATTTGTGAAAATATAGTCCTTTTTAAAGTATTTTTCCACAAATTTGTTAAAATAGATTACTTTTTGAAAGAATTCCTCAGAAATTAGTAGCCAATGCCGATTTTGGCTACTGGGAATGGAAACATAGATATCCATGTTTTGTCAAGTCAAACCTGAGAAAACCACACACCTTCTGCCTGTGAACTGACTAATTTCCTATAAACTTGATAAAAGTATTTCACTTATTTCAAGGTCTGTACTAGGATGATGTAGGAGGAAACTGGATTGCCCAGAGAAAACCTCCAATCTTTGAGAAAAATAAACCAAACTCATGTAAAATATCATGTAAGAGACCTCTAGATAGGATCTTTATACAGTCAGTTGGGGGAATTTTCAGATTAGAAAATTTTTAGCAATTTATTTTCTTTACAGTTTGAAGTTTTATGTGTACTGTAACACCAAGTGGACTGAATTTTTGGTGATACTATTATTATTGTGTGTTGTGCATTCTCATATGTCAGGGATTTATCAAGGGCCTATTTAGGGCCGAAATTCGGCCCCATTCCCAATGGAAAAACATTGATTTTTTTCCAAAATGGGCTGAGAAAAATTCCCAATTAGAAAATTGTACCAGATACATAGCTGAAGTCTGGTCATAAATGTGGCTGCTTTTCTCAATCTTCAATCAACTCAATACACTAAAAGCATTAGATTTAATCATTAATGGCACCAAAAATGATGTCAAAGTTTTCCCAAAATGAGCAAACAGTTGATAGTTTTTCCCAATTTTTAGTTTAGGGCCTTTTCCCAAAAGACCCTGATAAATCCCTGTATGTGCACTGTAAATTGAATTAATACTAAATTTTCTTGTTTATTCAGGTAGTTAAACTGGAACCAGAGAACAATCTAGCTCATCTAGATAATGGGTCACAAATCACTTTTGATAAATGTCTTATAGCAACAGGTAATTTATATGTGTCTCATAGCAACAAGTAATTCATATATGACTGACCACTGTGGTAGAGTGCTTGCTTTGTATGTTGAAGGTTGTGCATTTAATCTCCGTCTGGGGTCTTACCAAGACTTGAAAATATATACCAGGTTGTAACTGTTTGTTATGAAGGTCACAATGTCCCGTGCCATGCTTAGAGAACCCTCCCTGCACATTGCTATGAGAATTTTCTGTCACTTCACTTACAGCTGAGGACATCTTGATCAATATAAGTGAAATATTCTTGACTGGGATGCAAGATTCCATTTAATCAATCAATCAATCAATCAGTCATGAATGACTGGTTTTAAATTTAGATCGTAGTTATTAGTGCTGTGGTATATAGGACCCTGGTTTAGATCATTTGGCCACCAAGGCTCCTGGTAATGAGAGAAGCTGTGATCTGTAAGACTGGGTTTTAGAATCATATGGCCACTGAGGCCCCTGGTAGTGAGAGAAGACGTGATTTGTAAAATTGTTTTTTGAGTTACTTGACCACAGATATGAGAGGTTATGATCTGTAAGACTGGACTTTAGATCACTCACTAGTAGTATCCACTGAAGTCCCCTAGCTAGGTGAGACATGCTTTATCAGAAAATAAAATTTCAAATAAAATTATTTGTTTTCTATATACAGGTGGAAAACCTAGAAATTTATCAATAATAGAGAAAGCCTCAAAAGAAGTAAGAAAAAGAACCATGTTATTTAGAACAGTAAGTATCTGCCAGTGTTATACAGATGTAAATTGATGGATGGTTGAGGAAGCCGGAGCACCACTGATATAAAACTCCTAACTATGCTTTTGGTGCTGGATGGTAAATAAACAGTGGTGTGATTAAAGTAATATTATAAAAGCCTCAACTAGGGACTTTGGGTGGGAACTGGACAGTAAATATCCAGTTATTGGTTAAAGTACAATTGGAGAGACTCCCAATTTCCATTTATGGCCAGTGGTCTGTATACATTCAAGTTAACTTAACTCTGTCATATTTGTAGAAAATATTTATCTTTAGAACCATAAACAAAAGCCATTGTTTGTTAGTAAAATTATTTAGATAATATTTTTGCTGCTGTACCACATGATACCCACTAACATTTTGCATTGCCATTGGATAAGGAATCATATGTGTACACTTTTTCCTGTTTAAACAACCTTATTCCGGAAACTTGTGACGTAAATGCTCTCCAAAAGGTCCCACATAAATGTTAAAATTTGCTGATTAATGGCACAGAGACCAACCACATATATTGTTATTTCAGATTTAATATTTTCACAAATATTATTTCAGGTAAAGGACTTCAAGAAGTTAGATTCTGTATTACAGTCCAGTAACAGTGTAGCTATCATTGGAGGAGGATTCCTGGGTAGTGAGCTGGCTTGTGCCCTAGGACGAAAAAGTAGGATTTAAATTATTTTTTTCATAATTCTTTCAGATATAATACAATAAATATATTTTAGTACATGTAGTTTATTTATAGAATCTTTCACCATATATACACTGTATTTCCACATACTTTTCTTTCATAATACAGTCCAACCTGCCTTAAAGGCCACCTCTATGTAAGGGCCACCTGCTTATAAAGGCCAGTGGAATTGTATCCCAATTGCTCTTTTTTCATATTATTTGAACCTGTATATAAAGACCACCTGTCCATATAGACCACTTTAACTGGTTCCCTTGGGTGACCTTTATAGACAGGTTTGACTGTACTGTTAAATAATAATAATGCTGAACTTGATTTCAGTTCTTATTACAGAGTTACATTACTTTATCAGTCTGCAAAATTATCTATGTCCAAGCCTGTGATAAATACTATCAGTCTAGATTATTCTTAAATTAGTAAGACCAATCTATGGCAACAACTAAGTCTATGATATCCATATAACTAGTTTCATACACTGCTTTATATAAATGATATATCTTACTTACAGACAAATCAAGTGGACTCAAAGTATACCAAATATTTCCGGAGAAAGGTAAAAATAATCATCTCAAATTTTGTGTCCTAAACTAAAGTAAGGCCACCCCAATAAATGTCATAAATGTTTGGTATCGTTGATTATCACCTACCGGTAATTGTACATGTTGTAAAAGAAATAATGCATTATTTTCATGAGTTACTGCACCTTTTTTCAAAACCAAGTCATCCTAAGGTCTCTTAATGGGACTCACGGTTGACATTTTCCCGTAAAAGTGACCCTACTCTGTGAATTTTCCACCTACATGTTTTCCAAAACATTCTACATACCTTGCATGTAAAAGTTATACAATAATAAAATGCTTTAAAGAGTTGTTTTGGTTTACACTTACCCTGCATTCTCCATCATGTTTTTAGTCATACAGACTGCTTTTTTAGAGTGCAGGGGCATTGGTCCCATATTTACAAAGTTATGACCGTAACCATGGGGGATGGGCATTGCATTAGTTCCTTACTCATATACTTAACTATGGGGGATTGACATTACTTCCTTACTCTTATAGTTTTATGAATTTAAATTTTATTTTGACAGGTAATATGGGAAAAGTATTTCCAGAATATTTAAGTAAATGGACAACAGAGAAGATTGAGTCAGGTAAGTGCATGTGTACCTATGGAATACCTGATAGTTTTAGTTTTACAGAGAAACTCACTGAATTTTAGCTGTTAATAATACATTATTTCTAGTTCAAGTTATGAAGAAATCTTTAATTTGAAAGTCTTTGGGTGTTTGAATTATTATAATCATTCATTATATTTGCCGTAACAAGTTTTTCTGAGAAAATTTTCGAGAATGTTAGTAAAATACAATTTTTAGCAAAGTCTTTCAAAATCTAGAACTCTTTCTGGCATGGCTGTGTGATATTCTAATGCAAATATAGTGCCAGTTTAGTGAAATGGACCTTATCTGGATTTTTAAGCAAAATAACAAGAATATGCATATTATTAGGTATAAATAAAAAAACACACAAAGCCATGTCCTAATCACAATCCCAAAGCAAAAACTTTGAAACTGAAAAATTAAGTTAAACACATGAATTTCTCTAAGGAAGGGAGGCAGGCTGCTGGGGAAGGGTAAGCACCTCCAGTTTGATATGTGTTGAAGTACGACCTTTGGACAAATAACTTTAGCCTGTTTTATGTATTCTATATATTTATAATTACAGAGGGTGTAAATGTGATAACAGAGAGACATCTTAAATCTGTATCTTTTGAAAACAAACAGGTTCAACTTAAACTTGATAATGGAGATGTAGTAAGTTTATAATATATATATACATGTATATTCTTTAGATCTGATAATATTTTGGAGGGTATTTTCATTTTCTATTTGCCCCGCTCAGACCACATGTGGGAAAGTGAATTTTCCTTGTCGCTGGCCTTTACTGGTTCATCTGGTATTAGTATGATGTGACTGGGGAGTGGTATGCTTGTCTGTGGAGTACTGACGCTGTGAGCAGGCACGTTAAAGTTGTCCTGAGTGGGCCGTGGACTAGTACAAGGCAGACCATACAACACACTAACACTTCACATGCATACACATAATTTGTTCATAGATTAACTCATAGAGATTAATAAAATAGTTCTTGTCGCAATTAGCTGAAAAATTGCTGATGCAAGATTAAGCAACATTCAACCAACCAACCAACCAACCATTTTCTATTTGTTTTATTTACATATAACATTAATTAACAAAAATAACTTGGAATTCCTGTTGGTCTATAGAGAGATTCAGTTAATCCAACAAAATTTTTAATCTACAAGGTATACTTTTTTGGCAGTTACACTTTAACTTCTCCTAATTAAAAGTACAGTCCAACCTGCTTTAAAGGCCACCTCTATATAAAGGACACCTGCTTATAAAGGCCAGAAGAATTGTATCCCAATTGTTCTTTATTCATATTATTTGAACCTGTATATAAAAGCCACCTGCCCATAAAGGCCACTTTTACCAATCCCCTTGGGTGGCCTTTATGGAAAGGTTTGACTGTAATTACTTCATAACGCTTTTGTTCTTTGAGCTGAAAATGAGTTTAAATATTTCCACCAAAGCTGCTTTAGGTGAATTAATTATAGTAAAAACCTGTACGGTATATAAAAACCACCCTTGGGACCTTAGAAATTTATTCTAAATTGTACAATATAGTAATAAGTTAGTATTTATATAGAGGTTTTTTTTGGCTGAATTTGGGTTTTTATATAGAGATGGTCACTTTAGCAGAATTTACTGTATAGACATGTGGACTCTATATAGAGGTTGTCACTTTAGCTGGTTTTTACTTAGTAGACATTAGACATGTGGACTACAAGTTTAACTCTAATTTTAATTCTTTTATTTTGTTTTCTTTATAGATATCAACAGATCGAGTTGTTGTAGCAGTTGGTATAGAACCTAATATTGATCTGGCTAAAACTTCTGGACTTGAAGTGGATCATGTACACGGTGGCTACCTAGTCAACGCTGAACTTGAAGCTAGATCAAATATTTGGGTGGTAAGTAGTTTGATCAGCTATTGAAATGGTATTTAACACCCCAGACAAAGTTATTTCAGTTATTTATACTTAGAAGTGGACATTTCTGTGATGGTGGAGGAAAACAAAACCCAGTTAGAAGTAGTCACAGGGTTCGTACAGGCCTGGAAAAGTCCTTAAATTGAGGTTTGCCCTAAAAGACCCTAAAAAAAACAAGTTTGACCCTAAAAAGCCCTTGAATTTATCCTGAAGGCCCTAAAAAGCCCTTGAATTTTGCCAATTAGGTGTTGATATTAGGTAGTTGTAAATAGACTGATCAAAATAAATAAATAAATAAGTTACATTGAAATGAGCGATTTAAAGGTACCTGGCCCTCCTGAACACCCAAATTTAACCCCGACTTCAAATGTTGTTACTATGGACATGTAAGTAATTGTTTTATTGATTTTATTGTATTTGCACCAATGTTTTTCTTATAAGATTGTACCTCTGATTAGGCCTTAAATTTGCAAATGATACCCTGAAAAGACCCTAAAAAGTCCTTAAATTTGGAGTCCAAATTTTTGTACAAACCCTGAGTCAGTTCTCTGATGTCTGAGGAAATTGTTAAATAATCTTCTAGTCATGAACTGAAAGGTTAAGAAGCTTGGAACTGCAAATACAGCATTAACACATTAAGCTCCACCACATTTACGAAGCTGAATGACCTTGATCCACATTAAACCTCACAGTGACCTTAAATATTGAAATTTATTATAATGGTGACTTTTTAATCGCAGTGCCTCTCACTGCCTCACTGGCTGAATGGTCTAAAACACTGGTTTATTGATTTCTGTACAACCTAGGTTGAAATCACATTCCAGCAGGATGTGTGAGAAAGTTTTTTTGTTCACTTTCCCACAGTTGGTTGATTTTGTTGGATAATTCCATTGTCCTGCACCATGCTAGAACTAACCACCTTGATATAAGTGAAAAAAAACATTACTGTGCTTTTCAATCTTTCACTCCACAGTCCACTCCCTACTCATATTGAATAACAACTTACGGACATTTACAATATAATTCTGACAGTATATAAGCTATGACTGTAAACACAATAATACCACTTGTTATTTTTTTCCAGGCTGGTGATGCAGCATGTTTCTATGACATAATGCTTGGAAGAAGACGAGTAGAACACCACGATCATGCTGTTGTCAGTGGAAAATTAGCAGGAAAGAACATGACTGGAGCTCGTAAACCTTACTGGCATCAATCTATGTTCTGGTGAGTCTTCTTTATTGTCTTTATTTAATGAATGATGGTGGTAGTGAAATCATGTTTTACACAGCTGGTAAGATTCTGTTTAGGCAGTTGATTCTTAAAATAGGAAGAAACCAAAGTATCCTGAGAAAAACATGACCCAGGTTGCTGTGATCTGTAAGGGTCCAAAAATCACTAGTTTTGAATGTTTTATTTACCTTTTGTGTTTGAGAGGTTATATTTGGATGATTTCATTGGCCAAATTAAAATTTGGTATTTGCACATAACAGATTAAATCATTGGTTGGTTTTAAAATTGAGTACTGTTGTACATGTGTATATACATGTACTTGTGACAACTAAATACAATTTAACTACATTCTATTTCAAATCTGTAATTTTGCATCCAAGTAAAAAAATCCCTGCATGAACTTATAGAGATGTGCAATATTACCACGTTACTGATCAGATACTAGTAATACCACAGTAAAGTCTTTTAATGCCGGTATTTAAACAAGAAGTGTGTAAAAATCTTCGTTTGACAATATTCTTATAAATTTAAGATTTCAAATTTTCAAATAAAATTGGCTTAAATACAGATAAGGCTGTGATTTTTATTGTGTGATAGCACCCTTAATATTCCTAAAAAATATCCCAAGCCTGACTTCTTTAGCTGACATAGAATAGAAATAGATATACCACATGTATTTCAAATCTTCGTGGATGCGTGGTATACCATGGTAAATACGACAGTATTCAGTAAAATACTGGGGTATATCATGGTAAATTTGGTGGTATTTGGTAAAATACTGTGGTATACCTTGGTAAATTTGACGGTATTCGGTAAAATACTGTGGTATACCATGGTAATTACGGAAGTGTTTGTTAAAATACTGTGGTATACCATGGTAAATACGGAAGTGTTCGGTAAAATACTGTGGTATACCATGGTAAATACGGAAGTGTTCAGTAAAATACTGTGGTATACCATGGTAATTTTTGTAACTACAATATATTTCAACCATGTAACTCTCAGTCTATATCATTGTTATCTATAGGTCAGATTTAGGACCAAACATTGGGTACGAGGCTATCGGGATTGTAGACTCTACATTAGAAACTGTAGCAGTGTTTGCTAAAGGTACTGAAGAAGATACCCCCAAGGCAGCAACAGATAAAACAGCAGAAGGCTTACGGTCAGATGCAGAAAAGGTAATGCAATGAAAAACAACATTCAACTAACCAACTGGTCATTAAAAATTTATTTCTTTATCAACCAGATTTTAGAGAAGGAAAATGACCCATTGAATCTTTTTAAAATCACATTCGAACATGATGTGAGAGGAATGACTATTGATTTTTTTATCAATTGAAAAGAAGGTGTAGACTTGATGTGGAAAAAAGTGTTTGAGTATAAATATTGAGGAAACAAATCAAAGAATCAAAGGTTTTAAACCAGGCATACAGTTACAAATACTAAATGTATACAATTTACTTATTTACAGGGAAAATCAGACACTGTACCCAAAACGACTGCACCCAAAACGCCTGCATCCAAAACACCTGCACCCAAAACACCGGCACCCAAAACACCTGCACCATCGACGCCAAAAGAAAGTACTGAAACTGTAAAGGCACCGACGCCAACAGAGGATTATGGGAAGGGTGTAGTATTCTACCTTAAAGATAAAGTCATCGTAGGAATTATGTTATGGAATGTGTTTGGAAGAATGTCTATAGCACGAAAGGTAAGATAGTTACTGTCTTTGCTTCTTTTAATGCTCAAGAATGATAGAACTAAAAAGTTCAGATGGTTCATTTGTGACTTCTAGAACAGCGAGTTTATCTGCCAGTATACATGTAGTGATGGGTTGTATTTCTCAGATTTAATCATGATGGTTCTCATAATCTATGTTTCCATTCCTGGTAGCCAAAATCGCCATTGGCTACTAATTTCTAAGAAATTCTTTCAAAAAGTAACCTATTTTAGCAAATTTGTGGAAAAATACTTTAAAAAGGACTATATTTTTATAAATTTTGGAAATTTGGCTACTAATTATTTTAAATTTATGGAAACCTAGCATAATTTAGCCAAATTTAACCCACAGCTGTACATCCACATTTAATGGAAGTTTGCACTCAAATGTGAGGGTTTATATCAAATATTGTGACATTTTATTAATTTAAATTATTTCTATACATGTATGCTGATTTAAATGAATGAAAAATGCTTCTCTTCCAAAATATGTTTAATCATCTAAATTAAATTAAAGGCAAGACAGTGAAAAAGTAAATAAATGATAAAAATTATGACTTTATTTCATATACAATGAATATTCACATTAAGCTGTATGGAATAAATTATCGCCAAGTTTAAGATCACACATGTGTATCAATCAAAAACAAACATACTAATCCATGTCCGAATCACAATCCAGAAGCAAAGTAAAACCTTTGGAACTTACAAGTTAGGTTAGACACGTGAACTTCCACCAGGGAAGTAAGGCTGGGTGCTCCCGAAGGGTAAGCACCTCCTGTTTAGCTGGTATCTTACATGATGTCCAACCCCATCTAACTTGAGCAGATATGGAATAAAATTACTGTAAAAGGGATTATTTTCTTGGGACGAAAATTTTGAGATTTCTGAAATCTGGCATTTTAGATGGGTGTAATTTTCACATAATTAATATAAGTTGTTGTATATTCTATACATTATGATATATTAACCTGTATGGTAGACATGATCATATTGGTAAAATTTTTGCTGTAAATTGTTTCGCGCAAATATTTTACTCACGCCATTATTTCCCCCTTTACAGTATATTTGCGTACAAATTTTTTCTTTTTGAGTATAATTTATCAATTCATACCATCATTTTCGTTTTATCTTCTCAGGTATTACGGGACGGAGCAGAAAATGAAGATTTATACGAAGTAGCGAAAATTTTCTTTAAAGAAACCGAGGAACAAACTTAGATCATAGACTCAAAATGGCGGGTTGCTTTTTAAATGTTATGCCCCCTGTGAAGAAATAGTTAGGGGGGATATTTTTCATCCAGAATAGATATGTCTTGTCCAGCTATCTTCTTTGGATTTAAAGCAACAACATTTATATTGATAGAATGTTTGAAGATGTAATGGAGTTGCACAGGGCCAAAAGGATTTTGATTTTTGTTAAATATTCTTAAATAAAACCTGGTTTGCAGGCCATACATGGATTATCTAACTTTCTCTTTCAGTTTTAGGGCTCTAGAATTTATATTTGTTAGGATTTTTGAAAATATAATGGAAGTGTGCAGGGCCAAAGAATTTTGATTTTTGTGAAATATTCTTTAAATAAGAGATAGTTTGACTCGGTACATGACTTGTCTGGCTATCTCTTAATTTTTTAAAACTTACTCACGGTGGTCCACACATTTTATATTATTTTTCTCAAATTTTCTGATGGAGCTTATTTTGAAAATTTTACGCAAAATTATTATTATTTTTTTTTGATGCAGAAATAGGTGACTGAAATTTTGAGAAATATCAAAATTACTCAGTAAATTACATGTATTAGAATTAACATTCCTATACCATGACTTGAACTCTCAGCCATTGCTGTGCATCTTAACGTATCACACTACTTTTTCTTAGTTTATGCTTTGGTGGTGTGCTTTGCAAAGAACATCGAAAATGAAAAAAAATCATGGAATAATTCCATAGAGTACTGTGCACAATTTTATGAAACCTGTCTGTAAAGGTCACACAGGGGAACCAGCAAAAGTGACCTTTATTGTTAGGTGGCCCTTATATAGAGGTTCAAGTAACATGAATAAAGAGCAATTGGGATAAAATTTTACTGATCTGTAACAGCAGGTAGCCCTTATATAGAGGTGGCCTTTAAGGCATGTTCGAAGTACATGTATAGAAATATTGTGTTAAATTTTAAAGTATTTGCATGAAAACTGTAGGAATTGATTTCTCAGCAACTTGGCCAAACATGAACTTAATACATATAGACTTATGAAGAGTGATTTCTCAGCAACTTGGCCAAACATTAACTTAATACATATGTAGACTTTGTAAAGAGTGTTTAAAGATTTTGTTATATTTATGATACTTGTACGTTTTCAGGGATGATCATGTTAATGATTTTGATTTACAAATTTTATATTTAAGTCATTTATATAAAATTACTTATATAAAATTAAAATGTCAATGTGCTCGGATTTTTTGAATTGTTTTTGTCCAAAATCTCAAGTTAACATAACAATAATGTCATCATGAATTTTACTGGATATTTGGTACATAGATATCATACTAAGTATTGTTGATTGTAATTTTATTGTATGTTAAGAGATGTGATGAATTCTACCTATAAATCAGGTTTTGATTATTTAAACTTAATTTCTTATTTATTTTTCTTGACATTAAAGCATTTAATTAGAGGCAGCTTCGTTTTTAGCTCACCTGGCAAAGGTCAGCTGAGCTTCTGGCATGGCAAAGCATATGTTGGTGTGACAGTGTGTTGTCAATTTGAACCAAAAGTTTTAGAAGCTCCTAAGGTTGAACAAAAAAGGTACCGATTTGTGAAAAATCAGGCCAGTTTGAACCAAATACTACTAGTAACACATACAATGTACATGTATAATATGTTTTCTCAAACCGAAATCCAGGCACTCGGCAATACGAAATGAAAGTCGTGGTTCTTTCAGATGTGAACTCACGTTTAAACTCCTATAAATGGCAACAACTCAATATAAGTAAAATATTCTTGACTTTAACTAGTACTCACCTCTGACCAAAACATTTTTATTGGCTCATATAGAATATGCAGAGGTGCTGAAAATAGTCTGGGCCAATTTGAGCTATTTTTGTCTTTGGTTGTAACAGCCAGTTGAGCATAACAGGCCCTATTGTTAATAACATGTTCAATTTTATGAAAATTGTGAAATTGCATGTTCTTATTTCATGATAAGATCCAAGTACCAATGTTAATAAGTGTTTGATATTTCGTTAATGAAATGTTAGATCTCAAAATAAATATGTTTGTTTTTTCTATTAAGTTGAACAAACCGAGATCTGGACAAACTGAGCCTTATCTCACTTGATGAAAGTCGTGAGAGCTTTTTTCCTACACCCCTGCATCCCATCCCATTCTATACATAAATTGTGAAAGTTTGTTGTATGTTTTATTAATAATGTTTATTTTTTAAGTTTTTGGAGTCTGTTGATTGAGCTACTTGTTCTTCTGACAACTTGTTCACCTCACCTATACTCTTGATGCCCGCTGTCACATAAAATCCAGCTACAACGTCTCCATCTCTGTCTGTACTTGGCTGCCATCCTTGCTTATGGCCAACTGCTTTACCCTGCTGTCACATAAAATCCAGATACAACGTCTCCATCTCTGTCTGTACTTGGCTGCCATCCTTGCTTATGGCCAACTGCTTTACCCTGCTGTCACATAAAATCCAGATACACCGTCTCCATCTCTGTCTGTCCTTGGCTGCCATCCTTGCTGATGGCTAACTGCTTTACCCTGCTGTCACATAAAATCCAGATACTCTCCATCTCTGTCTGTCCTTGGCTGCCATCCTTGCTGATGGCCAACTGCTTTACCCTGCTGTCACATAAAATCCAGATACGTCTCCATCTCTGTCTGTCCTTGGCTGCCATCCTTGCTGATGGCCAACTGCTTTACCCTGCTGTCACATAAAATCCAGATACACCGTCTCCATCTCTGTCTGTCCTTGGCTGCCATCCTTGCTGATGGCCAACTGCTTTACCCTGCTGTCACATAAAATCCAGATACAAGTCTCCATCTCTGTCTGTCCTTGGCTGCCATCCTTGCTGATGGCCAACTGCTTTACCCTGCTGTCACATAAAATCCAGATACAAGGTCTTCATCTCTGTCTGTCCTTGGCTGCCATCCTTGCTGATGGCCAACTGCTTTACCCTGCTGTCACATAAAATCCAGATACAAGGTCTTCATCTCTGTCTGTCCTTGGCTGCCATCCTTGCTGATGGCCAACTGTTTACCCTGCTGTCACATAAAATCCAGATACGTCTCCATCTCTGTCTGTCCTTGGCTGCCATCCTTGCTGATGGCCAACTGTTTTACCCTGCTGTCACATAAAATCCAGATACGTCTCCATCTCTGTCTGTCCTTGGCTGCCATCCTTGCTGATGGCCAACTGCTTTACCGCGCTGTCACATAAAATCCAGATACAAGGTCTTCATCTCTGTCTGTCCTTGGCTGCCATCCTCTCTGAAGCCCAACTGCTCCAGCCCATTTGTTATCTTTCTAGTTGAGTAGTACAACTTGTTAGAACTGATTATATCACCAAAGCTAACACGACAAAGTGAACATAGTAAACTGTCTGCCATTGTTTAAAATTTATTTTAACTCAGTGGACCCTTGCCATACCAAGCCATTTTCAGGACTGAAGATTTTGTTTACAGACATAAAGATTACATAAGCTATACAGGGAGTCTAGTTTTATACATGTTTATATAAAGACCGTTGATTACAGGATTGGGGTGGGGTTATGGTGTTTTGTGTTTTACTCCTAGTCAAATATATTTCACAAATATAAAGGCAGTCTTTTCTGGTATGGTGGAGGTAACCATAGTGCCCAGAGAAGAAAACCTACCTTTGTAAACAAACTTTTTTCACAAAAGGAGTGGGATTCAAACCTAGTTGGTTAGTAATGGCCCTTGTAAAGAGGTGACCTTTAAGGCAGGTCGACTGTATATTAAGTTTTAAGTCCTAGTCAAGATTTTTCACCAGTTTTGTATCCAGTCAGTTAATTTTTTGGATGGTTGAGAAAATTGGCATGCTGAAGAAAACTACAAAACGTGTCAAGCTAACTAACAAACGTCTTGCACTAGTATTCAAAACTATGCAGCATAACCAGACACTTTAAGACCACTCAACCACCAAAGCCCCCGTAATAAAGGGCAAGAAGACATATTTATTTACAGACAGCAACTCATGGTCACCGTAAATGCACAATAGTACAAAGCTAATAGGATGTACATGCTTGTGCACAAAACTTGCACACCAAATTGGACTTGTATGTACCAGCATCAATCTCCAAGATTAATAAAAAATATTGTCTCATCACGAGTAGCTAAAAATATTGCTGATGCAATGTAACCAACCAATTTGGCCACTTATACAAGTGAGCTACAGATGTTACATGTCTTATTATATGTTTAACATACTACTCCGCTCTTTATTCTTTAAACATTAATTTGTCCATCAAAAAAACTTTAAATATACTTGTCCATTAAAAGATTAATGACCCAAAACTTTTATCCTGCTTCAACAACACGTATGGCTTTGTCAAGGTAATTTGACTCTGCACCAAGTTGTTCAAAGTTCAATTAGCTTAACTAAATATTAGTGAAATTTAAAATTGTTATCAACATTGAAAAAGAAACAATGTAATCAAATACATTCACTTAAATTTTAACATAAAGTAAACAATTACGGTACATGTACACAAGATACAAATTTCTGCGAACCCATGAGTTGTGCTGACAAAGCTTTGAACAATTGATCTTTCTTTTCAAAAATTAATGTTCATAAGATCTGCAACGATGTATTACATTGATTAGGTGGCATGATTGAATTATTGGGGTTTGACATTCCAGTCAAGAATTTTCACTTGTATCAAGTCGTCACTAGCTATAGGTGAAGCGGCAGGTTTTTACCTTTGCAGTGTGCTCAAGAGGAATCTTTAATGTGCCATGCCTGCCATAACACGGTGCATTTATTTTATGGTCTCTTACGAAGGACTCGGTGACTTTTTTAATGCCCAGATTAGACTCACGGACATAAAATCTCAATCATCAGTCCAACTCAAGTTGTGTTTTACAGAGTTGAATTGAGTAATGGTGAGTAACATCCCAGTCAAGAATATTTCACTTATATCTAGACATCACCAGCTATAGGGGAAGGTGCCTGCGTGTTGTGCTGATGGCATACAGCAGGATTCTTTATCGTGCAAAGCCCACTGTGACATGGGACTTATTTATTTTAAGTTCTCATCCAAAAGAACCAAGATTTTCATTTCGTAATGCCAAGTGCTTGGCAAAAGAACAGTCACAACCCACTTTCAAGTCTTGGGTCAGACCTGCTCAGGGTTCGAACCCACGACCTCCCACTTATGGAGGGAGCAGCACTCTACCAATTGAGCTACTGCAGTGGTTGTGTTTCACAGTCATACAGTCTGAAGCTGTAATAATATTCGAAAGAACAAATTTGGTGACAAAAATCAATCGCACAATAACATTCAAATGTTCCAGCTTTGAAACGCCAGATGCAAAACTAATTTTAGAGATCATCAAGACTTGAAAGAACAAGAAAATCAAAGATCAGGATTCATCTAATAGTACAGGTTCATAGGGAGGTACAAATTTCCAGGTGCCAGTTGCACAAAGCTTGATTAGTTTAATCAATTGATGAGTCAAAATTAAAATTTTTCATAATTTCAGATCTGTTGTGAAATTAAAGTTGAAAATGTTTAAAATAAATAGAATTCTATTAAACTTAACCATAACATTATAAATCTATCAATTTGATAATGTTATATTTTTAAAATAAATAGAATTCAATCAAACTTAACCATACCATTATAAATCTATCAATTTTATAATGTTATATTGATTTTATTGTCTTTTTAATTTTTTGTTAATCATTGATTAAACTAATCAAGCTTCGAACAACTGGGTCCTGATGTATTATCAAATGGACTAAATTTAGCAATTTTCCACTTATCTACCTTGCTATTTCCCTATTCAGGACCCTACAGCTTACCTTTGCGCAAATTTGAAACTAAGTGTCTTAAGAATGATACATCTCCCTTTTTACAGAGTCACAACATTTGTGCAAATCTGAAAGCACTTCACCTAGCACCCAGGCATGATTATCACTAAATTTCATCAAAATGGTCTGGAGGTTTGGGAAAGGATGATTAACGAATGATGCATGGTGGATGGTGAACTATCACAATAGTTCATTTGAGCTGAAAGCTCCGAACCATCACAATAGTTCATCTGAGCTGAAAGCCTAGAACCATCACAACAGTTCATCTGAGCTGAAAGCTCCGAACCATCACAACAGTTCATTTGAGCTGAAAGCTCTGAACCATTACAATAGTTCATCTGAGCTGAAAGCTCCAAACCATCACAATAGTTCATCTGAGCCGAAAGCTCCGAACCATCACAATTGTTCATCTGAGCTGAAAGCTCCGAACCATCACAATAGTTCATCTGAGCTGAAAGCTCCATGCTCACTCCGTGGGTATAAAACAATTCTTCTGCCATTCAAAAAAAAACAAGAATCAACACCTGAGCTAGTTTAATTTATTACAGTATAAACATCTGGTCCAAACACACACAGTTTTAGTTTATTAACACTTCCAATTAACTAAAGTAAACTTTCATTATTCTTCTTCTGCCTTTTTGGCATGCCTTTCTTTCCTCCATTTCGCAAACTCATCCAAGTTCACCAATGGATAGGTATACAATTCATTGGAATAATACATCTGAAATAATAATGTATATATAGAGATTACTGAGATTTTGAGGACAATCAGTAGTAACATAAATATCGAACACAAACACTGCGGTAGCTCAGTTGGTAGTGCTCGCTCCGTAAGTGGGAGGTCATGGGTTCGAACCCCAACCGGGTCTGACCCAAGACTTAAAAGTGGGTAGTGACTGTTCTTTCGCCAAGCACTCTGCATTACGAAATGAAAGTCACGGTTCTTTCGGATGGGAACTTAAAATAAACGAGGTCCCGTGTCTTGGTAGGCTTGGCACGATAAAGAACCCTGCTGTATAATGCCATCAGCGCAATGCACAGGCAAAATTTCTGCACCTTCACCTATAGCTGGCGACGTCTCGATATAAGTGAATTATTCTTGACTGGGACGTTAAACACCATTACTCAACTCATCTTACTCAAACAAAAACATACTCGAATCATATTTCAAAAAATCAAACAAACATGTCCAAATTACATTCCAAAAAGTCAAACACAAACATGTTCAAATCACATTCCAAAAAGTCAAACAAAAACATGTTTAAATCACATTCCAAAAGGTCAAACACAAACATGTTTAAATCACATTCCAAAATGTCAAACACAAACATGTTTAAATTACATTCCAAAATGTCAAACACAAACATTCTCGAATCACATTTCAAAAGGTCAAACACAAACATACTCAAATCACATTTCAAAAGGTCAAACACAAACATTCTCGAATCACATTTCAAAAGGTCAAACACAAACATGTTCAAATCACATTCCAAAAGGTCAAACACAAACATGTTCAAATCACATTCCAAAAAGTCAAACACAAACATGTTTAAATCACATTCCAAAAAGTCAAACACAAACATGTTTAAATCACATTCCAAAAAGTCAAACACAAACATTTTCAAATCACATTCCAAAAAGTCAAACACAAACATGTTTAAATCACATTCCAAAAGGTCAAACACAAACATGTTCAAATCACATTCCAAAAAGTCAAACACAAACATGTTCAAATCACATTCCAAAAAGTCAAACACAAACATGTTTAAATCACATTCCAAAAAGTCAAACACAAACATGTTTAAATCACATTCCAAAAAGTCAAACACAAACATTTTCAAATCACATTCCAAAAAGTCAAACACAAACATGTTTAAATCACATTCCAAAAGGTCAAACACAAACATGTTCAAATCACATTCCAAAATGTCAAACACAAACATGTTCAAATCACATTCAAAAAAAGTCAAACACAAACATGTTTAAATCACATTCCAAAAGGTCAAACACAAACATGTTCAAATCACATTCCAAAATGTCAAACACAAACATGTTCAAATCACATTCCAAAAAGTCAAACACAAACATTTTCAAATCACATTCCAAAAAGTCAAACACAAACATGTTTAAATCACATTCCAAAAGGTCAAACACAAACATGTTCAAATCACATTCCAAAATGTCAAACACAAACATGTTCAAATCACATTCCAAAAAAGTCAAACACAAACATGTTCAAATCACATTCCAAAAGGTCAAACACAAACATGTTCAAATCACATTCCAAAATGTCAAACACAAACATGTTCAAATCACATTCCAAAATGTCAAACACAAACATGTTCAAATCACATTCAAATCACATTCCAAAATGTCAAACACAAACATGTTCAAATCACATTCCAAAATGTCAAACACAAACATGTTCAAATCACATTCCAAAATGTCAAACACAAACATGTTTAAATCACATTCAAAAGGTCAAACACAAACATGTTCAAATCACATTCCAAAAAGTCAAACACAAACATACTCAAATCACATTTCAAAAGGTCAAACACAAAAATTCTTGAATCACATTTCAAAAGGTCAAACACAAACATGTTCAAATCACATTCCAAAAAGTCAAACACAAACATACTCAAATCACATTCAAAAGGTCAAACACAAACATACTCAAATCACATTTCAAAAGGTCAAACACAAACATGTTCAAATCACATTCCAAAAAGTCAAACACAAACATGTTTAAATCACATTCCAAAAAGTCAAACACAAACATGTTTAAATCACATTCCAAAAAGTCAAACACAAACATTTTCAAATCACATTCCAAAAAGTCAAACACAAACATGTTTAAATCACATTCCAAAAGGTCAAACACAAACATGTTCAAATCACATTCCAAAATGTCAAACAGAAACATGTTCAAATCACATTCCAAAAAAGTCAAACACAAACATGTTTAAATCACATTCCAAAAGTCAAACACAAACATGTTCAAATCACATTCCAAAATGTCAAACACAAACATGTTCAAATCACATTCCAAAAAGTCAAACACAAACATTTTCAAATCACATTCCAAAATGTCAAACACAAACATGTTCAAATCACATTCCAAAAAGTCAAACACAAACATTTTCAAATCACATTCCAAAAAGTCAAACACAAACATGTTCAAATCACATTCCAAAAAGTAAAACACAAACATGTTTAAATCACATTCCAAAAGGTCAAACACAAACATGTTTAAATCACATTCCAAAAGGTCAAACACAAACATGTTTAAATCACATTCCAAAAGGTCAAATACAAACATGTTCAAATCACATTAAAAAAAGTCAATTACATAGTTACAAATATACCTGTTCATGTTAAATCGCATTCCAAAAAGTCAAATCCAACAAAGTACATGTAGCAGACAGAAGGTGACAAACAATCCAAATCCAACAAAATAGCAGACAGTAGGTGACAAACAATCCAAATCCACAAAGTAGCAGAAGGTGACAAACAATCCAAATCCAACAAAGTAGCAGACAGAAGGTGACAAACAATCCAAATCCAACAAAGTAGCAGACAGTAGGTGACAAACAATCCAAATCAAACAAAATAGCAGACAGTAGGTGACAAACAATCCAAATCCAACAATGTAGCAGACAGTAGGTGACAAACAATCCAAATCCAACAAAATAGCAGACAGAAGGAGACAAACAATCCAAATCCAACAAAGTAGCAGACAGAAGGTGACAAACAATCCAAATCCAACAAAGTAGCAGACAGAAGGTGACAAACAATCCAAATCCACAAAGTAGCAGAAGGTGACAAACAATCCAAATCCAACAAAGTAGCAGACAGAAGGTGACAAACAATCCAAATCCAACAAAGTAGCAGACAGTAGGTGACAAACAATCCAAATCAAACAAAATAGCAGACAGTAGGTGACAAACAATCCAAATCCAACAATGTAGCAGACAGTAGGTGACAAACAATCCAAATCCAACAAAATAGCAGACAGAAGGAGACAAACAATC
Source organism: Anadara kagoshimensis (assembly GCA_021292105.1). Lineage (NCBI taxonomy): Eukaryota > Metazoa > Mollusca > Bivalvia > Arcoida > Arcidae > Anadara > Anadara kagoshimensis. Next base: position 58,217,175 of record CM037873.1, on the reverse strand, counting down.
CAAATCCAACAAAATAGCAGACAGAAGGTGACAAACAATCCAAATCCAACAAAATAGCAGACAGTAGGTGACAAACAATCCAAATCCAACAAAATAGCAGACAGTAGGTGACAACAATCCAAATCCAACAAAGTAGCAGACAGAAGGTGACAAACAATCCAATCCAACAAAATAGCAGACAGAAGACAAACAATCCAAAACAATAGCAGAGTAGGTGACAAACAATCCAAATCCAACAAAATAGCAGACAGTAGCAAACAATCCAACCAACAAGTAGCAGACAGAAGGTGACAAACAATCCAAATCCAACAAAGTAGCAGACAGAAGGTGACAACAATCCAAATCCAACAAAATAGCAGACAGTAGGTGACAAACAATCTAAATCCAACAAAGTAGCAGACAACTTTTGACCTCTTGCTGGCTTTATTGAAACCACTGCATGAGGATGTCATTTTCAATGTATACTCACTTTAATTGTCATTAAAACTACGAGAGCGGTGGATAATGCCAGTTCAATATTCCATCTGGTATTGTATTTCTTGTAGCCTTCTTCCCAAGTCATGCTAGGGACAGGCAGGTCATCCATTGATGCTTTCATTTTCACAAGCATTTCCCTCTCTTGAGCATATGTGAGAGATGCACTCATACATCTTACTGCTCCCAGCCCTGAAACAAAGAAAATATCTTTTTTATTAGACATTAAACATTTGAATGGGGAACATTTGTCTTAAGACATATTAGAAAATAAATTGATCATAAAAATACTTTCTGTGTTTCCATATGAATAATATCAGACACTATATCTTTCATTTACAAAATTAATCCTAGAAAATTTGGAGTGGAGTTACTGTTTTGTATGTTCCAGTCACTTTTTCACTTCAACTCATGTTGAGTCAGTTTATGGATGGTGGAGGAAACCTGAGTTCCTGGAGGAAACAACTGACTTTGACAAGGCCTAAAAAAAAATGTGTTTCCGCTAACATAGAATTATTATAAAAAGTCGGTAGGTCGATTTTTTTTTTTAGTAGCATATGTTATGCATGTGTATGTAATGTATTATGTTAAAATTATATTAAAAATGTGTTGTTTCAGTTATTTTGCTTATCGTGGTCGAAACAGTTATAATGATTACATATCAAAAACATGTACAAATCAAACGTTTTGCTGACTTATTTTTGATACAATAGAGTTTTAATCGAAAAACGAAAACGGATTTTTAAAAATCCAGAAAAAAACTGGAGTCAGTCTTTTTTTAGTTGGGTTGGTCGGGTTAGCGGAAACACACATATTTTTTTAGGCCTAAGTGAGCTTACAAACTATTTCACACTAGAATCTGCCCAATTGGGATTGGAACCTAGGCGGTGAGAGGCACTGTCATTTATAAATATGGTTTTTTACTACTCTACCACTGAGGCCCAAACCCTTGAAAGAATGCATTTATAGACAGCATGATCTCTATGGCAACCAATAGTTTACTGAAGTACATGACTGTAACAGTCCCAGAATTTTTGTTTACTGTGTCTAACAACCCCCCCCCCCCCCTTCCTTTTTTGTTACCTGTACACCTAATTCTCATTTGATCTTTCAAATAACAAAGAAGAAGATAAATAAATTATGTAACTTACTGTGTACTTGGTTAAGGGGTCTAGCCGCTAATGCGAGCTTTGAGAGTCTTGAAGGCAGCATTTTTTCAACTCTCACGTTCCCGTTTTTTGACCTTGAAATCTGAGAGCGGTTGTCTTCCCTTGACTTGTACGGAATACGGATAAATTCATGAATATGATATTTATAGTGGTCAAAAACTACAAAAAAGGTATTTTAAACATATTGAATATTAAGTTATTTTGTTTGTTACGTCCTCAAAGTGCTTAGACAAAATTTTAATGTAGATAAAATCCGATTAGGAAAATCTTTATTTTATGCCATCATACAAAACACGGAAGTGCGAAGTGCTGCAGACGAAAAATTTCAGAGCCCCAGAAGATTGTTCCACAGTTTCAAATTATGTTGTAAAATGGATCGTTTTGGGTGGAGTGATGGTAACACTATACCAGGGGAATCTCTGGTCTTGAAACAGAGTGGTGTTGCTATTTATGATGGACAAGACAAAGTAATTACCTTAAAATTTAACATAGTAGGATAACGGTCAAAGCTTTTGAACACTGTTTCAGAAGTGTTCAATGGTCACTTGATTCGGGATGTACAAACAAAAGGTTCAAATTATGTCGAGAAATTAGTTTTATATTGTTAAAGAGTGATTGCTAACAGACTTCCTGTCCTGGGTCTTGTGGTGGAGTGCTGGTTTATCACACAGACGGACTAGTCCAACAATGTTAGATGTTATTTCCATTGGAATTTATTTTTAATGACTAAAACCTTTGAAATGTTCTAACCAAAATTCATACAGAATGTTTTTGACAAGATAATCAAATTGTCCTTCAAACAGATAAAATACACAAATAACCTAGAATTATTGATGGTGGAAATTATTAAGCTTGATGTTTGACCAGTCTTTTCGTGATATTTATACATGTAACGTAAATGCTAGTTACAATGAAAATAAATTATAAAATTCCCTTTCCTCGACGCAGGGAATCAAACCTGGGTCACCTGTTTGTAAAGCGAGCGATCTACCATTTCGCCTAAAAGGTACCCCATAGGTAAGACAGTAGAAATGTCTCTTAACCTGTACATAGTACATACTATACCATGTAGCAATATCGCTGTATTTACATCCCTCCCCTTTAGTCTTCGCCACTTGAAGACATTTCCTAACACATACATAGCAACATATACTATTTTTAATTATATTTATTAATTTTATTGGGATCTTTCCTGCGGATGCACTTTGGTGGTTGCTGCCATTTACAGGCAGGGTCCCGTTGTGGGAGCCATTTGTAACGTAAATGCTAGTTACAATTAAAATAAAATTCCTTTCCCTAGATGCTGGGAATCGAACCTGGGTCACCTGTTTGTAAAGTGAGCACTCTACCATTTCGCCTGAAAGGTACCCCATAGGTGAGACGGTAATAATGTCTCTTAACCTGTACATAGTACATACTATACTATGTAGCTATGTCGCTTCATACAGTAAAACATGACTATAACAAACACGTTTACAATGCATATATTGATAGTACAAAGTCAAATATTGGCCTGACTGCTCCTCTATAGCAATAGTCGCTAAAGAAGTTAATAATAGACATGCATGATAAAGTCCCCAGGACATTATAAAAGTGTTTTACTTTACTCTCATATAGTTTTCTTTTATCTTGCTCAGTTATAAGCATCCTCTTAGGTGGCTTATTCTTTTTCAAACTCTACATAGGTGTCTTTAACATGTACTGACATACAGGTCCTCAGTTTTGAGTTTCATCTCAAAGACTACTCTAGTAATGAGCTTTTTTACAGCTCTAGTATGGACAAGATACACCAGTGCGAAAGAAAGATGGAAAACTGGCCTCCAGTATAGAAGAAGAACTCGCCTGTTGGAAAGACCACTTTGAAAGGGTACTAAACCAGGAGTGCCTAACAACAGAAGCAGAGATTAGTGAAAGTGTGGACACCTTAAACATCGAGACAGAGCCTCCAACAGTTGAAGAAGTTAGACAGGCCATCAAACTTCTCAAAAATGGGAAAGCCCCAGGCATAGACCAAGTCCAGGCTGAATTGCTAAAAGCGGAAGAAGTACTAACACCTAAACTTCTCACAGACATCCTACAAAAGATCTGGCAAACTGAAACTGCACCGGATGATTGGAAGGTTGGACTCATGGTGAAGCTACCCAAGAAAGGTGACTTAGCGGACACAAATAACTGGAGGGGTATCATGCTGTTGTCGGTTACCAGTAAAGTTCTCAGCAGAGTCATCCTAAACAGAATAGCTGCAGTGATAGACCCACACCTTCGCAAAGAACAAGCCGGATTCAGGAAAGGAAAATCGTGCGCAGATCAAATATTTTCCTTGAGGCAAATTGTAGAACAAAGCAATGAATGGAACACCACACTGTATGCTAACTTCATCGACTTTGCCAAGGCATTTGACAGTGTGCATCGTCCAGCATTATGGAAGATCCTGAAGCACTATGGCATCCCCGTCAAGATCATCGCCATCATACAGATGCTCTACAAGGACTTCCAGGCCAAGGTGATTTGTGGCACGGAACTGTCAGACAGCTTCCCTATCAGAACAGGAGTGCGACAAGGCTGCCTACTCTCACCTCTGCTGTTCAATCTCTGTATAGACTGGCTTATGAAAACCACCACCAGCCAAGCCAGTAGAGGAATATCCTGGACATTCCAACAGTCGCTGGAAGATCTTGATTTTGCTGATGACATCGCTCTACTTGCACAGCGACATATAGATATCCAAAGTAAAACTGATGACCTAGTAAATTTCAGCAGACATATTGGACTCAAGATAAATGGCAACAAAACAAAATTAATGAAGATCAATGCTAAGAAAGATAACGAAGTAACAGCAAATAACAACAGAATAGAAGAGGTCAGCGATTTCACATACCTTGGCAGTAAGATCACAGCCAATGGTGACTCTATTGTAGATGTCCAATGCAGAATAACAAAAGCTCGTGCCAATTTTGCCAACCTACGGAACATCTGGAAGTCATCTAGTATCAGGACCCAAACCAAGATCAGAATATTTAAAACCAACATAATTGCAGTTCTCCTGTATGGTTCAGAGTCCTGGAAGGTGACCAACACCATCACTCAAAAACTAGACACCTTCCAAACCAGATGTCTCTGCAGGATCCTAAAAATATTCTGGCCAAATAAGATCAGCAATGAAGAGCTGTATGGAAGAACCAAAACAGTTGCCATATCTGACCAGATTAAAGAGAAACGCTGGAGGTGGATCGGCCATGTCCTTAGAATGGAAATAACAGATATACCAAGGGTAGCCTTAAGATGGACTCCACCAGGAAAGAGAAACAGAGGAAGGCCCAAGGAGACATGGCGGAGAACAGTGGAGAAAGAGATGAAAGAGCAGGGATGGACTTGGGGCATAGTACAGCAGATGGCACCCGACAGACAGAGATGGAGGTCCTCGGTAAAGGCCGTATGTGCCCCAGGCACGAAGAGGATTAAGTAAGTAAGTAAGTATGGACAAGAAATAAAAATTATCTCAGAAAATTTTCCGAGTGAGATTTGAACCCACAACCTTTGACCTCGAAAACAAGTGACATTTCAACTCAGCCATGTCCGCCCAGGACTTTTAACAATTTGAATAAAGTGATGATTACTTCATTAACAATGTTAGTCAGAGATCAAGTCAGTTATTTCTTGATGTATATATGAGACTGAATTGGGCAATCAACTACCTCATTACCACATATACATGGTATACTACCGGTATACATTTATGCCTTTGTGTGAGGGAGATATGAACATTTGTCCACCCGCAACAACTCACATTTCCCGAGGGCGAAGTCGATGGAAATGTGAGTTGTTAAGGGTGAACAAATGTTCATATCTACCTCACACAAAGGCAATAAATTGTTTATTATACCAAAAGATAACTATGGTAATAAGAAGAACAGAAAGGAAGAAAATATTTTAAAAAAGACAGCTTGAAAACACCAGACCTTCTCCGATTCATTGCTTTTTCTCATATCGGAACTCATCGGAGGTAAACTAGAACGTCGTCACCGATTTTCCATCGATGACGTCACATCATTGTGATGTCATGGCGTGTTCCAAAGAGGTGGGATATGATGTTTTCAGAGGGATACACAATGTTTTCTCCACCCTGATCACATGATCCAAAATCCAATCAAATTACAGATAGTATCATATTTTTCTAATGAGGTATATAATACATCAACCTTATTGCTCTACCTACTGTAGTTGGAATTATGACAAGTCTCAACAAGAAAAATGGTTAAACAATAAAGAAGTCACCTGATATTTTCCATCATGTATGGTTATTTTAACCAAATTTGAGTTTTTGTGAATCATGGGAGACACATTTTGTGAAGACTTTATGTAGACTTAAATGTCAGCAATACCTTAATTGATTGCTATTTTATGGTGTTGTTTTATTCGACTCCTTCCTTTTCATATCAGTAATCCTTTTTATTAATGGTGTTCGCCGCTTTACCAGGTGATACCCTCTAACGTTTGTGCGGAACACTTATTTCCAATGGATATGGAATAACATGACACAATGTTTTCCCGCAAAAACAACGTCATTCTGGGAATCTGTGACACTGACGTTTTTCAAAACGTTCCGCATAAATGTTAAGAGGTATTGATGACGTGGTACAGCTGCGAACCCCATTGCCATTTAATTTTAATGTTGTTTTTTTTTTAATTTTTCAGACTTCTTTTGAGAATGGAACATTGACGTTAACCACACATAAACTTATTTGGAAAGATAATAAAGACAGAGTGAGTATAATACAAACATTATATGTTGATAACTCAAAGTACATTGGATGCCAAAGGGCTAAGTGGTCTAAAATGCCAGCTTATGGATCACAGTGCCTAGGTCCGAATACCTCATCATTGATAGTGTGAGAAAGTTTGTCGGTTTATTTGACAAAGGTTGGTGGTTTTCTCCAGGCACCCAGGTTTCCTCCATCATTGCAAAGTTGACCACATCAAAATGAATGAAAGAATCTTGAAATAGGCATAAAACACCATTCCTCTCAAAGCACATTTGATTTTCGTTTTGACTAATCAATTTCAGATCATAAACATACATAAGTTTCCTAGTTTGGGGGCAAAATAATGACTTTGAATTATTTCTATGGCATTGAAAAAACATAGTTAACGAAATCAAAGTTCCACTGTAATTAATTTTCCCTTACAATGACCACCTGAAATTCATGTCAATTAAATTTGCAATATTGGGAAGGAGGCGACCATTAAATGGATTTACTACATGTATAATTTTCTCAGAGACAAGGTAACTCATTTATTTTATTACTTTTTGGTTGTATAAGGTAAGATGTTTTGAAAGTATGAAATAAATTTTATACCAGTAAAGAAATAAATAAATTTCTCATTCCATCTGTCTTCTAAACTAAAATATTTGGTTCAGCTGTTGATATTTACATATTTTGTTATTTATTTCAGTCATGTGTTCTGGCTCTACCACTGTCTTTAGTTGTGTACCTTGAAGAACAGCCTTCAGGATTTGCCAGAAGGTAATTCAACTTTGTTTGCTAAATTAATTTTCTAGATGTATTATGCATGCTTAGTTTTATCATTTAGAATTATCAGAATCTTCAGAAATAAAGTTTCAGAACTGTGACATGATATTTAAATAATTTGGTACTATACAAAGTGCTGTATGAATTAACAATCTTTACCTGTTAAATATGTCTACTGGTAATGTGTTTAATCAACAATTGGTAATTTTTATTAAAGTAATTGGGGTTTTCAGTAAAATCAAAGGGAGATAATTAGAGGTGTATGATAAATTTATTTATCTTTATTATTCATTATTTTCAGTGCCAAAATAGTTGTACATCTAAGTCCAGCCCCATCTAATAAACCATCTGGACCAACTACATACAGTGCCAATAGTTTTATCAGATTGTCATTCAGGGAATCTGGTGAGAGAGAGGTATGTAATAGAGTTCCATCAGAAATAATGTTAATTGAACATTTTGACTTGTTTAATAGACCAGCTAGAACAATTTTGCCCATGGGTTTGCAGCTTTACCATGTGATACCCCCTAACCCACCCACCCTTTACCAGGGGGTAAATTATTTTCATTTGATGTGGAATTATATCAGTACATGTTTTCCAGTAAAAGAACATTTTTTCTGGAATTTGTGACATAAACTTTTTCCAAAACATCTTGCACAAACATTAAATGGTATTGATCATGTGGTACATTGGTATATCCAATTTTGTCCATACAGAATAAATCCACCAGTGATTTCATGTCTGTTTACAAATTTGGTTTATAATCACCAAGTTTTATGCTGTTCAAAACTTTTTCACTGAGAAAAACGTAAAAGCACTAAAGTTGAAGTGCTTTTATTTAACATATTAAAACAAAGAATGATACTTAATTTCACTTATATATTTAATGCTGTCCAACAGTCATATGGTTGAGTAATTAAAGGTTGAACAGCCAAAATATTTATGATAAGCTTACCCCTTCAGAGCACATGGTCTCTATCATTTCTACTACTCAGTAGCTGAGTGGTCTAAAGCAAGCTTACGAATCCCAGTGCCCTTTCATATCCCTGGTTAGAATAACACTTGGGCAGATTCTAGTGCAATAGAAATTTGGTTGCTGGAGGCCTGTGATTTCCTCTAAGAGTTCTAGCTTCCTTCACTACCTCAGTACTGACTACCTTGATTTAAGATGGGACAAAAACACCATTTCTCCACTTCACACATTCTACAACTGAAGATTCATGTAATACAATTATTGTGTGTTTTTTGTTAAGTAGTTTCTTTGTGTTTGTTATATCTATTTGTACATGTACTACATCTATCTGTCTTTGTTTTCAGTTTCACCAACAGTTTACAGAACAATTACAAAACAAGAAATGGGAACAGAATATACCAGATGCTGGTCCAAGTCTGGGTCAGGTCAGTACCTTTGTGTAGCTAATACATTGTACATGTATGTTTTCTCATTTCAGCTATATGAAACATAACATTTTAGACAGAATGTTTTGAGGCAGTGGTTGTGACAATCATTCACAAATAAAATTCACAAAAATCATGTGACATCTACAAAGATGTACAATTTTATTGCCAAAACAAATACGTGTAGGCTTATTTTTCTTTTTGTCTTACAAAACATTGATTTCTTGCCTCAAGTTGTTATATGGAAGTTTGGCAGTAAAATCTAAGAGAATTCAAAATTAATGTAAAACATAGAAAAAATGGATTTTTTAAGATGATGATAGTAATGATGATGATGATGACAACAATGACGACGACGACGTCAGAGATATGAAGTGGCATTATCCCAACCTTTGACTGTAATAAAGTATGAATTTGAATGTGATCAATGAACAGGGGTAAAACATAGGTTTTACATTTCTATTATTATTGTCCAATAGCCACCATCTTGACAGTCTGTCACCTTGTTGGTGCAGCAATGTCAACATTTCAACATTTGTCTTAAATTTAATGTTTTCAAGCTATCAGGGTTCTGGATTTTGAAAAGTTAACAGCCTGACAATCCTCAACTACAAAGTAATTGATGTACTGATTTTGTCTATATTACAGGGTGCAAGACATCGAGCTGGTATAATGGGTATAGAGAGATCATTAAAACAAAGACAAAAGGCTACAGACCAGAATATATCTGTAGCATTTCAAGATCTGAGTAAACTTATAGATAGGGTATGTTATATGATTTTAAATGCATGTACATGTATGAACATGATGAACAAGATGTGTTTTTGGAGCAGGAGCAGGCACCTCTATTGTTGAATTAGTAGTTCTCATAGAAAATCAAATAACCCAAGCAATGTACAGTGAAACATTACTTTTTTTTTTAAATTCTAAATCACATGTAATAATAAAATCTTTTGGTAAAAATGACTTTGAGTTGTCAATGGTATTTTAAAAATGGCATTTTAGTTATTGTTCAAATGCATAAAATATTAATATGTATGTTTTAAGATGAAATGAAGGGTTGAACTTGGACTCAGATCTAGGATCAATGGGACTTACCCTTTTAGGTCAAGAGTAGGCAAACGCTGCATACATATATTGAATACAGAATGTCTATGTTTTCTATATTTATATTTATTGTAGGCCAAAGATATGGTATCTTTAACAAAGTCAATAGCAAATAAAATAAAAGAAAAGCATGGAGATATAACAGATGATGAGGTATATTTATCTGTCTGTCTGTCCTTCCATCCATCCATTCATCTGTCTGTCTATCTGTGTTGCCTCTCTCTCCTTCTCTCTACTTAAAAATAACTAGCATGAAAATTTTCTAATAACAGTATATACATGGATGTCCTTTACAACTTAAATATACAGGTTTTATGGTATAAATACAGGTATAGTCTATCAGCGATATTGTGGCAGAGCATTTATTAACATGGAAGAGTCTGTCTAATGTATAAAGTCTACGATAGGAATATATAAAAGGTGGAGTTGACAAACGAACCCAGGCGTGAATATATGTATACTACAACACAGCATTAATACCTATTGGTGTATAATAAACTTGCCTATGTCTACAAACAATCTGCCACAACATTGCTGACGGACTATTTTATACATACATACATGTGTAACATAATTTTATACATGTGTATTATAAGTTTTGTATCTATTTCAGACTATAAAATTTAAATCATATTTATTGAGTATGGGTATACCAGACCCTGTTACCAGGGAAACGCATGGCACAGGAAATAAATATTACACAGAATTAGCTAAACAGTTATCTAGTGTCCTAGAAACACAGTTAAAGGTAAGGTTTACCAGTATTTATAATAAAGACTATAAGATAGTGGTACATTCCAATAAAGAATAGAAGATCATGTCTCACTCAAAAATCTGCCATTACTTCTCTAGAAATGGAACCATGTTATTTAGAATAAACACATTGTATTTCACTGTGGAAGATACTGAAAATAGGGATGACACTAACTTGACTTGCATAACTTTCATACAATAAGACCAACAAATACTTTTTTTTTGTTGCAAATTTTAATTTTTCAAATTTGCCTCTTATGAAGGATTAATAAACATGCGAGGCTCATTCTCCAAACAGTATGAATGAAATGGCTTGATAAAATACATGTAGTTCTAATTATTATTTAAATGGATGGCAAGGCAAAAACACATCTGTATGTTTATGTTGTTAATATACTGCTTAAAGTGTAGTGCTAAGGTGTCTAGTCACTTGTGGTTAAATGGAAATTGTGCCCTATTGAAGACTGACTAGAACTTTTCCAATGAAACCATATTTATATTTTTGTGCCAACTTCTGCTAAGCTTATTTTTCAGAACCTTTCTTTTACATGTATTTTACACAGGAAGTTGGAGGTATCATGACATTAACAGATGTTTATTGTAGAGTAAACAGAGCAAGGGGAATGGAGGTAATGTTATATTTTATTAAACAACACTACAGCATCTTTTAATTGTAAATGATGATTGCATTTTGTTCTCATGCTCTGTTTGCTAGGCACCATTGGTGCTTTGATTAAACAACACTACAACATCTTTTCTCTGACATTAAGTGAATGGAGGTAATGTTTTATTATATTGAAAAACTTAGCAATATTGGTTTTCCAACATCAAGTTTTAGGGGAACACTTTCATCAGATTCCAAAGGAGGCCTACAGACCCTACATGTATGTGATGTGATTTATAATTATTTGGCTGTTTTGGTTTTTCTTTTATTTGTGTTGTGTTGTTTCTTGGTTAAATACTTTGGCTATTGTCAACTACCTCGTACATACCATACTCTTTAGTTGAAATTGTACAGTAAAACCTTGATTCATTGTCACCTTTTGTTCAGTCAGATTTTGACAGTATAAAAAGGCTTGGCTGGAAACCAAGGAAGAAGAAAAACATAAAAGAAATAGACCATTGAACTTAAAGATACTGTGACTTTAAACAAGGTGGCATAGTTATTGATGTGCATTATGATGCGGTTTTACGGTGGTGATAAGAGATGTTGAAAAGTAATCAAGGGGCATTAAAGGGCATTATAACAAGTTATACAGTACTGTTACAAGAAGCAAGATGGCAAAGTTATCAAGGAGCATTATAACAAGCTATAGCAATATGTATTTATATTTTGTAGTTATTATCACCTGAAGATTTACTGAATGCCTGCGAGATGTTAGAATATTTAAATCTACCTGTCAGGTAATAGTATAATAGTTACTATAACCATATACTCATTCACCAACTCCAGTCCATATTGTCCATCATTAGGAAATCTTTAATGAGTTTGTTAGTGCATTTAAAATATGAAACTTACAATGATTCTCTTCTGTAAGAATTCCTTAATTAATCTGTTTATAATGTTAAACCACTTAAGAACTATTGGCACAATTAAACTTTCTTTAATAACTTAAATGTGTAAATTACAGAAGAGTTACACAACCTTCAGCTACTTACCGGTATGGTATATTTGTTAAATTGCACCAAAAGAAATGGATACTATAGCCAAAATACAATATATTTAGACAAATCAATAAGTTTCAATGATTAAAGATAGTTAAGTATAACCCTGGTCTAAGAAAACTTGCTTGCTCAATGTGATTAATGTTTCTATTTATTTTTGTACGATTCAGATTACGGACATTTGACAGTGGTGTTATGGTATTACAGCTTCAATCACACAGTGAAGAAGAGGTTATAGATAAAACCATGAAACTGGTAGGTATTCTAAACTCAATAGGTTTCGCAGCTGTACCATGTGATACCCCCATTTGTGCGGAATTATTATTTTCAATGGATATGGAATCATATCAGTTTATATTTTCCAGTATAAATGATGATATACCAGGAATTTGTGGCGTAAATATTTTCCATAACAATTGGCACAAACGTTCACCAGTTCATACTCAAATTACTTTTTGCAAGTTCAAAAATATGTAAATTAATTAATTGAATGTAGTTTATGTCCAAGTCAAGAATACTTCACTTATATTGAGATGTCACCAGTTGTTGGTGAAGTGACAGAATTTCTTTTACGTTTGCAGTGTATTGAGGGTTCTTTAAAGTGTCATGCCTACTGTGACATGGAGCATTGATTTTAAAGGTTTCAATGGTCTCTTTGTTGCTTTGCCCCTAGAGCAATATGCAGGGACGGTTCTTTAACATGCCATGCCTGCTGTGATACAGAGCATCAGGTTTTAATAACTCTTCTGAAGGCCGCTGTGACTTTCATTTCTGAATGCAGAGAGCTTGGGTAATTTAGAAGATGAATTTTAACACACGACATCTTTATTCTAGTTTTGTCAAATATGTTTATTTGTAGTGCAATAAAAGATTAAAGATTGCACACTATTAAATTGATGTTCTTTAAAATTGTATATAATTTAAGGTTTAGGTTACTATAATTTAGGTTATGACAATGAAGTCAGTTTTATAGTTATGATTGTTATTATAATTATTTTTAGGTTGAAGATAAGAGTTCAGTAACAGCTGAAGAACTTTCACAGATAGCAGGAGTGTCTGTTATATTGGCCAAAGAAAGGTTAGTTAAAGCACCTGCTTTTCTTTTTAAAGGTTTATAATGATACACTGAAAAATTTGAAGCACAAAATAATCCAAAGACAGTACATAACAAGTAAAACTACTTGCTGTAGTTTTTCTCAGTTGCTAAATGTCATACCTCATGTCCCATTTACCTTAAATAAATATGAAGATCTTTTTAGGAAATATGAAGTGTCAAGTTGCCAACGAGTACATGTATATTTATATTTGGCCATTGTTGATTGAAAATATTCTTTCTCATTTTTGTGCCCGGAAAATGCAACACTTCGTGTGTCCACCCATTTCACTTTTCCATGGGGTTTGTCAAATTTTTTACACAATTTTTAGTACTATATACATGTATATAAATTACTGACCAGGCTGAATTTTCAGCACAATTCAGTAAGTAAAATTTAATCAAATTATATTTATTTTTTATTTAAATTTTTTATTACATGTACATGGTTGTATATAGATTTTTTGCTCCACAACATGGCAGGACATTGTTATTTAATGTCCCATCAGATGTCCTTATTTTGGTTAATAATATACATGTATGATGTAACATATTGTGTCTGGCATCATCACCGCATGGCTGTCCAAAATTTAACACACAAAAAACACAAATGTAAATAGTGCCAGTCAAGTTATTGTTGTTGTTAATACTATACAATGAATGATTTTTTTTTTTACATATTTTGCAGGTTATTACTGACAGAAAAAGTTGGAGGTTTATGTAGAGATGAAACAGTTGAAGGACTTAGATTTTATCCAAATATGTTTTTGAGCCGACCCGATTAAGTGTTATTAAGTGTAATTTAGATATACTGTATATTGAATCAACTAAATTATAATAAACTAAGGCATTGAAACAAGTACATAATGTAGAGACAAGTGCTTGAATGGAATTGTGGCAGAAATAATTATCATGAACCAATATATTGTTCTGAATATCAAGATGATAGAGACAGTTTTGATATTGTGTATTATACAGCAAAACCTCGATTGATTGCCAAAACTTGTTCAGTCAAACTTTGGCATTATAAAGGGGTTTGGTGATAAATCCAGGGAGACTTTTAAGGAATAACATTAAAGAAACAAAAATTTGGAACTTCAAAATAGTCTGTCATTAAGTTAGGTGGCAAATCTATCGAGGGACATTATAGCCAGGTTTTACTGTATACAGTTAAACACTGATAACTTGAGAGTGTATCGAGGAGTTCAGATTTTCTAATTCAAAATAACAACATTAGAACTAGGCAGTTATACAAATTCCACAGGTGTCAGTTGTTCAAAGCCTGTCAATGATTAGTTTAATCCATTGATTACCGGTAGTCAAAATTTGAACTTTGCATAATTTAAGATATTTTTAAACTAAATGTTGATACATTGAAAATTAATAAAAAATTCCATCAAACTAAAGAAAATTGCAATAAAACTATGGCTTCGATAATGATATTTTTATTCATGTTTTAAATATCTGCTAATCACCGATTACTTGTAAACTAATCAAGCTTCAAACAACTGGATCCAGATATCAACCTTTGTGGTTCTTCTGGACAGATATCCAAATTGATAAAAATATTTAGCTGCCATTTAAGGACTGTGTGATGTACTTGGGCAGTTTCAGCTATTTTATTACCTTGTTACTTCATTTCCCAAAATTCCTATGCAACTTTTCCAGAATTACTGTCTAATATGATGTACATGAATTATTACTTGCTAAAGACTTCTTGTAATTTTAGAATTATTTTTTTAATCATTTACTGGTTCAAACACATAATATAGACAATGCATTTTTTAAATGTTAAAGAGTACCCATAATCATACAATAATTAACAAACTAGATCAAGTTTTTGTGATAACCTATGTGACCATTGGTAACTGAAAATGCACAATTACAAGGACTTCTCTTAGTCATTTATTAGTTCATGTATAAAACTGTATGCATCCGTACATCCACCCTTATGTGGCATGGGAAGGCAATTTCTTTATGAATAACATTAAATATTATGATAAATACATGTTTATGCTTTTATTGTTCAAAGTTTTGAATGACCAAATGATGTAAAATATTTATGACATCAGTATGATCAAGTTGAGTTGAGTAATGGTGTTTAACGTCCCAGTCAAGAATATTTCACTTTTATCGAGACGTCGTTAGCTATAGGCGAGGGTGCAGAAATTTTGTCTGTGCGTTGCGTTGATGGCATTATACAGCAGGGTTCTTTATCGTGCCAAGCCTACCAAGACACGAGACCTCGTTTATTTTAAGTTCCATCCGAAAGAACCGCGAGTTATTTCGTAAAGCCGAGTGCTTGGCGAAAGAACAGTCACTACCCACTTTTAAGTCTTGGGTCAGACCCGGCTGGAGTTCGAACCACGACCTCCCACTTATGGAACTAGCATTCTACTAATTGAGCTACCGCAGTGGTTAGTATGATCGAGGATTACATGATTGTAACGATACTTGTCATACATGTATGGTGCTTTACAACCCTGTCAAGATTCTTTATGTTATATTAAGACACTGATCTTCAGTGTGAAAGAATATGCTGTACCTGGAGAAAACCACCAACCTATTGAAAGCACACAGACAAACCTTTTCACAATAGGATATTATGGTGTGGTATTCAACCTAGGTGTAAAAAAGTACTGATCCATTTGCACAATGAGGGACCATGAGTTAATTTCCGATTTGTTTGCACTTGGCTTTCAAGTTACATCAATATTTAGGAACAAATATTACTTCCTCTTAGTACTATTTCAACCAAATCTATCAAAAAAACAGCATACCTCCCCTGCATATGCAGTCAATAAAAAATTTCAAAAAAACATAATGTTATTGCTTTTTAACATCTTTAATAATTTGTTCAAAATGTATGATGGCTTGATCTAGATTGATAAAAGAAGAATAAAAATACATCACAAATAAAAATCTTTATTAATAAAAGATCCATGACCCTTATTACTCACCGGAAGAACAAATTTGTAAAGATTTCCAGCATTTCACATTTTTATGGAGGTCTAAAAGAAATATAACCTTTATAATTGTGCAAATTTAAAACCCCTTGAAACCAAACATGATTATTACCAAACATCAAATCTGGCCCAGTAGTTTTATCAGAGATTTAAATGTAAAAAGTTTACAAATGATTCTCAATGGACAGTTGATTATCATGATAGTCTTTTGGTTCTGGTGAGCTAAAACATATCACAAATTATGAAATTATACATGTTTCAACATGAAAGGTTTTTACTCATGAATAACCTTGATAATAACAAAACAGCCTTTTGTCTGCATTTTTTTCACACAATGATATGCACAAGCTGCCATATGAAGAGAAAGGCATTTCATGATACATTTGTATATCCTTTTAGCTAGCCATGTAATGCCTTTACAACTATATTTTCTTTGGTATACAGCCCCTCTTAACAACTTGTTCAAGTAGTACAAGTACAAATATATAGTTTCAGTTCACATAATATCACAGTTCTCGTGTATATCTTGTCTTTGACATCAGATTGGCTCTGTCTGTCAAGACATGTTAATGCTTTCAGTCCACATAACATCACAGTATAACCGCTCTCCCGCGCTTGACTGGCTCTGTCAAGACTTCTGTGGAATACCAATGAGAAGATTGTTTTTAGGTGTACATATTAATGGTTTCAGTCCACATAATGTCACAGTATAACCACTCTCCCGTGCCTGACTGGCTCTGTCTGTGTCCACCAGGTTCATACAATATTTACCTGTAAGTAAAAACAATAATGGTTATCACTCTAGAACTGAAAGATTCAAATTTTCAGAGGCCTCTATGGCCAAGTGGTCTAATGAACTAACTTTCGGATCAGTCTTATTACTGCCTAGATTTACATCCCATTTAACCATACCCTACTGGGAAAAATTTCAAGTTCACTTGCTGTTTTCTTCTGACATTCTATTTCTCCCAAGATCCCGAACAGGTCATCTCTATATGTTTACTCTGAGCACTTTTCTTCACCACAATCCTAGAACTGATGACCACTTTGAAGTAAATGTAATAATCTCCACTGGAGCATGAAACATCAAAACTATCAACCATTTCATTTTCATGAACGAACTCAACCTGTGTTTTATCTAGATATAAATGTACTAAATACAGTTAAAATTCATTTAACAAAAAAATGAAATTAAGAAAGACGGATGGATGGACAAAAAGAAATCATTTAAGCTAGTTATGGAGAAGTTTATATAATAAATTACTGGAAGTACCTTGTTCTGCTAAAGCTATATTAAATTCTGTTTGATCAGCTGCATGTCCTAATGTAAGGTAATCCTAAAATGTAAATAAAAGCAATAATTTATTTACAGAGTCCCCAAAGCACTACTTTTCTCAGACATGAATCATAAAAAATACAATATTATTTATCATTATATTTAAGGACATCCTCCTGTCATGTGATACTCCATAATCTGTTAAGGCTGTAGTGCTTTGACAAAAATTGTATTGGAATATATTGCCAACTTCGTGAAGTATGAATTTTGAATGTATAGCATTAAAACAATGAATGATTTCAGCAACTAGAAACATCAAGCTTTCATGCCTTACCACAAAATAAAACAAATTATTTCTGTAAAGAATATTGAAACAACCTGACTAGAATGAACGAGAAAATGACTAAATAACACTTCTGTTAGATTAGATCATAGTAATTTGACCACGACACAAAATTTTGTACTGCCAAAAAGCTTATCCATGCAATTCATATTGCAGTACCACTGGTATGGCCTTTTATACTGGTTATACAGGTATTTTGTTACAGCCCTATATAGTAAAACATGAATATAACAAACACACTTACAACAAATAAGTCTAATATTGGACCTGGTCGCTCCTCTATATAAGTCTATTTATTTATTTGACGAAGTCACTATAGCAAAGTAAAAAATAATTCTCAGGGCTTCATTCTAAATGTGTTTTACTGTATCCTGTTTGTGGAACTTTATTTTCATTGGAGTTGACGTATTACATAATACTAGATAACATTTGTGTGGAAACTTTTTTATTTACCGGTATACTGAACATGGGAACACGTAAATTAATGTTTTAGTGCAAAAAATATAAACATTCCATGAATTAACAATGATAACATTTGTTTCAAAATGTTCCACAAAATCAGAAAAGGTTTGTGGTAGATCATTTATATCAGAAAACCTAAAGTGATCCCTAACAAATACCTTACCTTACTAGTAATTTTGGCATTCTTGAACAGGTTGCTTCTGGGATATGATATCAAATGAGTGTTTTGTACACCACCATAGCAACAAGGGCAGATAACAAAGGCTGCATTATGATTAAGGCACTGTTGTAATACCATATCTGTGGCAACTCCACAGGCATGTAAACAAACACCAATATCAAATCTTCCTTTGAAGTAGTCCATGTTACACTACAAATAAGCATAGCATTTACACAAATGTTACGCAATACAAATGTCTTGTTTTCAATAAGGTCACTTAGGTTAGATTTCTATTGAATGGAAATACCACTATGGTAGCTCATCTGCAGTAGGTAAAGTGCTCACTCTGTATGTGGGAGGTGGGAGTTTAAACCCCAGCCAGGTCTGACCAAGACTTTAAAATAGACTGACTATTCTTTCACCATGCACTTTGCATTTAGAAATAAAAGTCAAAAGGTCAGTTGGTAGAGTGCATGTTTTGTTTGTGGGAGTTCAAACTTCAGCTAAGTCTGACCAAGACTTGAAAATACATGTAGACAGTGACTATTCTTTTGGCATGCACTTGGCATTAAGAAATAAGTCACAGTATCCATCAGAAAAGACCTGAAAAACCAATATCCTATGTCATGGTAGGTATAGCACGCTAAAGAACCATCACAGCATATTTTCTTATGTGCATTGCAAAGGTCAAAATTTCTGCACCTCCACCTATAACTGGTGATGTCTCAATATAGATAAAGAAAATACAGAAACTTAAAACTCAGAAGAGCCATCCAACGTTAGTAAGATAACAGATACATTTTCACAGGTATGATGTGGTGCTGCCCAGATTTGAACTTGGAGACTAACTGCTGAAATATGACTTTAACCATGTGACTTACACAACCTTGACTGTATCACACATATAAAGAAAACTCATAAATATACATTTTCACAGGTAAGGTGTGGCTCTAGACCCAGAGACCTTTCGGTATATCACCTTAACCACTTGACTTCCACAACTTCAAATATACTACAAAAAGGCTTTCAAATATATAAACAAAACCCATTGTATACCTGGAATAAAGTGACATTGGAAAGGTTAAGTTTATCTATCCTGGCTTTAGCTCTCATAAGTGATTCTTCTTTGTTCTCAATTAGATATATCTGAAAACAAAAAAGTCATGATAATTAATGTTCTAAGTGATGGTGTAAAACAAAAACATTTACAGAAATATTTACAATGGAAAAAGGATTTACATGTTTGAATACAATATTGCAGTGATATTAAAATCAACAATTCCAATTACTGTAACATTTGTAAATTAGAATCCTCATTTACCTGTATTACATATGAATTAGGAGCATTCAAGAGAAATCTGAAATTAACCATAGTTCAAAAATCAATTTCAGGATAAATACAGTAAAAACTAAAAAAAACTGTGAGCCACAAGCTCACAAAAAATACCCCCCGCTCCCCCCACATAAAAAAAATCCATCAAATCAAATTTTTAAATAGAAGGTGCACATCTACATTATATCACAAAGATTGTGTGAAAGTTTCATGAAATCCATTGAAGGGTTTAGGAGAAGTTGCGGATAAGAGATAGGTACCCTAAGGTGTAACAGAAGGACAGACAGACAGACACCCCTATCACTATATACCCCCCCCCCCCCCAATTTTTAAGCGGGGGTATAACAACTGTAAATAGGGCCTAAGCTTCATAACAAATCAAGGGGTTAAATAACTAACATCTACAGGCCATATAGGTTAAGATTAAGAAAATATTTTCCCTGTATTAGTGTATTTAGTGTACAGGTTAATTATTAATTTACCTTACAATCTGGCAGTAAGTATGCAATAACTATCCCAAGATGTCCCTGAAATAACAAAAATAAATATATGTATAAATGTATAATCAGAATCATGTATACATTTATAATTATGAGTGGAGTTTTACACCCTAGTCAAGATATTCAAGACTTTCACTTTTATTGAGGTGGTCAGCTTTTGGAAGGTAAAGGAAGTGCTCAGAGAAAACCACTGTCCTTCACAACCAAACTGACAAACTTTCTCATACTAGGATCTGGGAATCAGACCTAGGTGGTATGAGGCATTGTGTACAAGATTTAGACCACTAGGCAACCAAAGCCTCTTGATACAATATGAAGATTTTGTGAGAAATAAACATCATATACATGTACATTTTAAAAATTTCTTATTGCACTTTCCTGTATCCTCCACCATCCTTGAACTGACCACCTCTATACAAGTGAAATACTTTTGACAAGGGTATAAAACACCATTTCTCTAATCTACTCAAAAACATAGAAAGCTATCACAACTAACTACATTTTTGTACCAGTGTATTTTTCAAAAGAGATAGGAGGACATGTTAAGATTCAGGATCTGGGAAATAAAACTGATTTATTTTGACTTACCCCTCCACTACAGAAATCCACAATTTTGTCTCCAGGTTTGGCTATTTCAATCACTGCTGTCACTAAGTTTTCTACCTGCTGACATTTTTTCTTTACTCTTTTATTTGGTAGATCTAAATAAATATTAAGACAAATTATAAATCTCCAGAAATGTTTGATCCATCCACAAATGAAGCAGACACAATATTGGGAATTCCAGATGGACAAGGTGATCTACCGTAGTTTTCCACAAATTTAAAATTATTTGTAGTGAAATTTCCAAAATTTAAGAAAATAAAGTAATTTTTAAAGTTTTCCCCCACAAATTTGGTAAAATAGCTTAATTTTTGAAAGAATTTCTCAGAAATATGTAGTCAATGACGATTTTAGCTACCAGGAATGAAAAACATAGGATGATTCCTATATACCATCTAAGTTTTGTATGCAGAATATTGATTTACCATTATTATTATAAAAGCATACTTTTTACAATGACGATGTTCATCTGAAACTAACAGCATTGTATCGGTATATTTTTTTATTTATACACTATACATGTATGTACAATTCTCACCCCAGGAGATGAACCCATGGGCCTCAACCCAATGTAAAATTGGAAAACTGTTCAAAATAATGTTGGTGGGGTGATATTTTACATGACTGAGAGTAATACATGTATCTCCTAATATAACAGTACTACATGTACTACTTACCATTCCCTGGACTAACAACAGGTGGTAGATCATTCCACTCTATCTCCACACTATCATCTTTTGGATGTCTTCCAACTTTAACCTGAATATCTCCAACCTGAATAAAAAAAAGAGTAATGATTTAAAGTCTTGTCTGGCTCTCATATTTTGGTATTTTAATGGACTATAACATGTCAAACGATGGATCCTAAATCGCTGTGCCAGTTTACATCACACTCTGATAAAATACAGTTACAATAAATACATTACTGAAGTAACTTCATGCTATGCACTGACTGATCAATAGTCTGAAATTATTGAAAGTGTCCAAAATTACAATACTGGTCACCTATAATTCCAACAGACTTGAATCTCAAAATTTCAACATTTTCTATTAAATATAAGAGAATTTGCAACACTTTTATAATGTTATATAAAAGTGACTCCATGCTATCTATAGACTGGTTGATTTTCTGAAATTACTGCCAGTTAAATAATGGTGTTTTATGTCCCAGTCAAGAATATTTCACTTATTTTGAGATGTCACCAGCTATAGGCGAAGGTGCAAAAAGTTTGCCTGTGCATTGGGCTGATGGCATTATACGGCAGGGTTCTTTATCGAGCCAAGCCCATCGTGACAAGGAGTCTCGTTTATTTTAAGTTCTCATCTGAAAGAACCGTGACTTTTATTTTGTAATGCCAAGTGCTTGGCGTAAGAATAGTCACTACTCACTTTCAAGTCTTGGGTCAGACTTGGTCAGGGCTCAAACCCAGGACCTCCCACTTACGGAGCAAGCACTCTACCAACTGAGCTACTGCAGTGGTTTGAAATTACTGAGAGAATCCA
Source organism: Anadara kagoshimensis (assembly GCA_021292105.1). NCBI lineage: Eukaryota > Metazoa > Mollusca > Bivalvia > Arcoida > Arcidae > Anadara > Anadara kagoshimensis. The sequence continues at coordinate 58,194,837 of CM037873.1, read as the reverse complement.
AAATTACAGGTAACCTGAAATTCCAATAGGCCAGAATCTCAAAATTTCAATGTTTTCTATAACACCATACTCAGTACAAGAGAATTTGGTCGGACTGAAAAGTTACAGTTGCAGAGTATATCTACTGACCTTAATTTTATCCAGAGCAGCTGCCACATCTGGTTTTATTGCCCTGTACTTTGATCTACATCTCCGACTACAAGAAGAAAAAACATAAAAATTTAAACTTCATCTCCAACTACAACTATGATAGATCAGTTGGTAGGGGACTTGCTTGGTATGTGGCAGATCATGTGTTTGAACCCAAGCCAGGGTCTGACCAAGAAAAAATGTAGTGACTGTTCTTTGGCCAAGTACTTTGCATTTAGAAATGAAAGTCATGGGGTTTTTCAAAGAGACCTTAAAACCAATGACCCATGTCACAACTAGCATGGCATGTTAAAGAACCCTCCCTGCGTAATGCCCCTGGTGCAAGACAAAGGTAGAAATTTCTGCAACTTCATCTATAGCTGGTTACATCTCGATATAAGTGAAATATTTTTGACTGGGATGTTAAACTCCATTCAATCAATCATTTCACGAAGAAATGAAAAAAAATAAAACTTAATTGATTCAGCTTTAACAGGACAAAGCATCTTCATCTAAATAAATCAAAAAGCCCATTACCAAACTATCCAAATCTGTAAAATTGTGTACAGAAAGATTAAAAAGTTGTGACTACATGTCCAAAGGAGGTTCATTGTTAAAGAGACTCATACAGATATCTTTATTCCCTGTGAAAGTCTCTATAGACACATAACACATACCAGTATACAGTCAAACCTGTCAATAACCGCCACCCAATGAAACCAGTAAAAGTGACCTTTTTGGGCATGTGGCCTTTATATACAGGTTCAAATAATATGAAACAAAAAGAACAATTGAGATACAATTCTACTGGCCTTTATAAGCAGGGGTCTTTATATAAGAGGTGGCCTCTAAGGCAGGTTGGACTGTATACATGCATATGGGAATTTATTATACATGTACCTTAACTCCATCTCATCATCATCAATCTGTTCTTCTAATTTATCTGGGATTCTAAACTCTAAGTCCAATTTCTTGTCTAATCTATCGTTGGAATGGATTCTGTTGATGTCATATTTACAACATTTAGAGGCAGACTGAATTCTTGGAAGGCTACACATGTGATCAAACCATTTGATTATGTTTGGGAGATTTTGTGTCAGACAGGACCTATCATATGAAAGACTTTCCTGTTAAAATAGAAATAAATTGGTTCAATTACTCTATACTTTTATGTTATAAAGGAGATTGGTAATTCATAAAGGAAGGCTTATATGGGAAAACAGATGTTTTTGAACATTAAACTGTGGAGCTAAGAGAAGTACCATAGGAGCCAAGAAACATTCATACACGTTTTACCCTATTTCTATAAACATTTCAAAAATTTTAAATAAGGCAGAACTTCAATAATGTTTAACACGAATGTCATTTTCTTAAAATTTTTTTTCCTTTTCTAGAATTTGTTCAATAAACTAAAATTAAATAAGATTGAAGTCCATGCATGTTCTGTGCCCCACTATTTGTTTGTCGTGAGGAAAGAATTATATTAAACAGGAAAAACTTACCAGTAAATGATAAATATATGAAAACAATACAAGATCTGCTATGGTTATTGATATCCCTTCTGAATACTGATGAACAAGATCTATGTCAAATAAGGTTAATTTTTTCAAAAATGATGACAAATCATCAACATCAGAAAACATATCTCCATTTAAACAGTCACACAGGTTATCACTCTTTGCTGATTTTGTGTCTTTATTCTTTTCTAACTTTGATTCTAAGCAACAATTAACACTCTGATTCTGACAATCTGTTCCCTCGTCGGAATGTTCTGATTTAGACTGAAAGCTCTTTGAATTAACCCGGTATTTCAAAATGTGATGAGGATGTTGCATTTCTCGTTCAAATTTAAACTGTGATAAATCTGTCTCAGAGTTGAACGAATCTGCTTCTTTATTAAATGCTATGGCTAATACACGCTTCAATTTATCATCGTTATGAATTCTTGGTGGCTTTTTGAAATGCCACTCCAGTTTCATAACATCTTCTGGAAGATTAACTGTATATCTGGAATTATCCTCCTTTGGGGTGGACAGTAAATTTCTGAAGAAAAAAAAAGATTTCAAACATATTTCTATACTAAGTAAATGAAACTTATGTTTACATAGAATTCATACAAAGATAAAGATGAACAATTTTGTTCTGCATGACAATGGCATCAAATTTCAAACTTTAATCAACAACTTAACATTACTTTCACCAACCAGCAGACTGACTATATGGACTTTTGCAATTGCATTAGATTTTATCTCTAATCAGTGATTTCAGAGAGGTGGTCAAGTTTCACTGACATCTACCCAACAGTTTTGGAGTCTAATGCATATATTTATTAAATCAAATTAACAACTGGCTGTTATAAACAGGTAAATGATAAAATGAAATATATAGCAAAAGTGATTGGGACCGGACAAAACTTACCACTATATTCTCGTACCCCGGACAGAAAAATCTCACGCACACACCAGTGCTAGATTTTTCTGTCTTGTCCAGTTTGTCTGGTACTGCCTCACGCGATAATTGAACAATCAGGATGACGTAGCTGCTAATTGTGCTTGATGTCATCAAAGCAAAAGGTTTCTTTATTTATTTTTTAAAATGTGTTTTATTTAATTTTTTATTCAGAGCCTCGATTGGGATATATGTTACATCACATCACCCTCGACTGAGATCATATGGTATCGGTCACAAACAGGTGACAGATTCTATTAGACAGGATGTTGTGATAGACATGTTTGACTGTATAGTCTATATATTGCTTAAGTATAAATTTACCTGATATGACTGATAAGATCAGAGATGGTTTGAGGTAATTCAACTTCACACAGTTTAGTCCATCCAGACACCTGAAATAAATTACCATTTGATTATCTAATGAATCTCAAATAAATATGAAATAATGCACTTGGCATATAAATAGGAGTGGAAGAGTATAGTTTAATGCACCAGTAAAGATTCTTTTGTACATATTGAGGCAGTCAGTTCATGGATGGTAAGGGAAATAGGAGTGCAAAGAGCAAACCTCCGACCTTCAGCAAGTGAACAGACTTTTCTTAGGATCTATCAAGTGGGATTTGGACCTAGGTGATGTGATCCATAAGTGGGTTATTTAGACCACTCAACCAACTGGGACCCAAAATGGCATATGGTTTCACTAAAGAACATTCATGGGACTTAAAGAAATACAATAAATCCTGTCTTTATAGTTTATATAGTACCAAGGGTGGTATCTATAGCAGGTTTAATTGTATAGACAAATGGTCTTCTATACAGAAGGTGGTCAACATGATGCAAGGGATCTTACACAGTGGTCTTAACAAGACAGTTGGTCTTTTTATAGAATGTAGCCACACTACACCACAGTAGTGTGCTTTACTCTATAGGCAGGTGGTATATATATACACAAGGCGGTGGACGTAGCATATTTAACTGTATAGACAGGTGGTCACTATAGCAGGTTTTATTGAATAAGTTTTTACCTCAGCACATGCCTTCAAACTTCCAGCTCTGAATCCCTGAAAATAAACAATAGTGTGGACATGTTTTATCATGTGACCAACTGTATGTACCATATTTGTTTTGTAATGAATCTATTATTTCTGAACACAAATAGCATTAACATTATATAACAATTTTACAATTTTACATACAATAGAGTAAATTTTGTTGTCAGATTATCTGAAAAATCCTTGAGTGCTTTCATATCAGGGTAGAATATCAAATACATTCATTAATTGATGGATTGAATTAGATTGGATAGTTGTTTTTATGTCCCAGTCAAGAACATTTCACTTATATTTTGACATCACCAGCTACAGTGAATTTGCATTGGTTTTTAAGGTCTCTTCAGAAAGACTGCATCACTTTCAAATGCTTGGTGAAAGAACAGTCACAAGTTATTTTTAAGCCTTGGTTGGACCCAGTTAAAAGTTTGAACCCCAACATCCAACAAAGAATAGATTAACAGCTCTAATAAAACCAGGGACGATAAAGGATTTGACTGATATTTTTATAGCATATTTTGCTAAGCTCAAATTTAGAACCTATTCTTTGTCTTTAATTTTAATTACAAAAGCATAATAACTTTATGTAAATTTTCAACATGCTTATTTAAGAGACAATTTAAATAATAGTAACAGCTACAATTACCAATATACTTATGTAAACAGTATGGTGACAAAAGTCTTATATTTATGCCCCTGTCAATATTTTTTACTTATATTGACTGAGGCAGTCAGTTCAGAGAGAGAGAAAGAGAGAGAGAGAGAGAGAGATTTAATTACAAAGCCATTATCTACAATTACCAAACTTAAGTGTTTATAACAAAATTACCAGTGTATAAATATAAGTGTGAAATGATTAATCCTGAAGGAAACTGACTCTAATACAATATCATATATACAGGAAATATCCGATTATTTAAGTAATAATTAAAACATGTTACAAAAAACAGCTAACTAAGACCAGGTCTAACACAATTAAATAATTTCTTGATAATTAATCTTTTTTCCTCATGAACAATTTTTTTGATTTCTCTATCTTTTACTCGTTTTTTCCAAATTTGGTTCTATTAACTTTTTTCTTGCTTATTTCATATTTAAATTAAATTTTGGGGGAAATTTGGATGGAATAGTTTGTCACTAATCATTGTTTTTCCATTTTAATTATTATTCAATTATTATTGTTTTGGTACAACCTATTCTGAGGCCAACTCAAACTATTCCAATGACTCATAATTAAGAGTCAAGACACCTCTATGGAGCCAAACCAAACAAGAATTCTGAATGTCCCCACACAAGAAAAAAATCATATTGTTGGCTTGTGGCTACAAATCACAAAGGAATAAAAATTTCCCACAAAATTTTATCTTAATCTGTAACTTACAAAGGTATACTAGCATACCAAACATGAGGTTCAATATCTGCAAGCATTTAGCTTAATGTCAGGAAAGGTTTGTTGTTTATTTTAAACTTCAAGTCCAATGAACGTTATTCATATCATCAATTTGTCTGTATGATGGACAGAGTGCAAACCCACAATATTGATGTTGGTAACAGATACACACAGATATTAAAAGAGTACAATTTTTATATATTTATTATTTATAAGTCCTGTTGTATCATCGTAAATTTGTCTGTATGATGGACAGAGTGCAAACCTACAATATTGATGTTGGTAACAGATATACATAGATATTAAAAGAGTACAATTTTTATATATTTTTATAAGTCCTGTTGTATCATCGTCAATTTGTGTGTATGATGGACAGAGTACAAACCTACAATGTTGGTAACAGATATACAGATATTAAAAAAGTACCCTTTTGTGAATTTTCAAAGTCCTGTTTTATCATAATGTTGTCTGAATGATGGACATAGTGCAAACCTACAATATTGATATTGGTAACAGATACACAGGTATAAAGAGCACTGACAAACCACCTGAGGCAGCTACAGACAAGCTCATGACACGGAGCAAATATTGACTAAAACAGACAGAGATAAAAAAACAATCAGTAGTTGACAGTAGACTATACAAAACTAACAAATACAGTGTTCAAACCAGAGTGAAAGTTAGGGGAGGGGGGCATTGTGGCCCAACAGGCGTGAAATAAGACAGGGTATATTTTTCAAAACTGAGTCAATAGTATAGTTTGATATATTGATAATCTTTACAGATTATACAGCATAAATGCCCTGTGTCATCTTTGTTTAACCTTTACCAGGAATAGAGCATTATTTTCTCAACACTTGACCGAGATTGAAAACATGGGCCAGGGTTGTCCCATTTTTGTGAGCCAGCATTTCTATTTTTTCGGCCAATGTCACAATGGCTTCATCTAGATTTAACTCTGCAACATAACAAATTTAATATAAGTATACTCACTAACAACTGTATATACTGTTCATCTGGTTCTTGTGTATGTTTGATACGGACTATCTGCCTGATTGTACAACATAGACCTGATCTAATTAATGAGCTACTAGTATCTTCTGTAACAACAACAGGTAATATGCAATCTTGATCAGAATCCTCAATAAACTGAAATCTATAAATAAACAAGAAACATGAGCTAATTATGAAACCATGGTAACAAAAATGTCAAAATATTCATATTTTTTTCAAACTGTAAACCAAAAACTTGTTATAAGGACCAACATAAAAACCATGGTAACTAATTTTTTTTAAATTATATCATACATGTACATGTATTTAATGTGATGTTAACTAAAGACTAGCTATTATTACTGAATCCCTTAAATGATCGTTATAGATGGGTATAAATGTGTAGTTTATTTATCTATGAATTTATATTTCCATTACACAACATTTATCTTCTGGTGTGTACTACAAGCATACAGGGATTAATATTAACAGGGGTCCAGTAGCCCATGTCCCCCAGAAATTTGTCTGGGTCCCCAAAGTGTTAAAGATTTTTGTTATGTACATGTATTTCCATTGCAACTTATCTTCAAAAGAGAGCTGGGCCCCTAACTCAAAATAGTTAAGCTTTATCCCTGGCATACATGTTTACAGTTATGGTATGTCCAAGATTCCAAAGATTTTGACCATTTTAAAACCTGTCCTGCCAGGACACAAAAAATCCTGGAATTTTTAACCTATCCCAAATTTTGAAAAACCCACCAATTTCACTTCACAGTACACCAAAGGTAAATAGGTCCAATCCTGCAAAAGTAGATCCTTGCACAAGAAAGCAAAATTAAACCCCTCCCCAATACTCTGCTTTTTTCCATCATCCCAGAAACGGTCACTGCATAAAAATCAAAGAATCATAATCAACTGCAACATAAAACACCAACAGGTAACTGACCACTACACTTACCTAAAACCATCCAATACATCTAAGCTGATACCAACACTCTGTTTCTGATTGAGTCCATCATTAACAAACACAAACTCCAACTCATCTGGGGTACAGTAACAGGCAACAAATAAAATGGAGCTAGATGACAAAGGCACAGAAATTGTGCTTGAATCCTTTCTTGAGCCAGATAGGTAAACTTTTGTAAGCGTCATCTTTTCTCTCTGCAAATTATAAACTTTGATAAAACTAAATACACACTAAAAAATAAATAAAAATGTCCAAATGTACACATCTGTATTTAATTTTTTATGAATTTTTAACATTTAGGTGTTGAAAAATGCATCTTAACCATTTTAAAGTCCTGTTACAGTGGTTAAAGTACTTAAGTTTCAAGACATTAGGACAAGTGTATCAGAAATAGAAAACAAAAAGGGAACAAAGGACTATATGCTAGTGCTCTACCAAGTGAGCTACCTCTAGACGGCTACAACCCCCCCCCCCCCCACCCCCTTTTTTTTATTTTATTTTTTATTTTTTTTATTTTTTTAATTTATTTATTATTATTTTTTAGTTTTCAATTTTCATGCAAGTGGGAAATCTCAACCCAAACTTCAATCAGATGGACTTTTTCATAATGTGGCCACAAGTCCAATATACAGTAAAACCTTGATTCATCGCCACCATTTGTTAAGTCAAACTTTGGCATTATAAAGGGGTTTGGCAATAAATCGAGGGAGGCCCATAAAGAAAAACATAAACAAAATTGATTTTGGGATTTTAAAATAGTGTGGCGATAAGCGAGGTGACAAAGTTATCGAGGGGCATTATAAGAAGGTTTTACTGTAGTTCATCACTTCCAATGGTCACTCTACTGTTATAGGAAGGATAGTACCACAGGGTCAAACTGGGGCTTAAACCTATGCCCTCCAACACTACAGGGGAATGCGAGATACCAACTGAGCTACCCAAACCACTTTACTTGTACTGTTTGTGGATTTGTAATGTTGTGGATTGGCCCTTGGAAGAAAGTTTACTGAATCTTATTAATCTTGATCAGAAAAAAAACCTAAACATTTAGTTAAACTGGTGGTGGCATGTGTTTGTAGTATTATATTGTGAATTTGGTGACACCTACATTTAGTGTTATACTGGTGACACTTGTATGTTGTATTATGTTGGTGACACCTTTTTGTAGTGCTCTATTGGCGACACTTGTACGAAGTATTGTATCAGTGACAAGTTTTAAAGCACATATATTGTATAGGTGACATATAATACATTAATTTTATTAATTACTTGAATTAGTAAATTGACTTTTACAGATGACATCAGACAATTATATAATTATTACAACCAATCACTGTTAACATGTTCATGATGTTGTATAATGATGAGCAGGTAACAGGTGTGACTGTCCCGACTCAACAGATGTCCGATTAGCCTCCCGCTAGTATTGGGAAGACCCCAGGTTGCAGTCCCAGTTTGGCCACTGCATTTTTTCCTTTTTCCCAAACACAGGAAACAGAAAAATGCAGCAGCCAAACAGGAACTTAAACCTGTGAACTTCCAAATACTAATAGGATGTTCTACCAACTAAGCCCTTTCCTGTTACATTTGAGGGCTTGTCTGACCCCCGAGAGGTGGCAGACCAACAGGTTGGTCCAAGGGTGGAACCTGGTGGTTTTGATTCTTATGAGATAAAATGAAAAAAAGAAAGGGGGGAATGTGGTGGGCAGGATTGGACAGGTTTGAACGCTGCATTTTCCCCTTTCCCATTTCGGAGTAAAGAGAAAAATACAGCAGCCAAACGGCGACTTTAACCAGGTAACTTCCCAATACTAGAGGGATGCTCTAACCTAATAACTAAGCCCAGTCTGTAACATAAATCCTTCCTTTTTTTCAATTTCAATTACCTTGAATCAAAAACATAGCTTCCAGGTTCTATCCTTGGACCAACCTGTTGGTGGGCCACTGACTCAAGGTCAAATTGCAACATCTAAATGTAACAGGGAATGAAAAAAATGCAGCAGCCAAACTGTGGCTTGAACCGCATGAACTTCTGTAGGAACCAGATTTCCTGTTACGACTAGGTACAAGTAAGTGAAAAACATCAAACTTGATTTATGAATATAAAGAGTATTTCATTGTCACAGACAGAGTGGTTCCTACAGTAGTACCTTTCTAATTTACTAGATGAATGCTCTAATGCCTGACCTAATCAGCCACCTATGTATGGTACATCTACCATAGGTAAACACAGTAACCTACAGTTTGTCAATAAATATCATAATTATAACAGCTGTTCAGTTATCAAACAAATGTATAAGTCAAGTAATGGTGCTCAACGTCTCAGTAAAGAATATTGCACTTATATTGAGACCTCACCAGCTATAGGCGAGTGGGCAGACATTTTGCCTGTGTGTTGTGCCGAGGCATTATACAGCAGCTCTTCATCATGTCACGCCTCGTTTATTTTAAGTTACAATCCTCAACAACTGTGATTTTCATTTCATGATGCAGAGTGCTTGACAGTCACTACCCACTTTCAAGTCTTGGGTCAGACCTGGTTAAGTTCGAACCCACGACCTCCAGACTTATGGAGTGAGCACTCTACAAACTGAGCTACCGCAGCAGTAAACATATATGTGAAAATGTGTGGCAGAGAGAATAAATTGCACACTAATGATTCAATGCATGGTAATATGTTTGAACCCAATCCAGGCTGCTGTATGTAGTATGGTGTCATATTCTGTAATTTATTGTGGCAAGATAGATATTAGCGTGAAAATGCATTCAATAATTAAACTATCATGCAGAACAAAAAGGACGTACATGAACTTATGTTTTGCATTGAAGGGATAAAGGGATGGTCAAATTATGTGTATTCAGGTGTAAAAGTCACGTGTGTTTATTTACAAAACTTTCTATCATCATGTCAAAGGAAGTGATGCAAAATCGATGCTCAGCCTGAAGTGAATAGGCTTGACAATGGCAACGTATGATGTCCCGTTATTGTTGTAAAATTCATGTGAAAAATAAATAAAACATACATGTACGAAGATTTAGTACATCCATAGGAACGCGAGCACATGCCGTCACTGTGTCTCCATTGCCCTGACGTCACCCTTAAAATCGGTGCATACCTAATCACTACTATCAGACGAGTGTCCGATACATAAAATAATCCCTAAATGAACATAATTGGAAAAATTACAAACTGGTAAAATCTAAACAGATTTTGTCATATTTTATAGATACTTTGTTAGTTTCTTGTTTGAAGGTTGAAATTTCAAGAATAAAATCTTGTTTTAAAACAGGAAGTAGTTATGCGGATGAATTTAAAGAAGAGTTAAATAGTTAATAGGTTTTCCGTCTCACTGTCGCCAGCTAAACAGGAGAAAATTTGTTAACTAATTTCTCTGTAATTTTGATGGAAAATTTTATATATCTCTTGCCGGACAATAACATAATCACTTGTTTATAAAAGTCTGTGGTTTGGATACTGCAGTCGAAAGAGAAAGGTAACGAATCCCATTTTACTTTCTTTTAGCTTCTGTGATCGCCATTTTGTTTTCATTTAGATTTAAATTGAATCACCGTCTTCTCGCTTTTTGAGACATTCTGGCGCCGGTATCAAGTATGTGAAAGTGTCAGTAATACAAACAGTGTGATGAATTTGTTTTTATAACGTGCTGCGTCTATATATCTCTCTTTGATCCTTCTCTATCCTTATAATCCGCATTTAATTACTCATTTTATTTCCTTAATTTGGCTGAAATAGATTTTAATTATAAAATAATATGATTAATTATGATTGTGTAATTGTAATCAGTTATAGTACAGTAGTATATTTGTTAAACAAATAATTTTTGTTACTAATATGACACCTTTGTCAATATGCATATTTCAAGAATAACCTCATCGCTCTAGATATTTATACTGTAAAATGTGTTTAGTGCCAGCTTCATAATCAACATCAGATCTTTGCTGTACTTTGATCATTTTCTGTGATTCTTCTGAATATATATATATATACTTTCATCTCTCGGCTTGAAGACAGAATGGGAACCTCATCGGCTAGTCACTGCATAGCTGTTCAGTAATGTGTATAACATCCCAGTCAATAATATTTCACTTGCATCGAGATGTTGCCAGCTATAGATGAAGGTACTGAAATTTAGCCTTTACACTACGATTGAGTATAAAGTCACAACTTGGGTAACAAGCTAGTATTAAGGATACTGTAGCAATGTCGGTCAAAATTTACGAAAACTATGTATCTGAAATCTGTATGAATTCTACTAATGATGCAATAAAAACTCACAATTAATGTTTTATGCCATAAATAGATGAAATGTGCAGTGCTTCAGATTGTCGGTGCGCCCGCGCCAATCCCGCATTATTTTAAAAAATGGCGCATAACATTTTCTTCTAATGGGTCCACGTGGCGCATGGTTTTTCTTAGCCAAATTGATCGTTAATAATTTCTTCCCAAAACTACATATTAGATTCCATGCGGTTTTCCGATTTGACTTTCTGTTTTCGTTTTCTATTGGAAAATCTCTAGCATCTTTGTTTATCTCATAATCAGCATGTAGACAGGACTCCCGACAAGCCCCTTCTCTTTGCTCTATGCGTCGGTTATTAACATTAATATTCAAAGGGGGAGAACTCGTAATAAAACTTTTTATGACCTCGGACGTTGTCGTTCATTTAATATGCTAGCGGCAACCATGGCTATGAGATGCAGACGACTCTATTCACATTTTTTAAAACAACACAAAGCGCAGAGAAGTAGATACATAAAATGAATCATGGAGTTGAAAGAGTTTAAAATATATCGTAAAGGTTAACAAAGTATAAATTAGCAGATGACAAGATCGCTTTTGGTGCATTATATGAAGATGTCAAGTGCCGACTTTCACTTTCAGTCACGTGGTCGTGGCATAACATTTAATTATGTGGCAAAACATGACCCACTATAACAAGAAATGACCCCTTGTTATTGGACCTGGTGGGCCCTTGTGGCCCATTATCTGTAAAAACAATCTGAAGCACTGAATGTGTGTGCATTATTCTCCTAAGCAGTAGAAGCACAGTATGGACATTTTAACCTGGGCTTGCTAAAATGTGTTTCTACTGGAAGGTTTAACACATACACATTTCATTATAAATTATTTTACGTTTAAGCATGATTTTTCAGTCGTATAAAGTACTACTATGTTTCCATTTCTGGTAGCCAAAATCGCCATTGGCTACTAATTTCTGAGGAGTTCTTTCAAAAAGTAACCTATTTTAACAAATTTGTGGAAAAACACTTTAAAAAGGACTATATTTTTACAAATTTTGAAAATTTGGCTACTAATTATTTTAAATTTATGGAAACCTAGGTACTACCTGGATGTTAAACCATTGTCAGAAAAAAATAATGACTCAAACTTATGGTAAAAGGCAGTTTTAAGACATGAAATAATGGAAATGCATGTTGTATGTCAGTAACGTCTTGCTTCTTCTTGTAGTCACTAGTGGCACTTTGCAATATAAAATTTTAGGTGATCAAAACAAGTAAACCTTTAATTTATTGGGCATTATGCATCAAACAAGTGAAATTTTATTGATCTATTTAATATTTTACCATTTGCAAGAAATTCCAAGAACATTAAAACTGTTAGACCCCCAAAAGCAAATTTTCACCATTTGTCCTGGCTCCAGTTTCTGAATTTTTCCTTAAACCTGATCTGAGAAATTTGAAAACTTTTGTTTCGTAAAAAAAAAAAAAGTACTCGTGTTGAAGCTCACTTAAGTTATGGCTTATGACATCGACATTTTAATTTTGTAGGAAAATAATTTTGCAGTTAAACTACTTGTTGACAGAATTTTCACAAATTAAGTGAAGGATTAAGTCTTATTTAAGACCCCGACCGGGTCTGACCCAAGACTTGAAAGTGGGTAGTGACTGTTCTTTCGCCAAGCACTACGAAATGAAAGTCACAGTTCTTTCGGATGGGAACTTAAAATAAACGAAGTCCCGTGTCATGGTGGGCTTGGCACGCTAAAGAACCCTGCTGTATAATGCCATCAGAGCAACGCACAGGCAACATTTATGCACCTTCGCCTATAGCTGGCGACGTCACGATATTAGTGAAATATTCTTGACTGGGATTTTAAACACCATTACTCACTCATTCTTATTTAAGAAATGATTGTAAAACTAAAAAGGTTTTTGGTCCAGTAGAATTTTCAACATATTGTAATCATTAAATATTTGAATAAGTCAGAACATACAATATATAATATATATTGAAAGCAAGGTTTTAGGGATGTTCAATTTAGATAAATAATTTTACTGGGTCATTGACAGGACTGTAGAGACCTTAAGTCTAGACTCGGGGTATATTTTAACTGTTAAGTTATTATTTTTATGGCCATTTGATGATTGAATTGTTTTAATACAGAAGTACAAAAGTCCTCTAAATTTTGATAATTTAAGCATGGCACCCTGTAATCCACATGACGTTGTACAAGATTTGTTTACCTTGGTGCAGGCAGTAAAAGCTTGTAGTTATAATTGATGTCACCATGTAACATTAAGGATATAAACTGTGATCTTCTCAACCTTGACAATGTTAATTTTGATGAGTAATTGTACTAGGGTCGAGGATGACAAGGGACCTAAAGTCTAGACTTAGGGGTACATTTTAACTGTTTACTTGTTACTTTTATAGCCATTTGATGAATGAATGGTTTTGTGTGGCAATAAATGTACAGATATATAACATGATAAAGGATCATCAGATATAACAGATAAAATACAATCAGATAACCAGTGAATAATTACTGACAAATCTCATATACACAGTCACAAAACTTAACAAGATTGCTTTGGTCATGTTATCCTGTTTTATAGTTTACCTGTCAACAGGTAAATATTTTTTTAAGACATAAAATGAAGATTGTTTAATGTTTATCAGAACATATTGATCAGGATAATTCAGGGCCTCCATTTATTAGTAATTTTAGATCACATGGTGAGTTAATCTTCCTGAAACTTGGGAGTCAGGTTGTATCTCCTCTCAGGATTGGATTCAAAAGTATTAGCTCAAGGGTTAAACCATGAATGAAAACCTACTGATTGATTAGTTGGAACATTGAAGGACTTCCTCTTGTGCCCTTTACTAAAATTATGGTTCTGATCAGAAAAGTCTTAAAAACAATGGAATCAAGCCATTTATAAATATTTCCATAGAATTTAATGTTTGGGGATAGAGAAAGAAGTTGTACCTGGAATTTTTTTTAAATTACATAACAAACTGAGGTATACATAATTATTTTACCCCAACCTGGTGCAAGTTATACTATTTTAGTATTTACATTCCCTTTTTAGCTCACCTGAGCCAAAGGCTCAAGTGAGCTTTTCTGATCACAATTTGTCCGTTGTCTGTCATCGTCGTCGTAAACTTTTCACATTTTCATCTTCTTCTCACGAACCACTGGGCAGATTTCAACCAAATTTGGCACAAAGCACCACTAGGTGAAGGGGATTCAAGTTTGTTCAAATGAAGGGCCACACCCTCTTTAAAGGGGAGATAATTGAGAATTATTGAAACTTTGTTGGTATTTTTCAAAAATCTTCTTCTCAAAAACTATTCGGCCTGTAAAGCTTAAACTTTTGTGGAGGCATCCTTAGGAAGTGTAGATTCAAGTTTGTTCAAATCATGGTCCCCGGGGGTAGGGAGGGGCCACAAGAGGGGGATCAAGTTTTACATAGGAGTATATAGAGAAAATCTTTAAAAATCTTCTTCTCAAAAACTATTAGGCCTGAAAAGCTCAAATTAAAATGGAAGCATCCTGAGGTAGTGTAGATTCAAGTTTGTTCAAATCATGGTCCCCGGGGGTAGGGAGGGGTCACAAGAGGGGGATCAAGTTTTACATAGGAATATATAAAGAAAATTTTTAAAAATCTTTTTCTCAAAAACTATTAGGCCAGAAAAGCTCAAATTAAAATGGAAGCATCCTCAGGTAGTGTAGATTCAAGTTTGTTCAAATCATAGTCCCTGGGGGTAGGGTGGGGCCACAAGAGGGGGGTCAAGTTTTACACAGGAATATATAGAGAGAATCTTTAAAAATCTTCTCCTCAAAAACTATTAGGCCAGGAAAGCTCAAATTAAAATGGAATCATCCTCAGGTAGTGTAGATTCAAGTTTGTTCAAATCATGGTCCCCGGGGGTAGGGAGGGGCCACAAGAGGGGGATCAAGTTTTACATAGGAGTATATAGAGAAAATCTTTAAAAATCTTCTTCTCAAAAACTATTAGGCCTGAAAAGCTCAAATTAAAATGGAAGCATCCTGAGGTAGTGTAGATTCAAGTTTGTTCAAATCATGGTCCCCGGGGGTAGGGAGGGGTCACAAGAGGGGGATCAAGTTTTACATAGGAATATATAAAGAAAATTTTTTAAAATCTTTTTCTCAAAAACTATTAGGCCAGAAAAGCTCAAATTAAAATGGAAGCATCCTCAGGTAGTGTAGATTCAAGTTTGTTCAAATCATAGTCCCTGGGGGTAGGGTGGGGCCACAAGAGGGGGGTCAAGTTTTACACAGGAATATATAGAGAGAATCTTTAAAAATCTTCTCCTCAAAAACTATTAGGCCAGGAAAGCTCAAATTAAAATGGAATCATCCTCAGGTAGTGTAGATTCAAGTTTGTTCAAATCATGGTTAAATAATAGTGTATTTTCCATGCTGTATTCTTTTATATAAGTATTTTGATATAAAGTTAAATATATTGTTCATGAGAAATATATTAATTGTACTTGTATTTAAAAGCTAATTTTTAATGTAAATCCTGCTGTATTCTATAATTTCTATTTGCCATTTCCCGATTACAGTATTCGGCCTATGCATTTTCTCTCTTTTGAGATTGGTAGATTGCATGATGAAAATTTTTTTAAAAATTATTTCATTGGTTGAAATGCTGTAAGAAAAGGTAACGGAATAAGCCGAGGCTTGTCGAAACATCAACCTTTTACGGTACATAGAAATACTTACAAATTGTTTAGTGAAAAGCATCGGTAGGAAGTATAGATTTCAGTTTGTACAAAACCTCCCTCCCCTGCACTCACTTCAATACTGAACTCATTTCGGCTTCTACCTAGCAAGTTGCTCAGGTGAGCGATGTGGCCCCTGGGCCTCTTGTTGTAAATATAGTACCACAGGTGTATATGTACATCTGATTGTAGTAAGTAACCCATTGACACAAATATGGTATTTAATGTCTTATTATGTAACATAAATAATATCATATCTTGATCAAACTAAAATAGTAGGAGTAAAATTATATCTAATAACAAAGTGTTTAAAACCTTATAAATGTTCAGGTTATTTGTGTGGGTGTATAGAATTTTGACAGTTGACCTAGATCTAAATGAATCATAAAAACTAGGTGTATTTAAATACTATAATACTACTATAAGTTATTGTTACTGTAGGAAATAAAATATACCTATCTACCTACTGGTACCTGGAAGTCACCAATCAAAACATTGATATAGCTCGGTCATTCTGAAACAATTCTCACATGATAATTAATATATTTAGTAGTAGTAGTGGACTGCACCCATTTACTTAGTACTGACTGGGTGTGTAGTTGTGTTAAGTACCAATAAGTTTGTGATTGTTCAAAAGTCATAATGGATGGCTCAATTTTTGATATTAATTATTGGGTATGTAGTGACACTTCATTATTTATTTATTTATTTATTTATTTATTTATTTATTTATTTATTTATTTATTTATTTTATTTATTTATGAAAATTAAAAACTAAGTCAAAATTTGACAAAGATTGCTGGACTTCCTTGTGAAAGTTATGATGAGAGTAAACTTATTTGGACTATTTTATTACACTATTATAACCACATTTGACAACCACCACTGGTCAATGTTTTTTCCTAATAAATTGGGTTTGACTTACTGTAATAACAGTAACTTATAAAGGAAAAATATTGGGAAGATCTCGAGTAGATTGACTTTTGTACTTCAAAAATAGTGATTGATAATTTATCAAAACTTGTTATAATGTACAGTTGTTAAATTCTTAGTTATAACTTCGACAAGGTATGTGTAGATTCAGATGAGAAAATTTTTAATAACTGTATTTTGGTACTCAGTAATAGCATATATTTTCATTGTTACATTTTAGGAACAGCAAGTTATGACTTCTCCAATATCCAGTCTCAACAGTCTTTTCTCCTTTACAAGTCCAGCTGTTAAGAGATTACTGGGATGGAAACAGGGTGACGAAGAGGAAAAATGGGCTGAAAAGGCTGTAGATTCCTTAGTCAAGAAATTAAAAAAGAAGAAAGGTGCCCTAGAAGATCTTGAAAAAGCCCTTAGCTGTCCTGGACAGTCTAGTAAATGTGTAACCATTCCACGTTCACTGGATGGCAGACTACAAGTGTCTCACAGAAAAGGCCTTCCACATGTCATATATTGTAGAGTATGGCGATGGCCTGATCTACAGAGTCATCATGAACTTAAACCATTAGAATGTTGTGAATATCCATTTAGTGCCAAACAAAAAGAAGTGTGTATTAACCCCTATCACTACAAACGAGTAGAAAGTCCAGGTATGTTTACATTTGTATATATCTATATATACCTGTATATGATAATCAAATCCACATTAATAAGGGCTACCGATTGATCCTTGACATGCAAAGGTCAAACAGAATCTTCAAAATCGCAAGTAAAACCATATATGTTCAACTGTTTCATTCTGAAAGAGTAAAAGAGACAACAACATAGTCTTACTGGTCAAATAGAAACCCTGACATAAATATAGTGTCCTGTTTGTTGAGTAAACTTATGTTAACATTTACACTTGCTGTTTCTATTATCTAGGTTTGAAGATTACTCTGCGGGTCTGTTCTGATTACTAATGTGAAATATTGGTGTAATGCCAGTAGTTTTCAATGTACCAGAAATCTAGTTTCTACTTTCATTCTAGAACTGTTGGTTTTGGCCAAAGTTTGGTTAAAAAATGTTTATAAACTTATATCGCAAATAGATGGACATCTGTAATGTGCTAGCAAGGTAAACACAATGAAATCTGTTTCAATACTTGTAAGTCTAGTCCATGGTAAGCTAATAGGTTTCCCCTAGCCGTGCAAATTAACAGATTTTAATCCCCCAAAAACAATAAAATTTAAAAAAAAGTTTGTATAATATGTCAAAAAAACAACCATCTATATCAAAAATTTAATGAGAATTTCTTTTCTTTTCAGTGCTTCCACCTGTTCTAGTCCCGAGATACAGCGAGTTCCCTGCTGGTAATCCACCTCCATCTATGCCACCTTTTCAACAAGCCCCAGAACCAGCAATGCCTCAGAATGTCAGTTTTGATCCCAGTGGATTTCACCAGCCTTCACAAGGACCACATTCACCAGCTAGCTCTGGACCTGGGAGTCCATATGGCTTACCAGGTATAATACAAGTTACAAATTGAATGGAAAAAATTGTAGGCAATCAAGGGGGTGGGGGATCAACACTGTTTTCCAAGTGGAAAAGAGATATGGAAAATGTGTCGAAGTGTAAATGAATAGATGGCTAATGGGTATTACATGATGTACCAGTAAACCATAAATTTTCACCATTCATTTTCCAAATAGTAAAATTAATATGGAAAGAAGCAAATTGGTAGCTGAAAAATTATGTGCTTTGCAATACTGCACAGCCATTGTAACCAAAAATAAAGTTCCTACTGAAAGAGAGATGTTTTAAGTTTCAGAATGAACAAAACTTGAGATTTTTGTAGATCATATTTATTCAGCAACTATTAGATATTGTAAGAATAAACTACCACAAAAAAAACTTAATCTACTGAAAATACTGTGCAAGTTTGACAAGCTTTGAACTTCCCACTGTTGAATCATAACACTCAACATTAACGTCTTGATCATGTTTTAGTAGTGTATTAGTTATTGATATTTTCTTCTTTTTTAGCTGGAACTCCTCCACCTGCTTATCAAGCACATGATGATAGTAATCAAAACAACATTAACATTCAACAGAATAACCAGAATCGTAGTCACAACAGTCATAACAGAAGTCATCAACCAATGGACACCATGCCTCCCCCACCTGGTCAACCTATAGGTAAATATTGTAGTCATAGGTTACTGTAGTTGCAACAGAAGTCAACCTATGGCCACACAATGCCTCCCCGTCCGGCCAACTGTAGATAAATGAAGTAATAAATACATAAATGTATATGTAGAAGAGAAAAGTGATCTTAATGCAAAGTTCTTGACCAAAGTAAAAACTTGGGCTTCAACACAAGCTTTAATGTTAGCACCCTTTGTTAAAAGTTTTAAAGCTTTTTGATTTACTAGATATACAAGATACAAGTACACTCTTCTTGCAGCTTTTTTAGAACATTAACTACTATACTTACATTAAGAAGCATTAAATGAGGTGTGCACCTTTTAGTAGTTATATTTGTGGTTTTGAAGTTTTTTTCAACAAATTGTGTTAGAGAAATATATGCACATCGGATAACAGAAGTTGGATTGTTCATAGTATGCGAAATTGTTGCTACAAATACAATAGATCGACAGGTGAAGAACATATAGTCAAAGGGAGATAACTCATTTCTGATTCAATTCATGTTGGGAACAATAAATTAATATCAAGCTCTTATTTATTTTTTCTGTGTTGTTTAGATATGCAGGCTGTCACTTACCAAGAACCACAGTACTGGTGCTCAATAGTGTATTATGAACTAAATAATCGTGTAGGTGAAGCGTTTCATGCTTCACATACCAGTATAGTTGTTGACGGTTTTACTGATCCTTCCAACAATGCAGAGAGATTCTGTCTGGGATTACTCTCTAATGTCAATAGGAATTCCACCATAGAAAACACTAGAAGACATATAAGCAAAGGTAAGTTTTATTATCATTTACAAGATATTCCTGATTAATATTTTGACAAATTATTTGGACATTTTAATGCAAAATGTTATGAAATAGGAAATAAAATGGAGTCCAGTAGAATAATTTTGTTTTACACACCTGTCAAGATTTTCTCCCTGTTTCAAGTGGTCAGTCCTGAGATGTGGAAGTAACTGAAGTGCCCAGAGGAAACCATGGACTTAAGGAACAGTCCCAGTCAAGATTCCTTAACTGGGGCCTATATCAAGGCAAATCTTTTTATGTGATCTGCTTGAATTTATGATATCTGGGTACAATAAATTGTGTTAAGTAATATCACAGAACCATACATCTTTTAACGTTAACAATGCTAGCACTTGTTCACTAGTGCATATCAAATATTCCTTTCACATCAAAATCAAAAATTTTAAACGAGACTTCAAGATCATTTTATGTTAATTAAAATTCGTAAAAAAAAATTTAGCTTTGCAGATTAACAGGGATTTTTCTGACCTTTTTTGGGAAAAGGACGTTGGGATGAAATTGCGAAAATGCTCAACAAAAATGTAATTTTGGGAAAAATCACAACAACATATTAGAAATTCTAGACCACTAGAATACTGGAAATTGAACAAATTATATCGGTGTTCACAGCAAAATAGCGCTGTCTCTTTTGTTTCTATAAAAATCATCCAGCAAAATGTGGGTTAATATAGATTGAAATCATTATCAGAACAAGATATCCTCTGAATATGATGTTGATGATCTTTTGAATTTTTTTTTTCTCAAAAAAATTGATAAACATAGCTAATTGGGAATTTTTTACTACAGAATTGGGAAAAATGTATGTTTTTTTGCATTGGGAATGGGTCCCCTACCGGACCCTGTGGATACCCAGAAAAATCCCTGATTAAACATATATAAACATTTTGTCCTAGCTATATATTATGATGTCATTGATGTGTCACTACCTACTTAGCTGTAAGAAAAATCAGAAATATGAAATATAGCCTTTATATTATAAATGGAAGAAAAAATTACTAAAACAGAATTGTAGTTCTGATGCACTTAGAAATTATTTAGATCTAGATCTTTGGAAGTATGTATTTATTTAAAAAAATTATAATAGAAAAGCACATGAACAAGTTACCTTAATAAGTTGTCTGAAATTTCTTGCATACATTGTATATTGATGCTGTAAGTAATTTCTGTGTATGGATATTCATTTTAGTTTTCTAATGTATCATTCAATATTGATAATATAACATAATTTCTATTTACAGGTGTTCATCTGTACTATGTTGGCGGTGAAGTGTTTGCTGAATGTCTTAGTGATAGTAGTATATTTGTACAGAGTCGTAATTGTAATTATCATCACGGATTTCATCCTACCACCGTCTGTAAAATACCACCAGGGTGTAGCTTGAAAATCTTCAACAATCAAGAATTTGCAGCTTTACTTAGTCAATCAGTCAACCATGGATTTGAAGCCGTGTATGAACTAACAAAAATGTGTACAATAAGAATGAGTTTTGTGAAAGGTTGGGGAGCTGAGTACCATCGACAGGATGTTACAAGTACCCCTTGCTGGGTAGAAATTCACTTAAATGGACCGTTACAGTGGCTAGACAAGGTTCTAACTCAGATGGGGTCACCACACAATGCTATATCCTCCGTCTCATGATCTTACAGTGCTCTAGTTAACAGAGGTGTACAAGACAGAAATTATAAATCCATTGATCTTAAATATAAAATGACTTGACAACAGAAGACAAGGAGAGATGATGAAAAATGTCAAGCATCAAGGAAAAAATCAAAAGTTCACACAACTGATCTACAGGGTATATTGTTGTAGTGTTACTAAGGGTTACACTGAGTATACAACTATTTCCCACATTTATGGGAATTCAAACAAGTTGTTGATATGTCATAGAATTATGTGCACACAAAGTGTCTAATATTGTTACAAAGTTTCCAATACAGGTAAAGTGTTACTAGCCAGCCAGTTACCTTTATTGTTTATAAGATTTATTTACATATATGTACAATACCATCAAGCCCATTTGTAAGTGCTCTAAAGATACATTGTTCCTTAAGAGCCTAATATATTTTAATATGATTCACCACTGTTTAGTTATTCAAAACCTTTGCCAAAACCATTTTTGCAAACAAAATGATATGCTCAAATTATATTTTATCATGGTAAACAATTAGCTAAAGAAAACAGAATGTTCAATACAAAGCAAACTCAATTTGCTATTTCTTAATACATATGTTTTAGAAATATAACTGAATTTGTCTCACAAACCTAAAGTTAGTATGTTAGCATTTGCTTATAGATAAGAGATAAGCTTTACAGTCTGAAAATTGTTTGCTTACAAATTATTTTGTCTTATAAATAATGGCTAATTTTCTACCAACTGAAAACTTACACTAGTTAGTGTAATAAACATTTAACATACTCTCTGACTCTTGCCAAGTACCGGTACATGTTATTCAGCTATTCCATTTTATAAAACTTGGCAAAAATCTGCTATTATTGCAATAAAGTTTTTACCAATCTGAAAAATCATAATGCTTAAAGTAAAAACTGTCCATGGAGAATAAATATTCCTGATTTTTTTCTGTCATTAGCCTCATATATAAATTTCAAGATTAAAAATAGGATTCAATTTATATATAACAAAAAAGCCCAAGGTCAGAATGTTAAAACCACAAAAGTTTCTACGTGCAAAATTACAAATGTAGGTCACATTGCATGTGCAGCATTCATATATTAGGTTGTATATATTTAATTCTCAAGCTGAAGCATTAATTAAAGAGAATTAATTTTGTCAGACAGGTTGTACATCATTTATTGAAAAAACTTGTAGTGATTTAAAAATATTGTGTTTTGTTAACCAATGTATTATAAAATGCTGATGTTAATTCTTTTGCATGTATTTTGTTCTGCTATTCTGATAGAGAAATTCTGTCCGAATGTATTATTTATGAATTGGTGCTCTTTTCAAGATCTGTAATGCATATTGGAGTTGAAAAATACCAAATTCCTAAAGGAATATAAATTTTAACCATTTTTGGTCATACTTGTAATATGTTGTAAATGAATTAAATTTGACACCAGTGACTTTTATACTTGGCGTAAAATGAAAGAATTTTTTTATGAAAACCACCGTTAACTAGTTAAATTTTGCTGTTTTTATAGTTTTTGAAGTTGTTTTTGTGATTTATATAATGACATTTTATTTAACAAAAACCAGCTGGAATGGTTTTATGTGTTTAAAGTTCATCTACAGGTGTGAGAGGATTTCTATACTGTATACAGTGTTTCACATCATTTTTGACAAACAAGGTTGTATAAATTTTGTCATTGAACATGTGTTGTTGCTTGTTATTTAGTTTAAAAAATAAGTTTGGTTTTAGTTTGATATTTGCTGTTGAAATAGTAGAGTGTGCCAAAAGTAATTTTGATTTTGAATTCTGCCAATATGCACTCTGAAGTAAATTTTCTGAAAGCATTGGCATTTCAATATTTGAACCTGGAATTCAAATTCCAGACATCAGTCTTGTGGATGGATTCTATGTTATTTTATCTGAGTCTACATGTGTTTCCTAACAGAACCAATAAAGCTATACCAGTGTATTCTTGATGGTCTCTGATTGGAAAGCCAGGTAGGCATTGGAATATTTTTCAGTCAGTCTGATACTGCCACTGCAAAGAATGGTTTATGTAGATCATACTGTAATATTGCTTATAAAAATACAGACGCTATATGATTGTCTTTATAGCTTCATTGTTGTGTCTCGCTTTTTAGTATTTTTATATACATTACCTTTTAAATCAGGGTTGGAAATTCAGCAAAATCTGCAGGTTTGAAATATTAAATTTTTCAGTCAGGCCTATAATATTTTGTAAATTCTCATAAATTTTCCATTGAAATTTTGAGAGTCCATATGGATATGATTTAAGAAAGTTTTTCAATATTTACACAGTTCGACAATTTTGATTTCTGGACATATTGGTCAGCCTAGATTCCTTGATGTTTTGAACACATACACAGGAACAGCAATTTATCTCTTGTGTTTCTTGCATTTCAGTATTACATTATCTAGACTATTGGGTTGATAGATACTAAATAGCTTGTGTTTGTCAGAACTTAAACTTCCTGATTAATTTGTTAACATCTTCATTGTTATTTACTATTTCTTGCATTTTGCTTTTTTTGGACTATTTCACTTTAGATATTTCAAGTGAATGTTATTACTCTTGCTGTTATTGTTACACAGAAGAAAATTAATCATAGTGTTGATATTGTGATTAACTGTTTGTCTTGTGATCATGAAGAAATAGGGGTGTAAGTCTTGTCTGAAAACTCAGGAAGTGAAAATGGAGAGCAGGCATCTGGTACATCAAATAAACAATTAGTATATGATGTCACGGTCATGTGTAATCATGCCTGTATTTCTTTTGTACTGAGAAATCACATATTTACACCGTTTACATGACAAGACTTCTACTCTATTTAATCATTTGTTAAGTGTTAGTAAGGTGTCTGTATCATGAAACTATAACTCAGCAATTCCTCTAATGCATGCCATTTGTAGTCTTGTCACTTTTACCAGTGTGTGTGTGTGTGTGTGTGTGTGTGTGTGTTTGTGAAACTGTAATGAAAGTATCTTTAAATTCATTCCCAGATTAAATGATAAAACTCATTGGGTACATTTAGTTTTCAAAATTTGTACCATACTTGTGTATTTCAAATTTAAATTTTAAATGAAATGTCCTAAAACTACCATCTTATAAATTTTTCCAAAAATTCTGTAATTTATCAGCATGAACAGATTGGATTTAAAAAAAAACCTACTGAATCTGGTCTGCAAATTTTTACATCATTTTGCAATGAATTTTTTCCCTAAGTATTTCGTAAAATTTACAAAAAGTCTTCTTTACTGTGGGATGTATCGTAAATGTTCAGTGTTCCTTATACATGTATATGTGTAACTACCATTGTAATGTTCTTCAAATGTTGTCTAATGTTGTATACCATTCAACAGGATTTTATATGTGCAAAATAAACCATTGTAATGCAATTTTAGTCAATATTTTTTTTTCACATGCAAATTTTATACATATGCATTTACTAGTTGCTATGAGCACAATTTTTCACCTATCATTTTTATACTGAGTTTATTTTGGTTCTGTTTAACAGGCCTTCATTTCGTATTTTTCATTTCGTATTATTTTCACAGATTCATTATGTAGATATGTTTACATCAATGTCAAGAAGCCATGCTAAATTTATTGTATATTCAGGCTTCTTAATCGATGAGCCGAAGGCTTAATTGTAAATTAAAATTCTCAGTTGTATGCAGAAATAATTTGAATGAAAACATAAAAATCAAAATATTTACATTAATAAGCCAATTATTTCTTTAAAAAAACTCTATATTTCAAAATGAATAAAACAAATCAACAACTCTTAATTTTGCAGTGCCAGTAGCAAAAAAATAAACCTGTATAGATCTAGTTAATTAAGTTAAAGTTACAGTTAACAGTTTAGAAATGGTTAATGCAGCTTGGGTGCATTAACTGTATATTCATGGATAAAGGGAGATAATTTATACAGTCTGTTATCAATCAAAGTTACATGTGTCAGGTTCATAGTTTTGAGTCTGCTATTTGGTTACCATGTAGTGGGATTTTCCCCGCCCTCTTCTTTGTAGATTGAAATACAAGCATTGATCATGTACCACAATCGGAACAATTTAATACAACTTTGTCATTTCACAAGTTGTTACATTTTGTAAGAGCTTTTTGTATCACTTATGTATAATAATTGGCTCAATGAATTTCCTTAAAATTTTGGTTGTATATCTATTGGTAGATATTTTCCAGTTAGTGATTTGCTTAGACTGAATAATTGAATAAAGTATTATACATGAATTTCTATATATTGTGCTAAATAATGTTTTTGAAATGCCAATACATGTATTCTTTGTGAACCCACGTACTACAACTAAATAGTTGTGATTTCTTCTCCTTTTTGTTATTGATACATATTTATAAAATTTTATCTCAATTTCCATCATTGAACCAGGGTCAATTTGCTACATAAATTTTAATTAGGGCTGATTATAAGTAAATCCCATTATAAAGCAGTGGGTTAAATTGTGATTTATATTAATAAGTGTTTGCTTTATCATACTTACATCAACCAGCCAGCCGGCCCAAACTGTGATTTTCTGTGTAGATAAAGTGCTAGAGTTCAAGGGTCACAAAGTTATATACAAATATAATACATACATTAAGATACTGTTACCATTAAAGAGAGAAAAAATGAAGATTTTTATTTATTTTTGTCATGATATAAATAGATTTTAAATTAGGTTTTTGTTTTTCATATTGATTTATTTGTAAGAATTTTATTTTATTTGAGAACAAACTGACTTTAATGTTTATTTTGTAGTTGCTGATGTTTATTGATAATGATTTAATGATGTTTATATAGATTTACTATAATTAGTAGCTTAGAATTTATACATTGTATATTACTGCTATGTAATAAAATTACACACAAATATTGAAAAATACATACTAGTGGTTTTGTTTTACACTAGATTGTAGCTTACTTAACAAAAAAGGCACAGGACATTAGTCTAAGGTATTGTTGGTCAAGATTTATATTTGATTGTAGCTCACTTTACAGAAAGGCCCAGGCCAGGAGTCTTAGCTTGTTGGTCAAGATTTACATTTAATTGTAACTCGCCTTACAGAAATCCACACATATGTTACATTTGATTGTAGCTCACTTTAAAAGGCTGAGAGCATAAATCTGAGCTTGTTGGTCAAGATTTATATTTGATTGTAACACACCTCATTGAAATACACACTGGTGTGTTGCATTTGACTGTGTCTCACTTTACAGAAAGGCCCAATAAGTCTGAGGTCTTGCTAGTCAAGTTTTACATTTGATTGTATGCTACCGGCCTCTGTGCATAGGTGTCTGTTGTTTGGTGTACATGTACCATGGTGGTCTTCAACTATAAGAGCAGGTATTCTTTATAGCATGGGTACTCAGCTAACAGGTAACATTTATACCACATGGCTTCTATGAGTATGTACCTGTTATGCCACGGGGCCTTCATGATGAACTGGTGTCTATCATATCGGGGGAACTCTATGGGCAGGTGTCCTTCATACCACAGGGTTTCTATGAGTAGCTGACCTTTATACTACGGAGTCTCTATGAGCAGGTGTCCTTTATACCACAGGGACCCTGAATAGGTCTCCTTTTTATCGCATGGTCTCTACAGGCTGGTACCCGTCCTACCACGGAGCTTCTATGAGCAGGTGTCCTTTATATCGCAGTGCCTCTATGAGTAGGTGTCCGTTATATCACAAAGCCTCTATGAGCACGTGTCCGTAATACCACGGGGCCGTTATACCATGGATCCTCTTTGAGCAAGTGACCTTAATTACTACGGAGCCTCTATGACCAGGTGTTTATACTGCAAGCTCTTTATAAGCTGGCGTCTGTCATACCACGGAGCCTCTATAAGCAGATGTCCTTTATACCATGGAGCCTCTATGAGTAGGTGTCCGTTATACCACGGACCTCTATGACCTGGTGTCCGTCCTACCACGGCGCCTCTATTAGCAGGGATCCTTTAAATTTATACAATGGAGCTTCTGTGAGTAGGTGTCCATTATACCATGGGGCCTCTATGAGGAGGTATCCGTTATACCACGGGGCCACTATGAGCTGGTTCCGTTATACCATGGATCCTCTTTGCGCAAGTGACCTTAATTACCACGGAGCCTCTATGACCAGGTGTTTATACCACAGGGTCTTGGTGAGCTGGCGTCTGTCATACCACGGCACAGCTA
Source organism: Anadara kagoshimensis (assembly GCA_021292105.1). Lineage (NCBI taxonomy): Eukaryota > Metazoa > Mollusca > Bivalvia > Arcoida > Arcidae > Anadara > Anadara kagoshimensis. Next base: position 58,167,069 of record CM037873.1, on the reverse strand, counting down.
TTAAGAGATGTCCTTTATACCACAGGATCTCTATGATCAGGTTTCCGTTATACCATAGGGTCTTCATGAGCTGGTGTCTTTCATGCAATGGTACGTAAAGATGTCACAAAGATACTAGTTTAAGATACGTGGTATTTGGAGCACCTGCAGATACAGACCTCGATGCCGGATATTCATCTTTAAATATTGGACTCCTGCGTATATATAGATTAGCGTGGTGTAACGGGAACCTGTCAAAAAAGAAAAGAATTTTTAAATTAATTTTAGCAAAAAAACTTTAATGTAAAGTTATAGTGATAACCCAGACAGAAATCAAACCATCAATAATTATTGTCAGCTCATTACTTATAACGAACACCTGCTCATAGATCTCGTCTTATAACGGACATCTGCTAATAGGCTTTGTCTTATAACGGGCACCTGCTAATAGGCTTCGTCTTATAACGGGCACCTGCTAATAGGCTTCGTCTTATAACGGGCACCTGCTCATAGATCTCGTCTTATAACGGACATCTGCTAATAGGCTTTGTCTTATAACGGGCACCTGCTAATAGGCTTCGTCTTATAACGGGCACCTGCTAATAGGCTTCGTCTTATAACGGGCACCTGCTAATAGGCTTCGCCTTATAACGGGCACCTGCTAATAGGCTTCGTTTTATAACGGACATCTGCTAATAGGCTTCGTCTTATAACGGGCACCTGCTAATAGGCTTCGCCTTATAACGGGCACCTGCTAATAGGCTTCGTTTTATAACGGACATCTGCCAATAGGTTTCGTCTTATAACGGGCACCTGCTAATAGTTTTCGTCTTATAACGGGCACCTGCTAATAGGTTTCGTCTTATAACGGGCACCTGCTAATAGGCTTTGTCTTAAAACATGCACCTGCTAATAGGTTTCGTCTTATAACGGGCACCTGCTCATAGGTTTCTTCTTATAACGGACACCTGCTCATAGGTTTCGTCTTATAAATAACGGGCACCTACTGATAGGTTTCTTCTTATTACGGACACCTGCTCATAGGTTTCGTCTTATAACGGTCACCTACTCATAGGTTTCGTCTTATAACGGTAACCTGCTCATAGGTTTCGTCTTATAACCGACACCTGTTCATAGGTGTCGTCTTATAACGGACACCTGCTGAAAGGTTTAGTCTTATAACGTGCACCTGCTCATAGGTTTTGTCTTATAACGGGCACCTGCTCATATGTTTCGTCTTAAAACGGACACTTGCTCATAGGTTTCGTCTTAAAGAACGGCACCTGCTCATAGGTATCGTCTTATAACGGGTACCTATTTATGCGCTGGTCTCGTCTTATACGGACACCTGTAATAGGTTCCGTCTTAAAACCGCCACATGCTTATACACTGGTTCCGCCGTCTTATAACGGATATCTGCTCATAAGTTGAGTCTAATAACGGGCGCCTGTTTTTTTTAACACGGTTCTGTCTTGTATTTCCAGCTGCAACTGATTAATTGCCTTTTTGTCGCTTTCCAACGACAGACCCGGTTATACTAATATATTTATTCATAATCAGTAATCTGAGGACATTTTCTAATCAAAAGTCAATTTTTTAGTCTCAGGTTTTAATTACCAGATTACCGTTAACTAAACACTACCTCATTCTATTGTCTAAAAGTTTTTTTCTGTTTAGCGGAAATATTCTTTCACCGACCAACAAAATATTTTCATCGATTCAAAAATTATTCAATAAGACTCACGGTTTCAACTTCAAATTTTCTGATATACCGAGATGTTAAATGCACAATTTCTGAAAGAAAATTTTAATGTTAATCGTTACCAAAAACACCATGTAACAATAATGAAATATTTTCAAGAATCCATGAATAATGATAATTTCATGTTGGACTTCAGATAAATAAAAGAAAAGATCTAAAGAATAAAGACTATGGTATATATATCATGTTTATTGACTGAATTACTTGCCATAACCAATTATTGTAATTGAGTTCGAGCAATAAAAATATTATTATTATATTATTATTATTATATGACATATTATTCTGGATTTGCATTAATTACCAAAAGCTCATTTTATATATATAACGGGATTCTGTAACCACAGAAAAAGTTAATATTTTTTACACTAATCAAAAATTCCCGGCAACTTTAACGGTATATTACGGAAATTACCGATGAATGGCGATATCTCAATATGCAGGAGAATTGTGGGTAATTTCTAGCAAGCGTGCCGGCTTGTAAAGCGTACAAAGAACAAATGGTGCATCAAAAATTCCATTTTAAGCTCAAGAACTGAAGAATAATATCCACTCTAAATATTCCTGAATTTGTTTGCGACTGACAAGAAGAATTAGGTAAGTTTTAATCGAGTATAAGTTGGAATTTAATGCAATGGGCGATAACCACAAGCCTGTCGCTGAAAAAATGGTAAAATGGTTACTGCCCTTGAAGTTAACAAGGGCGACAAGTGGTGTGGGCAAATCTGGTCCGAAATCTCTTGAAGATTTGTGTACCCTTTCTTAACAATAAATTATTGTTTCGATTGGCGTTGTAGCTGTTGATTTTATTATCACATAATTGTGATTTTGTTGATGGTTCGATTTCTTTGTCAGCAAATACTTTTCAAGATGGCGGATGTAAAAATTAATTTCTATGCATTTGCCGGCCGCATAGTTTCCGAGAGAAGCCAGCCACGAATACCGGGTTGGTAGATTATGTGGGTCATGTCGGTTAACGTTTGGTGTTGGTGATTAGAGTACCGTCCCCTTTACATATTATTTGATCAGTAATAAAAGAGAATTGCAAAATAAGAAATGTTCCAAATATATTTTATATTGAAATGAAATTATAATTTTTAGGTCAAGGGTCAAAGGATAAATTTCCCTGATCATGTGATGTCTGTTGTGTAAATAATCAGAAATCAGAATGCATGAAATGCAACACATGAAAAAATTGAAATGTTTTTAATTATTTTTAAAATTATTTAATTTAAAATAAATAATTTTATTAATATAAAATAAATGAATAATTTAATTTAAAATAAGTAAATAAACTATTTTTAAAATAAATATAGCTAGATAAAATCATTTTTCAATCCTCAACATTTAAAAAATCAATAAATAAATGCATCTCTTTGGACAAGAACTCTGTATTATGAAGTCTAATGCAATTTTAAAACCTGTAACCCAGTGTCCCAGACTGGGTCTGACTCAACACTTGAAGTGGGTAGTAAATTTCTTTCGCCAAGCACTCAGCATTATGAAATGAAAGTCAGTTCTGTCAAATGGGAACTTAAAAAAAGGAGGTACTGTGTCCCAGTAGGCATGACACAATAAAGAACCCTGCTGTAAAAATGCCATCAGCACAGCACATGGGCAAAATTTTTACTCTTTCTTCTATAGCTGGCAACATCTTGATATAAGTGAAATATTCTTGACTAGAACATTAAACACCATTGTTCAACTCAACAATATGAAGAAAATAATCCACAAAGCAGCATAATATACATTGCTGTCCAAGTCATGCTTTTCACACGATTTTAAACCAAGGTTTTTTTTATTTTTTTATTTTTTTTTTAAACTCTTGAAACAATACTTCAATCTTTACCTGACAATTGATTTTTATTAGCCCATCACACATTGTAATTGGATAAGTTTGAGATCTGATGAAGTTTTGGAAAGACTGTTTATTTAAGCATATTCTAAATTATCGTAATCTGATGCAAAATGGTAGAACATTTATGTCTTTATCTGTGACAGAATATTAAGATTAAGGTCTGCGACTGCTCTCTCTCTTCCATTTAGCACCTGTTTACTTGCTCATTCAGTCATTGTATTCTGTCACTTCACATGTAGCTTGTGACATCTCGATATAGCATTAAGCGAAATAGTTTTGGCTAGAATGTGACTCATGAAACTCTGTGTTTCAAATAGAGATTGCATTAGATTAGTGTTATGTGATTCTTCAATTTGGGCACCATTAAATTTAAATTTATTTTATGTTTTATGTTTATTATTGACTAGCATTATTAGCTAGCAAGTTTCATTACAATGTACACATTATTAATTAAATAGTATCTTCTACTATTTCAGAATGGATGCCATTAATTCTGTCAGTTCAACAGAGGATGGGATAGCATTATCAGAGACAGAAAAAAATCAAATCTCGGATAAATCTATTCAGGTATAACTCCATGGCATATAAATTAATTTTTGAAAATAATTTTATAATCTGAAACAATAGTACATGTATGCCAGATCTCTTGGTTAGGGGTAAAGCAGTGATATGATAAAAAATAGCAGTTTGCTGACATGTTTCTTTGAAAGTCATTATCTTCTAGGTGTTTGAAATGCATATGGTCATACTCATGCAAAGACAGATGTGTAAATTAAAAACATAACTGTCTCACCAACAGGGCTTCGGAAATTTCGGTCCGACCCATCGGACATTTTGTACATGCAAAAAAAAAAAAAAAAAAAGGTCGTCGGCAGGGGGGGGGTCTATGTGTGCAGTGCATGTTGTGGATTATTTTATTTTGACAAACAAACCAACCTATATTTTTGAGCTACCGCGATTGCCAATTTTAATCTATGTGCGTTGTTACAAGACTAAGACGTTTACTGCTTTTCTAAGCTTCCGCGATATGCTGTTATTATCAGTATTCGTTACTGTCCACGATGCTTGATATTGCACGTCCGCCATATTGTTTACTAACGATCGGGAATTTTCGTATTCCGAAGATACACGAATTGTAATTAGAACATTATCGCGAGAGGTTCTAAATTAGGAATTCAGGTATCACGAATCACGAACTGCTTGACGACCCCTGCTCACCAATATAAATCATCATTTGATTAATGTGTTACACATTTGATTACAGTAAATTTGTGCAATTTCTAAATCTTTCAACATTGATGACGCTGAGTCTTGGGCATTTTATTGTACTTCTTTATTCAATCTAATTTCAGGATGTTGTTGTTGAGGACCCACATGCTGTACAAGCAGCAGCTGAAGCGGCTCTGAATACTGTGGCTGGTGTGGCTCTGTATGGTGGACAAGAACAAGTAGCCTATGATAATGGTTTATCTTACAGTACTGTTGTAGAGTCAGTGACAAGCACAATGCCCACAGAAATCATGGCTGATCAGACTAGTGAACCACAAATTATCGAGGAACAGGTTGTTTCTGAAGGAATTCATGTACCAGGTTTGTATTAAGAGGGCCTAAATCGACTATGCATAGAATTCCTAAAATCCAGTAAAGTCTTGTTTCCACCGAATTTGTTTCATCTATATGGTTTTAAAAACAAAACAGTTCTCTAAATTTAAAATTGGCAAAGAATTGTTGCCCTTTAGTTATTTTTTTGATGCATGTTTTAGTTAACAATCATTTGTCTGGTAAAACTATTTTGAGAACTAGAAAATATTAAAATAAAAAAAATAAAAATAAATGAATAAACCAGTGAAATAAAGTGCACTTGAAGATGAATAATGTTTTCTATTTCTTTTTTTTAATGGATTCTGTCATCTCTTGGAACTCTGTCCTGGATATTTATTTGGCAATTCACTTTTAGTTTTTAGCTGCTCTCTGGTGTAAAGCTGATGGATTTTAGTTACTTACCTACATGTGAATTAGATGATATGATTTATTCATTTCAGTGGAAGAAATAGTGGAATCGGGATTTGCAACAGGAGAAAATACAGAAGTTATTCCCCAGGCTGCCTCATCTAGTAATGACAATATCGTACAGGAAGTGGTTACATCTGTACAGATACAGGAGGAACAAGATGCACAAAAACCAGAACAAGTTGAAGGTACTAACCAGTTCAATACCTCCGAATGCAGTAGATTAAGTCAGCCTTCTTCGTTCGTGGAATGTAGTGGAGTAATGGTGTTTAACGACCCAGTCAAGAATATTTCACTTATATCGAGGCATCGTCAGCTATAGATAAAGGTGCGGAAATTTTGCCTGTGCATTGCACTGATGGCATTATACAGCAGGGTTCTTTAGCATGACAAACCCACCTTGACACAGGACCTCATTTATTTTAAGTTTAAAGAAGCATGACTTTCATTTTGTAATGCAGAGTGCTTGGCGAAAGAACAGTCGCTACCAATTTGAGCTACCACAGTGGTTGTTCATTCATTTGTTTTAATGGGGAAATTTTCAGTCATATATGTAGAGATACATTTAACCTGTCAACCCTTACTATGTTGCTGTTATCCTTTCTCTCTCTTTCTCTCTTTCTCTGTTTTACCCTTTCCACAATTTTACATTTGGTTAAAATTTCAATATCACAATTTCTAAATTATCTGCAGAAATATCCAGAATTTTCAGCTCCAGTTCATTTTCATATTTATCAACAGTTATACATATTTACATGAATGAGTTGATTATTTGAAAATTTAACCAGCAAAACATGCTTTTTTTCATGGCATGAAATGAATAATATATACTATTAACACTAGTTTAACAATATTTAAAATATGATTTAATTAAAAAAAAAATAAGTATAACACTATTTTAATTTGTTTATTTTAGAAGAAGTAACAGTTGTACAAAGTGAAGCTCCTGTTAAAGAAACGGTAACAAGTACAACAAAAACACAGGTAAACTTTTTACGTCGGGCAGAGATTGGAGTTTATCAATGATCAATTATGCTCTATTAAGATTTTCAACTCCCGAACCCAGTGTCTATTCTAGGACGCGCGATTGCGAGATTCTCGCTTAGTTTTTGCAGATCACGCATACTTTTTGGACGAATGCGCGATCGTCTCGCATAAAAATTATTAATGCGAAATGTAAATTGCAATAAATCTGTCTATCAACGACCATGGTGTGTTGAATTATATCCCATTCCCAGTCAATAATCCGCCGGTTGTTTACTTTGTTACGTGCAGAAAATGAGTACTAGTTCCCTCCCTTTGATTGTTCCGGTGAACCTAGAAACAGTTAAAGGGAGGTAACTAGTACACAGTACATATGAATAATTCTGAGTGACTTCTGAATAAAACTGTCAAACGAAATGTCGGCTGCAAAAAAGAGAAGGATTTCAGACTATTTTAAGTCGTCAGGCTCTGCAAAAAAGAAAAAATTCCGTTCCATCTACATCTACTGATCATGAAATGCAGTGTGATAACGAGGTGGCAGGTGATGAGACTGGGTGTGATGAAATGGATAAAAAATCGAAAGTCTAATTTTCAGACTAAATGGTTAAAAGATTGGCGATGGCTCAAATATGAAGACGGAGTTATGAAATGCATATACTGCATAGAAAATAAGATGTCAAATTCCTTAACTACTGCTTCTACCAATTTTTTGTTATTCCCCCTTGTTTTTCATATTATGAAATGGACACTGCGAACCATATGTCATGTAAACTGTTGGCATGGTGGTGCATCTGTAAACACACATTTTCCACTTCTCTGAACCTTCTGAAGAGATTTCAATGAAACATGACTAGAAGTGTATAGTCAGTATTTTTTATTTTAAAAATTTCCAATCATTCATCCCGAAAATCTTCGCCATGTTGAATGCGTTGAAAGTTTTTTTTAAAAATTGATTCTTGTCATGTTCCCCAATTTTGCTATAATATAGATACCATTTCTGTGACATTGTTATTAGTAATTTATAATAATAAAATCTTAATTATTTTCATAGGAGCCAGAACCAGAACCTCAGCCAGTGGTGGAACCAGAAATTGTCCCTGAACATTACACACCTCTGGAAGACAATGATGAAGAAGCAAATGCTGACAGTAGTGAACCAAGTTTACACCTACCAGTAGCCATAATGATAGCTGAAGATCAACCGTCTGAAAAGAGCAAAATAGACGAAATTGAAGCAGCTCGTGACCAGAAGTTACGAGAGTTAGATGTACAGATTGTACAAGTCGCAGATGATGAAATGGAAGATGCTGGAGAGGATGAAGATAAAATGGAGGTAGAAGAAGTGAAAGAAGCAACAGTCAGTAGGAAACGAGGAAGAACAAGTAAGGAGTCTGAAAAAGAACCAGAGATGCCAGAAAAAAGGCCAAAGAGGGGAAGATCGGCTACAGATGAGGCAGAAGTCGATGATGATAGTGAAGTGGCAGAGACACCTAGGAAAAGAGGTAGAGCTGCTAAGACGCCAGAAAGTTCAGAAGCAGTTGATTCTCCAAGTAAAAGAAGCAGATCGAAAAAACAGGATGTCGAAGAAACTGTAGAGGAAGAAGAGCAGCCAGTAACACCAAGGAGAGGTAGAGCAAGAAAACAAGATATAGTGGAAAAAGTTGACGAGTCGGCTGATAGTAAGACACCAGCAAGGAAGGGTAGAACTCGTCAAGATGACAATGAGGATGATACAGAGGAAGTACAGAGTGCTTCAAAGAGTAAAGGTAGAGGCCGACCGAAGAAACAAGTCGCAGAGGAACCTGAGGAAATTGAGGATGCAACTCCCAAGTCAAAAGGTAGAGGAAGACCAAAGAAAAGTACTACTGAAGAGGAAGAGGAGGTAGAAGAGGTGACACCTAAAGGGAGGACAAGAGGAAAGGGTAAAAAAGATGAAGTTGAGGAAGAAGCTGAAGAGGTCAAAACTCCTGGAAGAAGAGGACGGCCTCGTAAACAAGATGCAGAAGAAGAGTTAGAAAAAGTTGATGACAGCAAGTCTACAGGGAAAAGAGGAAGGCCACGTAGACAGGATGTAGAACCAGAGGAATCTGAAACGCCAAAAAATAAGAAAAAGGGAAAAGATGCAGAGGAAGAAACTCCCAGTGAACAGAAAAAAAGAGGGAGACAAAAGAAAGATGAATCTCCTGCAGAAGAAGTAAGCAAAGGAAGAGGGAGAGGTAGACCAAAGAAAGATATTGAAATAATAGAAGAAAGTGACAGTGAGGTAGAAGAATCAACACCCAAAGGGAGAGGAAGAGGAAGGCCAAAGAAAGATGTCATAGAGGTGGAAGAAGAGGAAAATGAAAAAGAATCAAAATCAAGGAAAGGAAAGAAAAAAGGTGGTGAAAATGAAGAAGAACAAATAGAAGAATCACCTAAGAAAGGAAGAGCAAAAAAGAAGGATGATGATGAAGAAGAAAGTGGTAAAAAGAGTAAAGTGACGCCAACTGCTACTGCAACTGTAACCCCAGTGAAGAAAAAAGGAGCAAAGGTAGCAGAAACTGCTACTGTAACCGAGGCCACTACACAACCTGAGGAGGTGCAGGTGGAAACTACAACAACTAAAAAACAGAACCAACCACAACAAAGTTCTCCTGTTGCTCCTGCAACACCAGCAACTCCAGTCACCATGACAACTACAACAACCACTACAGAAACTTCAACTGAAACACACAAATCACCGTCAGTGTCAGTTAGGAAAAACATAAAAGAAGAACCCATGGAATCTGAAAGTCGTGAACAAGCATCAGGATCTGGACAGACTCCGAGAGTTAAGACAGTTATAATCCGAGAAGATCAGGCTGAAGAAGGTGATATCTACAACATTGATCAGATTGATGAAGACGTACCAGTAGACAGTACACATGGAACGCAAACATCACCAGTCCTGCCATTTGTTGAAGTGGAATTTGTAGAGGAATCGCCAGGTAAAAGATCAGTGTTGACACAAACTGATCCTCGGTTGAAGAAGAAGAAATTTGGCCCTCTTGGTCAAGAAGGTGATCTTGGATTTGATTTTGATGAAGACTCTCCGAAAAAACGAAAAAGGAAAGATGAAGATTTATTGTTTGAAGATATGGAACCAAAAAGGAGATCAGTTAAAAATGCAGAGGAAGCTCTCAACTGTCCATTCTGTGACAAAGCCTTTATTGGTTTAGTTAAACACATTAAAGGAAAACATAGAGAAGAACCTGATTATGAAGAGGAAATGAGGAATGCAAAATGGAGGGAAAAGATCATGAAAGTTTCCACACAGGGTCAGGACGAGGAGGGTGAGACATGTGCTGACTGTGGAAAAGTCACCAAAAATATGAAGAGACATCAGGAACTTCATCAGCAAAACCGCATGCAGATACCATGTCCAATCTGTGGAAAAGTAGTCCTGAAAACTGGAATGAGTTCCCACATGCGTACTGTCCACTCTGGAAGAAAACCATACAAATGTCCACACTGTGATTATGTGTCGGCGTTTAGAGGTAATTTGAACACCCATATAAAAGGAATGCATCTTCACACACGTCAGTATCTCTGCAATACCTGTAAGGCAGCTTTTAAAACCCTTGGAGCATTGATTGGACACACCAAGAGAGTTCATGAAGGCTGGAAGTCACCAAATCAGAAGATCTTTATCTGTTCTGTGTGCGAGAAGAGATTTACAAAGAAGTACCATGTTGACAGACATATGTTGATTCATACAGGTAGGTGTATTAATATCTACTCTGCTGGTGATGTTGGTAGAAATACCGGTATTTGAAATATACATACTGTTCCATGATAATTTACTTGCACCAATCAGACAGAATATTAAATCTACTATGGAAATTAAGTCATAATAAATATCAATCTTCCTACCTTGTTCACTAAAGTATTGCAAAAGTTTTTACTTGTCTAATACACACTTTAGACCATGGGCTATGCCCTACAAAATAACCAAAACTGCAACATTTGTATACCAGTTTCTCAAAATGTCCAATGTCTATCCAAAGTGATGAATATATCAAATCCCAAACAAAATGCTAAAACCACACTGCTGAACATTGTTTTCTCCAATTTCCATCAAAATACCACTGATGTCAATATGGTTGGTCAAGTATTATTTTCTCATTTGATTCTTTTGTTGTGTGATTTAGCTGTTACAAAGTGCATGAGTTCATGTTCTATTTATTAATTTCTATGTTGTGTTGTATTTGTACAGGTGAGAAGCCACATAAATGTCATGATTGTGGACGATGCTTCAACAACAAGTCTAACTTAATGTCTCATATACAGTTAGTACACAAGAAGCTCTCTCCATACCAGTGTGACATGTGTCAGGAAGTCTTCAAACGTAAGAAGTTACTGCTAGAACACATTGGCAGAGTACATGTGACAGCAGGAGAGGCAGCCCAGGCCATTGTACGTAAATATGAGTTACAACACGACGACGATGATGATGATGATGAAGATGATTCATTTATAAAGGATGAAGGAGATGAAGAAGAGGAAACTGCAGTGGCTCAGGTTGGTTAATATTTACAGTAGGCAGAGATCAAATGAGTAAAGTAATGAGGAAAGTAGTCATTGGTTGCTCCCCAGTCACAAGTATTTTACTTGTATTTAGGTAATCAGTTTCAGAATGGTGGGGGAAACCAGAGTACCTACAGAAAACCTTTGGCCCTGGGAAAGTGAACAGACGAGCTTTCTAACCTTATCTAGTAGATTCAAATTGAGATATAGGCAGTGAGAAGCACTTAAATCTGTAAACTGGAATTATACACTACTTGGCCCAAAAAACCAATGTGGATAGACTGATAATGGTATTTATAAATTCGGAGATGACATTGTGTGGGGAGATATTATTCTCCCATGACAAGTCATGTTATATCGAAATATTCCATTGAAGATACTCATGGGAGATTATAAGAATCCATTATGAGTATCCATGTAGGATAGGGAAATCTCACCCAAGGGGTTGAACATTTCAGTCGGAGACCAGGCTTGCCATTGACGCCATGATGGAAAAAATTAACCTTGGTATTTAACATTCTACTTTAAAACAAATATCACCATCGCAAAGAATGTACCCGATTTTGGTTTATACAAAATGTATAAACTACAAAACAAAGTTATCTATTCTAAATGACATTTTTTGGCTTCAAATTCGATTTACATAGACATCGATGCCATGATGGAAAAAATTAACTTTGTTATTTGTTATTCTACTTTAAAACAAATATCACCATTGGAAAGAATGTACCTGATTTTGGTTTATACAGAATGTATAAACTACAAAACAAAGTTATCTATTCTAAACTCCCAGAATGAACAATGTCTGTGTAAATCGAATTTGAAGCCAAATATTGGCATTAAAATGGGAGAAAAACAATCCATTATGAGTTTACCCATGTAGGAAAGGGAAATCTCACCCTCGGGGTTGAACATTTCTGGTCAGAGACGAGGCAAACATCATAACATCTAGTAATATGAACCATAATAGTACATATAGTTTCTTTGGGGTTCTAATTGTTAATTGCATTTTGCAGATGTGGCTGTTCAATACAGCTGTGACATTGAATTTGAAGCTTTCTTTATACCATTTGTTTTTTGTATGTTTCTATCTAGGTGGAGAATGTACATTTAGAAGAAGGTCAAGAACTACCCCCTGGTCATTCCTATGTGACTGTATCTGGAGCTGATGGTGGTCAATACACAGCAGTGGTCGGTGATTCGGCACAACTGTTGGCAGGCCAGGCCTTGACCACTCTACAAACAGAGGGAGGACAAGAGACCATCATCATTGTACAGACAGCAGACAGTGGAGAGAATGCTACCCATGCCATTGTAGATCAGGACGGTACAGTCCAGTATGTAATGCAGCAACCAGTAGAAGGTGGTGAAGCAGAACAAATATATGCACAGTTGGCTCAGTGAGAACGTTTGTGGATAGTCTTGTGTAAATTTGTATGCAAAATTTGTTGTTAAAATGAGACTTTGTATAAACAAATTTACATGCAATTTGTTCATGGAAGTAAGGCTTTGTATACATGTGTGTCAATTGGGACAAAGTGAAATACATATGCATGTGTTGATAGATCTTGGAAAAATTTATCAGTTGTTAGTATAAGTGTTTATTTGACTGTTGAGATGTTAAATATGGTGTGAGGAACAAAATAAACATGTTAGTGCTACACTGAACATTGGAGCTGAAAACCATACAGTTTCTCGAGGGTTTGGAATTTCAATGAAGTTTTATGTAAAAATAAAATTTTGATATTTTATTGAAAATTGTTCTATACATTTGCAATACTAAAACAATCATAATTAAATACAATTTCATTATGACAAGATAAATTTTGGAAGAACTAAATATTAAGCCACTTTTTATGTTAATTTTATGGTTTTCAGTGAGTTATACAGTAGATGGTTGTATACTTCTTGTCCTGGCATCATAATTTGTATATGTAGCAATAGATTATGTAGTCTCCTACTATCTGTGTAATTGATTTTACGTAAATGTGTACCAGTTTTAGAAACAGTAAATTAATAGGAGTTTTACACAAATTTAGAAAACGGACAGATTGAGAATTGATTCCATCTTATTAATAAGATAAAATTTCAAATGTGCTGGGAAAGAGTTAATTAGGGTAAACTTATGATGTATCATCTTGTTTTATATTAAGATCACTGTTAAACTGTAATTAATTTTTACTTGGCTTCTGTTGTCACTTCATGGTATCATTTATCATTATATTGATAATATTGATCACTTTAATTCATATATTAATTTTTTTTTTATTTGCATATACATGTATTTAAAATTTACTTGTATCTAGCATTTGCATTGTTTATTTAGAAGGACCTGAATGTGAACATATTATTTATGATGTTCCATCACATCATACACTTACTCAAAGGCTATGTTGAATATGATTCAGTTTTGTCTATGTCAAACATAATGTCCCATGACCTTTGTTGCTTTGTTGACAATATACATTATTATTAGTGCACTGTAAAATGTGTGTATATATGGTGATTCTGTTGTTGCCACAGAATACATGTACATATAGAAGTATGTTTGACAAGAGCAGTATGGTCAAGGATATTGAATGTTTTTTAATAACAAGGGATTTTAAAAATACTGTTGTTATGGTTACAAGATTAATGTTATCAATGTATAATTGTGCACAAATTGTTGAGAACTGGATCAAACATCTTTATTTCATTGTGGGTATTTTCATCACCATGACCGACAGATGTGTAATGTTGAGATTTAATGCCCATGCTTGTTTATTTATTTATAGATCATGCTTATAAATATAATAGTTTCCACATGTATTACTTTAACACAAATTTTTTAAGTTTACTTGATAAAATTTACAACTGTGTTTGCTATTTTGTTGATATTGTTTTAATAACGCATTCAACAGAAACTGCAAAATTTGAATGAAATCTGGCTGACTTTTGGTCTTAAGTATTAAATATAAATTTAATTTATTCTGTTTCATTACAAATTGAGTACATGTATATGTAATTTTATGTTTATATATGCACCATGATTTAAATATAATTTGGTACAAATGTAATGTGCAATTATAATTCATCTTGGAATGCTTTTCACTTCACAAAAATTTCATTTTCAAAATATGTTGCGTATGATTATTAAGGGTTGCAAATTTATTTTATATTGATACATAGACAGTTGTGTAAGTAATTACAGTACTGTGTTAGCAATTAATTATGATGCACCATAGAATTATTTACAATCTTTGACCTATCATGTTGATAATTTTCTTTGATCATTTACCCCACAGATCTTATGCTTTAATTATAGAACAGTGAAAGTATAAGGCTGATGTGTGATTATGTTGTTGAATTATTGCTATTAGAAAATGAAAGTGAAGGAGTTTTAATGGTCCTTTTACAGTGCAATTGTGTTTTTAAACGAGCACATTTGTGAAACATGTAAAGAATTGATTATCAACCTGATCTGATTGTATGGATCTGAAAGAGCGAAAGAAATAAAACTATTGACAAAAATGGGAGGGTTAGGACTTGAAATGTGTGGGTTAAGAACAAATGCTTTTGATGGAAATATTCCGTTTCTGCTCCCTGTTATATGTAAATTATGCAAGTTATAAACAAATTGTTCCATTTTATGTGATCATGAATCTTATTTTGTTTTGATCATGTGTATTTTGATTTTTACTGGCTATTTAGTGAAACATTTTACAATTAAGTTGTTAAAGTTGAGCTGTATATATACATAGCTTTTTAAATTTCTTTTATTTTATACAAAAATCATGGACTTAAACATATACTGATAAGTATGTATTTTTAAAATGTTAGAAACAATGCCTGATGGTGTTCTTTTATAAAATGTAGGTGACTTGCATCTTTACTATATGGTAAAACTTGACATGGGGAAATTCCAAATCTTAAGATTAATATCCGCTCTATAAAAAAAGATATATAAACTCAATCTAAAAATTGCAATTTGAAAAAAAATCTGTTGCATTTGACTTTTATATATTCACTTTGTGTAGAGTCAAATATTCTGTTGACATTTGAAATTTTATAAGCAATTTTTATGAAATTTGGTTAAAAAAATCTGTCAATATTATAGACAATATAATTGCATGATTTTGGGATGTGTTCAAGAGTAAAGTAATCCAACGTTAGCAATTTGAAGCAATTTTACGACTAACTTCTGTTATTTTTTGTTATTTAAAAAAAATGAAATACAGTATCTACATAACAATTTGTCATCAGTATCTGTGAATAAAAAGTATGTAACATAAATATATTTTGTCTTCGTGACTACTTTTGTTATATTATAGATTGAAATTGAAAGAAAGGTTCTAAAAAATGGGCTTAGCAGCATGCGTCACCAAAATATCAATGAAAACTTTTATCTCTGGTTTGACTGGAGATGTTCATCTTATCAGCCATTATGAAGTCTTTAATGTGGAACAAAATGTCTTTCATCGGAAGCGACTAGATCTCTATAGCACTTGTATTGTAAAGGGTAAATAAATAAGATAAAGGTCTTGGGTGTTTCTGAAACTGCTGATATAACAGAAACTATTTTAGAAAAAAAATCAGTACTAAGCAAGAATGCTTTAAGATAAATACACCGATTTGGACCCCTAAATAACTCCTGACCATACTAGTACCGGGTATTTAGACAAAATGCATCATGATATCCAATACTGTGATTGGAAGTGACCGTTATACTTTGGAACTTTGCATTCAACTTGTGGCTATGGTGCACGATCTAGCCTCAGTTTACATATTCATTATTTCTGCAGTATAAATGACTTGGGGTGTCCTTTGATCGAGAAGCTTGAAAGTTAGTGTATTAATAGCCATCCAGTTAGCAAAATTGATAGATCTTATGCAGCAACGGCTTGATATAGTAAAAACTCTAAACAAGCTTCAATTGATGAACTGAGACACTTATTTTTGTCGATTTCTTTGACTGTGAAAGCACTTGTAACTTAAATCTGGCAGGCAATTTTTGTCAAATGATTTTATCTTGCTGAAAATAAAAAGTTTCATCAAATTAGAATATAGGTGTGTTAAGCGCGAAACGATCTCTAAAATGACATCTTAAATTCGTAAATATCTTAAAAGCTAATAACATTCAGATTTCAAATTTGCCAGATTTAAGTAAAATGACTTCTTAGTTTAGGAATAATTGTGAAACCGAGACCTGTATAAGGAGTGTATCTGATGCTGAATGCTTCAACAGTAAGACCAAAGCATGGGCCTTGTGAATGGTTGAGGACATTCCTCCTTAATCCAGCAGTACCACTGTGGTATCTCAGTTGGTAGAGTGCTCGATCTATAAGTGGGAGGTCGTGGGTTCGAGCCCTGACCGGATCTGACCCAAGACTTGAAAGTGGATAGTGACTGTTCTTTCACACGGCATCACTAAATGAAAGTCGCTGTTCTTTCGGATTGGAACTTCGGAGGTCCCGTGTCACAGTGGGCTTGGCACGTTAAAGAACAATACCGTATAATGCCATCAGCGCAACGCACAGGCAAAATTTCTGCACCTTCGCCTATAGCTGGCGACGTCTCGATATAAATGAAATATTCTTGACTGGGACGATAAACACCATCACTCAACTCCTTAATGCAGTATATTTTTCATATCTAAAATTTAGATAACGAATTAAGATATACAATTTGAAACTTGCATATACATATGTAATGTTAGAGGTAGAACTCCACATTGCTGAATCCAAATCCAACCGTTCGGTTGTTGTTTTTTTATTTTGCTCGCCTGAGCACAAAATGTCAATTTAGCTATTGTGATAAGGCCAGAATGTTTGTCCAATATTCAAACTTGCGCAGAGTGACCCCCTTGACAATGGTAGGTCAAGGTCGTATATAATTATATTGTTCATGTTGGATCAATAACGTAAAAACAGAAAAAGAGGCCTCAGCAATTTTAGCCAAATTTTCTCACTACCGAAATTGACCTTGACATACACATGAGTCATGTTAGGTCAATAAGTAGGTCACCGGAGGATATATTGTATAATCAGATACATTGTTTTAATTAAAATTGTCTGATGGTATTTAAATTTTTTCAAAAACTAATCTATGCTGAATCGTTCAAAGAATCGTCTTAGGTGGATTTGGTAAAATCAATTTTTTCCCTCTATTTTTCTCATTTCAACAGCTTTAAAATGGATTTTCTCAATTTTAGAGCACAGTGGAGCAAACCAGAGTGCCCAGATCATACCACATTCCTCCGGCAAACGAACGTGCACACTCGTATACTACGATCTGACTGCCGTACTGGTGAGGTTTAATGATCCGTAAATAATCTTGGAAGATTAAAAAGTAGGGATGACGAATTGAAACAATATGCAGTTGCACGTTTTTCTTTACCGTTAAGTTTTACCGTTAAGTTGAATAGTATAATAGTTCTCAAGAAGTTTGTTTAAATGTTTTGTGTGAAGCGTGGGACTTCCAAGTACAGGTTTAACACCATATGTCAACAATACAATACACAATCTTTATTCTAAAGGGGACAAGGTCTTAAATGGAAAATACTTGTTTGAATTGGGGGTTATTCAAATATGTTTTAAATTTTTAGGTGACTCAGGACTGTCGTGTCGAATTTGAATTATCTTAAGAATAAAAATGTAAAGTAATATAGGACACATTGTATTAAGTTTTTACCTCTACGGTACCAGTGCGGGTATACGAATCCAAAATGTCTTTGCAATATACATGGATCTGTTTTTGTCTAGTTCCACTTTTTACAGGAACACTATGTATAAGGTAAATTAATGGGTTTTTTTAATTTAATTTATTTAATTTTTATTGATTTTAAAGTTTAAAACTTGAAAACAGCATTACTCTAATAGTACCCATCTTCAAAAACGGGTATAGTGAACAGAAATCCACATAGAGTAAGTAGATATGTAACACACATACACACAAACTCGGAGATGGAGAGAGAGAGAGAGAGAGAGAGAATTTCATCAAACTTAGGTACACTTAAAATATCGATTTGATAATGATACAATTGGTTTTTATCGCTGTTTTGACTTCTTGGTAATAATTGAACAACTTGGCTTAGTGTTTATTTGTTGATGAAGTCCGATGTAAATTGATTCTTTAGATATCTTGGGGGGTGTGGATACTTTAACAGGAGGTTCCACAATTCCTATTTGCAAGAGCAATTATAAACACCTTATATTGTGGAGCAAACAAAAGTATAGTCCGTGTGTAAACCTATAAAATATTATATATGACATAATGTATTATTTTATTCTATACAAGGCCTTTTCAATAGTTTTACCATGCCGATTTTAGCTGAATGATATGATATTAAAACGAATACTTTTACAGTTTTAAAATTAGAGATTTTTTTGGGTTCATTTCGGAGCAACTGCTGCTATAGGCGTTACGTTATATAAACATTGCATTGTATTACATAATTATGTGTAACTTGGATCACAAACATAAAACAGAGATCTTGCATTTTATAAAACGATTCAAGACGATTGCAAATATTTATATTAAATTTAGCCGTCCTGGAGGAGATAATTTCTGCTGTACAAATTAATCATTGAAGTGTTTTATGAATAAGTTGAGTGTTTTGCAACAAGTCAAAAGAAAGCACGTAACACAACAGAAATGTCGGCGCTTTTTGTATCTGAGCAAGCCATTTTAGGATTTCAGATACAATTTTGAAGTCCCTTAGTGCGTGTCGAAAGTGGGGTCCTTGACAATCACCGAACCTACTTGTAGACACAACAGCGGTAATAGCTTCATCCCAACAGATCGCAATGGAATGAGAAGTCTGATTATGAAACACACATGCTATGCCAATATGATATCCTTACCTTGAAAGATCGCCATGTATAAACCTCATGACAAAACATCGTCATCCGAACTACTGCACTTTATTTTCGCGGCATGATAATTTTGCGATATTTGTATCAAAGTCATTTCGCGGCATGAAATTTTCGCGATATCCCGTTGTGAGCCTGATCCCATCGTGAGCCCCTCATGTAAAAGTCTTAGGTATGTACGTAAAATTGCCTGTTCTCTTGTCATATACAACTCCACCTGTACTCACCTTTAATAAAGTATTAATTCATCTCACAATTATAATAAAGTAATAATTCAGTTTGTTTAAGGCACGTTATATGTCAACATGTATCGGTGGCTTCCGAACAGTTACTGTAACTTCCGGTACACATTATTATTTTGTGACAGTGTTTGCGTGCTTTAAATACCGTAGCAATCGAGAACAGTCCATTCATATTTATTTGATCAAATTTATTTTCGCGCATTGTACTTTCGCGATTTTTTATGAGCTCGCGAATTACGCGAAAATAACATGCACGCGAAAATTTCATGTTTTACAGTATCACCCGGAAAAAACGTAATGAAAAATGGCATCAATAGCAAACCCTTCTAACACATAAAGAGTACAAAACGTTTGATCTGGGTTCTTTATGGGTTTATTTCAATATCTTGAAAATTTTGAAGAGAAAAAGCTGTACATGTCACAGCAATATAAACGTAAAGTTATGTTATGCACAAACTCACTACACCATGCTCCAATGCTGTGAATATTAGAAAAAGCGCCTATTATCAATAATGTTAAAACATTTCCGCCAGTTTGATAGTTAATAATTCAGAAAGCTTATCTGTGACATTCTGGCTTCAAAGGAAGAGAAAACTTAAATTGAATTTATTGATATTCTGGTTTTATAGAAAGACGATTTACCGACAGGAAAGCTCGTAAATTTAATCTATCTTTTTGCAGTCTTTGAGTATAATTATACTAAACTGGTTTAGATCTTGAAGATAAAGAGAAGAAGTCAAAGCTCGAAAATATGGAATTTTAGTGACATATAGGCTATTTGGAAATAGATAGCAGCTGTCGAAAGCTGTAGTGAGGGACAGAGGTGAGCTGTCGATTTTGGCACTAATTCGTTAGCTTAGTGTTAAGCTTTCGACGGTTCTGTACTGTAGATCATACATTAGTAATTAATAATGCTAGTTAATCCATAAGTTACGATTCAGTAGATAATCACGTATAGTTACATAATAATAGTTATTGTGTTCTACACGACATCAAACCAGTAATTGCAAATCGTAATGATAAACTATGATTTATGGAATGCATCCGTATAACTGAACACGGAAGGTTAAGTTTTACACATAACCATCCAAAATCCTGAGGTTCAATATTTTCTTGAAAGACAATACTTCCTTTATGTGTAAAACGTTATGTAGAGAGTACGTGTAATATACTGCACGTGATTGTTTTTTTTAATATACGATGTCTTTAAAAATAGAAGAAACACCGGGGCACACTGGTAAAAATCCATGATATACGACATATATCAACAGCAGAGTATTACCATGTAGTTGTAGAGAACTGGATTATCAGTTATTTCAAAATCTTCGAAATGGATTAAAAACCATAATACTAGTATGTGACATATCGATATAATGTTCGTCTTAATGATACTAATTAACCTCGTTAGTGGCACGTGCAGCAAAAAGTAAGTTTTATAGGCCTTTAACGTCTTTTAACGAGATTCCTCGAGGTATGGATGTTGCTGTTTTTATTTTGGGGAACAATATGTCTTCTTCATGCCAAGATAAGATGAATCCTTTTATCATTATATCACAGCAACATTTTTGATGTGTGGCGTCTATCTAATGATTTGATATGTTCAGTACTTGCATTTGTGCCCCACTGTTTCTTAAACATTTGTTTTCTTAAATATAGCCTGTATTGGAAAAAAAGAGATATTCTTTTAAATACTATTAGAAGTACGACATTTGCAGATTCTTAAAGTCTTGTCTATTTTCACACACACACACACACACACACACACACACACACACACACACACATAATGGATATCAATTAATAATCATAATCATAAAAAACAGGATGCACGATTATGTATAATATTTGATGCATGTAAATGTAGGTTGTTTCAGCATCGCTATGATAATGATCGATTTACTATATAGTACAATGTATTGGAATAAACTGGTAACAGGTTTTCTGTACAGGTACTTGGTGTCAGCTATTTATTGTTCATTATTTGTCTTATGTGACAAAGTTATGAACTAAATGCGTAAGAAATTTGTCGATTTCAATTCATTTTAATTTTTTCTTAATTTTCTCTGAAAATAGTTTTTATAAAATTAAGGAAAAATTAAAATCGATTTATTTGTGACTGATAATTTCAGATTAATGAAATAACGAAATAAATAAAAACCTGATTCCAACATGCCCGAGGTTCCTGTTTTACAGCCTGGCCAGCTGTACATTAATTGTGCCTTCCAAACATTGACAGAATTGTTCTTTATCGATTATTCAATTCCAGAAAATCAAGTTCATTGTATAAAATTTCCATCTTGATGTTCTATAATTACTAAGTTAGCCTACAATGTAGCAAAAACATCTAGCAGTTCTGGGAAACTGAGGATTGGGATATCTTTATGTACATAAAACATCTAATGTCCGGATCAAGAGACTATCAATTCCGTGCTATGATCATAAAGATTTCCACCATCTCTTAATAGAAGCACATACATATACATGGCCTATTATTTCGAGATTATGAATTTTGCTTAGACGTATGCATGCTTTTTCATTGTTCGGTGAAGATGACATTTTTAATACTAGTTTTATTTAATATCAATAACAAAGATACTAACCTATAACCGAATCACATTCCAGAAGCAAAGTAAAAAACTTTGAAACTGACAAATTAGGTTAGACACGTGAACTTCCACCAGGGAAGTGAGGTCGGCAAGTACTTCCTGTTTAGCTGGCTACATCCGTCACGTGTGTATTCAAAATTGAGTGAAAGGAACATAAATATACAGATGCTCAATGATACCAACGTATGCATTTGTAACACTTCTGTACTGTGCGTTTGAACGTCTATTGGTTTTAAAATATGTCCACAGTACAGGATTTTTTAATCAGTTCTTCCGTTTGTTTTTTCGTGTAAATTGATATAGTATGCATATGTTTCTTAACTTCAGATATTTATTTTATTTTTACGAGGTGTTTGGGGTATTAGTTTGCTAGTTTAATGTTGTGGGGTTTTTTTTCAGATTGATTTTTTTTGTCTTGTTCACATGAAATTGATTTTGTAATATGAGTTATTCTTTTTATTATTAGAATAATGATTTATCGTCTCTTGTAAAAATAGTTTTTAAATTTGAAGAAACACCTTTACTCTAGATAAGCCATTATTTACTTTTTACTTCAAGACAGGTTGGACTGTATGAGAAATCGATTAATTTCGAAATAATCCTCTGAACATTACCAAAACACACTGTGCTTTCCATCAATTACGAGATACCAAAAATAATTAGATTTTTGTTGTGTGTCAGACAGCATCAGTTTGTATATTTGTCAAGATTATAGGATATATATATATATATATATGTTTTTACTCATAAGGTTTTTTTGTGACTTTATCAGTTGATGAGTGGATGATTGATTGATAAGTCCAACCCCAACCTGCCTTAAAGACTACCTCTATATAAGTACCACCTGCTTACAAAGGCCATCAGAATATTATCCCAATTGTTCTTAATTCATATTATTTGAACCTGTATATAAAGGTCACCTGCCCATAAAGGCCACTTTTACTGGTCCCATTGGATGTCTTTTATAGACAGAATTGACTGTACTTGATTTGGGATTGAGACCTAACAAGTATGTTACACTTTCATCTAGATATCACCAGCTATAGCTTTACAATGTGCATCATAGTTTGAAGGTTCTGAATGGCGGAATTTTTCTAAAGTATATTGGCTCACTCATTATCAATTTTAGGTCTGGTCCGACCGAATGCTTGTAACGAACTTCGAACCACCAATCATAGACCAAACACTAGTTACCAGAATGGTCATAAAATAAAACACGATTTATGTGATAATTATGATTTTTTTTATTTTTATATTTTAGTTGGGTGGACCTTGAATCTAATTTGACCAAACATGATTACGACGAAGCACCTTGGGAAATAACAAGTATGTCTTTTTTCATTAATTCTATAATTGCAAAATTTTGTAGGTTAAACAACTCTATAACTCTACATGTATATATAATCTGTTACATATTGAATACAAAATAATAGAATCTTAATTAAAATACCAAACCGTTATCTGGTTATAATTTGATATAATTTTATGCGTATTTAATGCCTAATTGTTCTTCATCATCTAAGCACGCTTTAAACATTGAATGTGGCCCCAGAGTAAGATTAAAAGTTTGGTTTTTTTATATAAATTGAACCGTATGTAACCAAATCCACTGATAGATTGCCAATATAAATAATTGAAAAAAGAACACATTGGTTGTTTTAAAAGGGTGTCAGCTTATTGAGGATAATGCGGGATAAATCGACCTACATTGGCACCTGAATCCGCTTTATCTGATCCGTGAGGAGTTATGTTCTACGATGTCCCTTTTGTACCACAAAATGATGTATTTTGTAATCGAGATGTCGATTTCAAAATTGAGGACATGACTTAATGAATCGAGTACATGCAAGTCAAACTTATGAAAATCGATTTTAAATTCACGTGAAATCCAAGTTACATGTACCTATCATTCAGTGGCACTGGTGGGGTTCCGCAAAGTTTAGTGTAACATTGATAAAATCAACAATAGTTATAAGTCCATTTTTATATCATGTTTAAATGAAAAGAACAATTACATGTTACTTGAACTATTTACATGGCACTTGTTAGGTGTACAACATCAATTTTAGCATGTCCAGTTTGTCATATACCACTTTTGAATGTATTTATGTTTTAATTAAAAAAATGATATATGGCACGTTTATGAGAGAACAATTATTGATGTCATACAGATTTGTGTTATTTTATAAGCTTACAGACATATAAGACACGGTGGGAATGTTTATGAAAAAATAGTGATGATTTTTTTGAGAGAGTTTTCAAAATTACTTGACTAAAACACTAAAATGTCTAAACCAAATGTGCGTGTCTTTATGTTATATTGTTTGGGTTGTGTGGGGGTGTTAATTTTTCTTTCCTTTGGAAATGTCGGCAAAATTACCTACTGGGTCTATGTAAAGGAGAGAAACTTTGTTTAAAATACATTAGTAATAGAACCCAACACCAGTTATGACATTTCAAAACATAAATTTTTAATTATACACTTTATAATCAATATACTTATCAAGGTCTCTAGAGGCTAAATAAATACAGAGGCGATATTGGATCCTGATTAAATACACAGGCTACGTAATTATTTATACGGCTTGTACTTTTAAATATATTTTGAAAAATGAAACAATCAATTGTTAATATTTAAAAAGCTTATAGAAACAGTATTCCTCAAGGTCGTCAAAGCTCCCCCGGCGTAATCAAGGCGATGAGTTGTCCCACGTTGTCTTTTTGTTGTATCACATTACATCTACTTTTTTACGAAAGCGTATCTAGAGGAGACATTGTATAAATAAAATTCTTACTAACTCGCCATAACGGATTACTAACTCGCCATAACGGATTACTAACTCGCCACAGCCGATTACTTACTCGCCATAACGGATTACCAACTCGCCATAACGGATTACTAACTCGCCACGGCAGATTATTAACTCGTCATAACGGATTACTAATTCGCCACGGCAGATTACTAACTCGCCATAACGGATTACTAATTCGCCACGGCAGATTACTAACTCGCCATAACGGATTACTAATTCGCCACGGCAGATTAATAACTCGCCATAACGGATTACTAATTCGCCACAGCAGATTACTAACTCGCCATAACGGATTACTAATTCGCTAAGGCAGATTACTAACAGTAGTAATATGACGATGAAATCCTACCTTGTTTGCTGCTCCCTGCGCCAATCCAAAGTGGGGGCGAGGTCACGAAGACGTGGGAGGCACCTGTCCTCTTTATGGGTAGGGCACTCACCTGACCTCTCGATGGACGTGGGAGGCACCTGTCATATTGATGGATGAGGCTCGCACCTGTCCTCTTTATGGGTAGGGCACTCACCTGACCTCTCGATCGACTGGACATCCACCTGTCCTCTTGATGGATAGACCATGCACCTGTCCTCTTGATGGACGGGGCACGTACTTGAGACAAATTTCTGCACCTTCGCCTATAGCTAGCGCAATGGGTAAGGACGACCCGGGTTCGAACCTCGCTGAAGGCGAATATTTTTATTATTTTTTTAAATAAGGTTTTAGCTCAATCGAGGCACGTGAAATCTAAAACTCGCGGGATTTTCAAATTTGAAAAAAAACCCGATTGACCGAAACTTTAAACGGTTCTAATTTCATTATTATTCCACTTAGAGGGACGAAGGAGGTAGCGTTAGATTCGGACGGATGAGCCCCATGAGTTGATGGTAAAAGTTAGATCCGGAAACGGACCGAACAGAAAATCCGGAATGCTTTGCCGCCGCCGCCTCCCCCTCCCCTTTCCCCTGGTTGGAGAGAGGGAGGAGGAGGAGAGAGAGAATTATATAAATACAAATTTATTTTTTTTTGTTTTCCTGAAACAAAGAACGAATTGGGGGAAAATCTGTGGGAATCGAACCCAGCATAACTGATTTCTCAGTCATACACCTGTAGATTTTTTCACCCCCACATCCAATCTTTATTTCAAACATCACATACAATACAAAATATAAAATATGACCAATAAATACAGGGCACGGAAGTCATGGATAGTTTATTCTGTAATGACCCTTCGTTTATGCATTGTTAGCGATAATCAAGATTTGCATTAAATAGAAACCTCGCGTTAAACGAGGAACGAGAGTATGGAATCGGAGCAAAGTCACTTGTTTCCGACGAAAACTTATTCTAAAATTCACGAGATGCCTTAGTATTCTCATGTGTCGACTGAAATACCGATAATCGTTATGTACCAATAAAACCGGTGAAGATATAATGGTTCGTATCACTTCTGCAATCGCCTGCATCCGTTCTGTATTCAATTGTCCGATCGCGGTTTGTCTCTCCCGCACATCCATTAATCCCAATTGATGTAAAAACTCGAAATGTCTGTAGACCAATGAGCGTTCCATATCGAAGTGAACTCAACTCTCGAAATATGACAGGTCCACACCCTTTCAAAATGAAGAATGATTTATTACACCTTTTTAGAATGTACTCTACAAACTGTTGCATCATAATTTTTCGCATCTCTGGTAGGTTTTCGTTAAAGGCTAGGATGTTTGCCCTGTTTTCATTTTCTCCCATATCCACGTATTTCTCTATTGTGTTTTCCATTTTTGGCTTGATTTTTTCAATGACCTTGGGTAAAAATAATTTTTCCATATGATGTGGTCGGTGGTATCCTCTGTCTCTTTCAAACGAGGTCGCTTAATTCCTCTACCTCCTTGATTTTTGAATCTCTCTTTTTGTTGATACCACGGTGGAGGATATTCGGTGTATAAAGACCCTTCAACTTGTTGTTTCAGAGAATCGTCCTCATCCGTCGTTATCTCATCGTCATCTATCGTCTCTATACTGTTTTTTCTCTCCAAGACAGGCATTTCACCTATATTCTGCTCCATGAGGTCACGGTCGATTGAATTGAATTGTTTCTCTTTGTAGTCTGATTTGTTCTGTTGTTCTAATATATTTGGTTTCAATCTTTCTTTTTCTGGGGTGTTGGCTTTCAAATCAATGAGCAAGTTTCCATACGGTTGAGAGACTGCTGCTTCGTACACCTTCATCAACCTTTCAGGATTAGTAGGTTGCATTCTTCTGGCCAACAAATGAATCTGTTGACGATCAGCGGGATTGTTAAACAACAAGAGATAGTGACAGTTTAAGGCAATGTCTCTCGAAGCTTTTCCCTGCGGAAACAAATTTTGGGTGAGATACACCACGCTTAAATTACGATGATGGCTTCCCTTTGTAAACAATTTGGCGATCCTGTTATCGTTCTTTGCTTCGGTCATCACGTCATCCAAAATGACCATATTGTTTATTTTTGGGTCGAAAAAATAATCTTCTTCTATGTCGTCTGGAATGCCTTTAACAAACTCTACGATATCGGGTTGAATTGTTTTGATCTCTTCGTAAGCTGTTTGTTTCTGTGAATAACAATAGACGATGCGTTGTGGAACGGGACGCATGTAGTCTTTCATGCGTGTCAATAAAATATTCAACCAGGTCGTTTTACCACCCATGGATGGTGCGGTGATCTGCATGGTGAACGGATGTCGAAATTGATAGTTCTCTGATAAGGTCTGCACGGGAGCGTGATGTGCCCCGCCATGTATTTGATGCACGTGTCTCAGCATGTTGTCTTTCCTGGAAAATTGCTTACTGCATTCCGGACAATGATGCATGTCGACTCTACAAACTTGAAATGATGTGGTATTTTCTTGACGTTGTATATATATATCCTTTCTGGTCCTCCTCACGCCTCCTTTTCACTTCTTCTTCCTCCTCCTCACTCCTTCCCTCCTCACTCCTTCCCTCCTCACTCCTCCTCCTCCTTCCTCCTCCTCCTCCTCACTCCTTCCCTCCTCACTCTTCCTCATACATCTACCTCCCTCTGTCTGTTCTTTCTTTTCTTTTTCATTTGCTAAATTACTAAAATAATGACGTCCATTTGTCATTACGGACTTTTGTTGGTGTCGGGTGTTCATTTGTACCGCTTCCCGTTTGAATCAGAGGAACTACGGGCTCCCCATTTTCTATTTTACGTTTGTATTCCGATTTGGCTCTTTCCAACGCACCTTCAATGGGTGACACTTGTTGACCTACAACGATTTTTTCGGGTTCTTTTTCGTATGACGGCACCGGTATCATGTACGATTTCATGCCACCTTTCCCGATTGCCTTCCGCGGTATTGACTACGATCGATTTTCCCATCCATCAAATCTTTGAAAAACTTTCTCCATACTTCTGGATCTGACACATACATTGGTCCAAGTGACATTATTGAAATGGGTCTCTCTGACAGTTACCGATCGCTTCGAATGTTAGGTTCAAACTGATAAAGTTACAGTTCTTTTTTTAAATATATATAGCTTGACGAGCTACACATTGTAACTGAGACACATCTCTCGGCAGGCGTGCAAGATCATATCATCATCGGAGTTATAGCTCTAATCATCCAACATCATGTTTTAAGGATTTAAATTACAACTAAACGATGTCAACTAACATCTGACTAGATAAGTTTTCTCTTTACTTTGTACAAGGAATGGTATGTTTGTTTTCAAATTAGACTACAATTTATAAATCTCACAAGTTTAATTTTAACAAATATGTAAGCTGTGCAGTAATCTTGCTTGTGCGTTGCGCTGGTAGTATTATACAGCAGGGTTCTTTATTATACCACACCTACCGTGACACAGGAACTCGTTTATTTTAAGTTCCCATCCAAAGAACCATGACTTTCATTTCGTAATGTCGTGTGCTTGACAAAAGCAGTCACTGCCCACTTTCAAGACTTAGCAGGGGATCGAACCCTCCAACCTCCCAATTACAGAGCAAGCACTCTACAAAATGAGCTACCGCAGTGGTTAGAGACAATGTGACAATGAACAAATATTCTAAATTGCAAATGTCAATAAGCAACAAAATTAATATAGTTGATAATTTTTAATAATATAATTACTTTTTTTACAAATATTAACTTTAAACATCTATCTTTTTATGAAAGAATGTAAATTTCGTATCTTTTGGCAACCTTCTTGCTTCCTTGATTGCAAGATAGACGTGGTTTGAAATATGTTGCATGTAATCCCATTGACTGAAACTGAGATGAATTCCATTCGTAGTCGATGTTTCACCTAAGAACTGTCTCAAATCAATCTGAACTGTTCCGTTACACATACACACACTAATTCGGAAATTCACCGGAAGTGGAAATGATCGAACATAATTACATCCTGTAAAATTATATGCTTCATCATTAGTGTCTGGCTTTAATGGATTATTTGCTATTACTCTACAATCCGAAGAATTTCTATTCTCTCCAGTAAATGGCATCTCAGAAAGAATGATCAAAGCCAATGTCATAGTCAATAAAGAAATTAATATCAAAATCCTGGAGCAATTCAGTGTCTGTATACGAAAACAAAAACTTTCATACCAGTTCTCCACATTTGCATGCGTTTCAGCAGAAAGCGAGGCTGTTCTTTTCCCTTCCATGGTTTTTAATAATAGATTATGGTTTACAAATGTATGTATATAATACACCCCACATCATGACAGGTGCGCCCCCTCATCCATCAATATGACAGGTGCGTGGTCTATCCACCACAATGACAGGTGCGCCCCTCATCCATTAATACGACAGGTGGCGAATCTCGCCTCCTCCTCCTCTTCCTCCTTCTCCTCCTCTCCCTCCTCCCTCTCTCCAATCAGGGGAAAGGGGAGGGGGCGGCGGCGGCGGCGGCAAAGCATTCCGGATTTTCTGTTCGGTCCGTTTCCGGATCTAACTTTTACCATCAACTCATGGGGCTCATCCGTCCGAATCTAACGCTACCTCCTTCGTCCCTCTAAGTGGAATAATAAAGAAGTTAGAACCGTTTAAAGTTTCGGTCAATCGGGTTTTTTTTCAAATTTGAAAATCGCCTTCAGCGAGGTTCGAACCCGGGTCGTCCTTACCCATTGCGCTAGCTATAGGCGAAGGTGCAGAAATTTGTCTCAAGTACGTGCCCCGTCCATCAAGAGGACAGGTGCATGGTCTATCCATCAAGAGGACAGGTGGATGTCCAATCCATCGAGAGGTCAGGTGAGTGCCCTACCCATAAAGAGGACAGGTGCGAGCCTCATCCATCAATATGACAGGTGCCTTCCACGTCCATCGAGAGGTCAGGTGAGTGCCCTACCCATAAAGAGGACAGGTGCCTCCCACGTCTTCGTGACCTCGCC
This sequence comes from Anadara kagoshimensis, assembly GCA_021292105.1. NCBI lineage: Eukaryota > Metazoa > Mollusca > Bivalvia > Arcoida > Arcidae > Anadara > Anadara kagoshimensis. Next base: position 58,137,036 of record CM037873.1, on the reverse strand, counting down.
CCCACTTTGGATTGGCGCAGGGAGCAGCAAACAAGGTAGGATTTCATCGTCATATTACTACTACTAACTCGCCATAACGGATTACCAATTCGCCACGGCAGATTCCTAACTCGCCATAACGGAGTACTAATTCGCCACGGCAGATTCCTAACTCGCCACGGCAGATTACTAACTCGTCATGGCAGATTATTTATTCGCCACGGCAGATTGGTTTTATTTATACAGTGTCCCTAAAGGTAGTTTCATACCATGGTGACGTCTTTGTTTTGTGCGTACGATCGAAATGCCTGATTTGACGTCTTTTTTATCTATGACATCACGAATTCTAATGCAAAGATTTTGTAAACAGGGTTTTGATTGGACCCCGACCGCAGTAAAACCTCCGTTTTACGGTCGGAGTTATGTCGTCGCGTGCTGTCTAGGCTACCATAACGTCATGTATTCCTACATGCCGGTACACGTGCTTTTGTTTACAAACGTAATGGCATAATTCATCATTGTAAACAAAGATTTTGTTATATCACACAACTCTCCTGTTTATTGATGGAATAAAACGGTGTAATATTTTTCGTATTACACAGGTACCAATGTAATATCACTTGATTGTGACGTAATCAGTTATCACGCTTCTGATTTAGTAGTGGTCGTGCCTAATGACGTCATATAAAAAATGTGTCAGTCTGTTGTTTATTTTTAGACTTTTGAAGACTTTCCGATTCTTTGAAAAATAATTTTGATGCATTCGGAAAAATATTATGATTTAAACTTACATACTGATTATGTCTTTTTTCTAGGTGATTAATTTACTTTTACTATAACCAAATAGAACTATATTCTTACTTGCGCAGAGCTCTAATTTGGAGGTGATTTGTCTGACCTAGATAGAAATCGCCTGTTTCTATATATGGCAAATAATATGTACATGTCATTATGCCTCGGTATTTTGAGTTATGTGATATATTGAATCTTGACTCGTGAGGGTTTAATATGAAATTTATTAAACTCGTTCAATAATTAAATATGCCACTCGCCAAGGCTCGTGGCATATTAATTATTAAACTCGTTTGATAAATTTCATATTAAACCCCCACTCGTCTAAGATCCTCTATATATTTAAACATCGATATTAATTTGGCATTTGTATTTCGAGGAATAAAATTATTATACCTATGGATATCAGTGCTTTAGTGATAGAACTATGTGTTGTGGCGTAACGATACAGGTCTACATTGATGCGTCTGTAACTGTAGCAACGGGAATCTTCATTTATTAAATGAATTTGAGCATTATTTTTTGATTTGCATTAGAATGGAGATAACTATGTTACATTTGAAGAGTTCCGACCGTAAAACGTGAATTTTACTGTCGCAAATACCGTTTACCTGGCTCCGCAAGCGTCGCCAGGTAGAACTCATTTTGCGACAGTAAAATCCACGTTTTACGGTCGGAACTATTCAAATGTAACATAGTTATCTCCTAATTTGTGGTCATCGGCGCCTACAGAATTATGGCGGGAACGCTGTTATGCGTATCGTTGAGTAGAATAATGTTCTGCATTCACAAAAGATTAGAATTTCTGTGCACTATTTTTAAGAAGAAAATGTATATTGTACATAACGGAAATTAGGTAGATCTACACTGTTGAGAGTACTATTCTTAATAATTGAAAGATTTGAATACATTGTTTAAACTTTGATGACGGTATTTTAAATGCCGCTTTATGTTTGTTTTTCGGTGATTTTAAATACAAATAGTAGGACAAAACTGGCGATTTTTCAATAAACATACTGTATGATAATTTTTCTCGGTGTCAAATAGCACTTTGACTATGCTCTTGCATTTGCGTTTCATTCAGCGGCCTAGAATCAAGAACGCTTCATCAATGTATACGAATCCCCTTTCCACTTATCTGTGTTGGGTAACGGTTGCTATTGGTTTTTATGGGTGACAGACCATATGATATTTAAATAGGTTTTGTTTTGCACAACCAAATAGCTCACAATCAGTGTTTTTGTTTATTTGTTAATACTAAACGAAAAACATTTAGTTCATAATAGTATCCTAGGACATTATTGGTAACTTCTTACGTAAGCAATGAGGTTTTTTTCTTGTTTCAGGATTTTGATGCAATTTTATGAAAAAAAAATAGCTTGGCGACCCCCTATTTTTTGTTTTCGAAAATCAAACTTATATATTCATGCTCAATATATTTAAAAATCAGGGGTCGTATTCGACTTATTTTTTTTAACAATCTACAAATTAACGAAAGGGTGTTACTTTTAGTTTTCCGGAAATTTAATGTTCTTTCTTGATAGGTGGTGCTGTAGAAAAATACCACGTGACCGGAAGTAAAATTCCATTGGTCTAAATAATCTTGACATAATGGTTAATTTAATTGCAAAAGACTTGGTTTCTAAGCATGACAAAAATTATTAAAGCTTATTTGTTGATATCAGTAGTTATACTTTGATCATTTATGTCGTGAAAATGGCCACCAGGTGGCGCTTCAGAACCTCTTAAGCAAGTCGAAAACCTAAGCTGAAATGTTGGCATGTTGAATGGTTTATGCCCATGTACAACATATCAAAATTTCAATATATGTTTTCAAGCGATTTGTAAGGTATGGAACTACCTTAAATTTTATACGGTACCAACTTTGTGAACTCAACTCCATCTACAGTTTTCAACCAATTTTTCCACTGAAACTTAGTCACTTTTTAGCAAGTTTTTGAACCGGGGTATCTACTTTGTGAACACAACTCCTCATACAGTTTTCAACCAAAAACCAAAAAACTTGAAATTTCACAAAATGTTTTATGTATATTGAAGATATGCACCTGACTTTATGGAAATATTTCAATATTTTTTCCCCATTTTTCCAGACATTGAAACTTAGTCACTTTTTAGCAAGTTTTTGAACCGGGGTATCTACTTTGTGAACACAACTCCTCATACAGTTTTCAACCAAAAACCAAAAAACTTGAAATTTCACAAAATGTTTTATGTATATTGAAGATATGCACCTGACTTTATGGAAATATTTCAATATTTTTTCCCCATTTTTCCAGACATTGAAACTTAGTCACTTTTTAGCAAGTTTTTGAACGGGGGTACCTACTTTGTGAACTCAACTCCTCATACCATGCAGTTTTCAACCAAAAACCTTGAAACTTCACAGAATGTTTTTATGTATAATAAAGATATGCACCTGACTTTATGGACATATTTCAAGATTTTTCCCCATTTTTCTAGACTTTGAATCTTAGTTACTTTGCATTGTATCATATCAAACGATTATAAAAGATGTGCACCTGACTTAATGGCAACCCGGCCCATTGAGTCTTTGACCCATTTTTATTTTATATGTTTGATAATAATAATAATAATAATAATAATAATAATACATGTAATTTCTTCGAAGAAAGCTTTATGTTTTGTTTGCAAAACCCATAGATTAATGGTAAATGACCTTCATCTTTGACCTTCAAATATTTTGCCTTCTCGTGCTGTAAAATTAACACAGGTATAATATGTCCTGGTAATTAGTAAGCGAATTTTCAGAATTCTATTTCTATTTTGTAGAAAATGCAGTTAATTTAGAAGTAGGATTAATTTTTACTGAACTACAGAGCGTAACTATAACAGTAGGTATAAAATAGTCTTTATTTATTCAATCGATTTTATAGAATGTTTAATGTTCTTTTTAAATATTAAAATTTAATGTGTCGTTAGAAAATCCACCAATTTATTATAAGTATTGTTCTTTTTTCCACAAAGTAAAAAGGAACCATCTCTCTCTCTCTCTCTCTCTCTCTGTGATTTTCTTAAATATACAGAACTGGCTGTCTGAATATAAATAGTGTAAAGATATTGTCTAGGACGAACAACACTTTTCCAACAGGTTGGAAGAGGTTGTCACGCAGTGTTACAAAACTATACATACAGTTTCTGTGTGTAAAGCGCATTCCTTTCATTATTGTGATGTATTATTATAAAATTGACTTTGACATTTATTGTCTAGAAAACATGCACGTGTAGTTGTTCAGTATTTCACTTATCGACTTACTAATCAATGTTCAGTCTTTATGTTACTGTGATCATTTATTTTCGTGCTAAAGTACCGGTATGTTTTTTTTTTTTTATTTTTATTTTCATTTTTTTATTTATTTAATTATTTAGATACATGTATTTGTAATTTTGTTTAATTTATGAATGAATTAAAAAAAATATTTATAATTATTCTGTTACCTTCTTTTCTGGAATAAACTATACCCCAAGCTTAACTTTAGTCCTATTGTTCCCTTTTTGGATTGAATTCATGATTGTCTCTCTTTTTTTAACCAAATTCTTACCTAGATTTTCAAAAAGGGACAATCATGACTAAACTGTCCAAATTTCGTGGTTCTGAGAAAAACTTATTTGCGGGATTATAAATACGTGATTTGTTGGTTCCGTTTAAAGAACATTTGTAATATACAATATTTCGTTGACATGTTAATTCGTGGGTCAGCGTATTCTCGAAAACAACGAAAATTGGAAAAACGCAAAAAGCCAAAAACTAACGATTTTAACCTATCTAGTCCTTGTTATGGCAGGGGGAACATAGAACAAGGACTAGAGTTTTCCACTTGCCTCTTTCTTGTGCCATCTCCTCCAATTCTCCCCCAGTTAGTTGGTATTCTTTCATTTCTTTCTCCACAGTCCTCCTGAGGATTTTAAAGTAGTTAATAATTATACAATGCAATCTATAAAAATCGTGTTTTTCTCCAGGAAATCCAATCATCCTTCCATCTTGTTCAGCGATGGTCCAATCCACTGCTGAAGTTCGATCCCTCATCCATTTCACCGTCCAAATATACCTTGTTAGACCAGCAGAGTCATAAAAGAGTATGGAATCCAGACATGTATGTGGCGAATGCTGTATCCTCAACAATCCACAGTGTTACACAGCCTAACTCATTTATGCGTATATATCCCAATGGAACAATATATAAAAGCGACAGGTAAGTACAGTCAAACCTGTCTATAAAGGCCACCCAAGGGAACCAGTTAAAGTAGTCTTTATGGGCAGGTGGTCTTTATATACAGGTTCAAATATAATTAATAAAGAGCAATTTGGATACAACCCTACTGGCCTTTATAGGTAGGTGGCATTTATATAGAGATGACCTTTAAAGAAGGTTGGACTGTATAATATTATAGTATTTAGCTTTTCTGCACGTACTTTTACGTAATACATTAGTTTCCATACAATAATTTAAGTTTGCTTTGATAGAATTTCGCCAAACTGTGTTAATACTTCAGTATCGAAAGGAAGGAGATTTTGAAGGTCAAAGATGGAGGTCAATGTTACTATAAAAATCTACGATACAAATTAATTAACTTATTTATTTATTTATTTATGATAAGGAATTGTATTCCGAAACGGCCGTCTAGTGCTGTAAAATTAAAACTGGTATAATATGTAACTTAAGCCCCTGAGCCGATATCTCTGCTGGTGGCTAGTGCCCCGAGGATATCAAAAACTCAGAAGGCAATAATTTGGTATTATTGTCAGAAATATACTGTAATTGTCTAAATTTCCTGCAAGTTAAAATTTGAAATTTCTCAAAAACTAAGGTATACTAGTACTCCTTCATGCAAAGTATTTCCTTAGCTTAATTTGGTAAAATATATTTTGGTCCTTTTGGTAGCTTTTCAACATCTTCAAAATAATTTTGGTTTCATAATTTTGGTCCAAGCACTACTGATGAGGAATTGTATTCAGAAACGGCCGTCTAGTGCTGTACAATTAAAACTGGTATAATATGTAAATTATTTATTTATTTATTTACAGGTTAACAGTGCGTTTTGTTTGTGCGTTATCATACTCATCATTCCCACATTCTGTACAGCCTTGTTCCATGAGACTTAAAAGTTGTAAGTTTACTTATTTCTATATGTTTGGGGCAATTTCAGTGGTTATATTCATAAATTATTTTATCTGTGAAACTTACAATTTTGGGTTTTATGCATGTAGCTTTCTGGACAAGATCAACAGGCAAAACTTTAACTTTCTCATAATGTCAACTTTCCTTTTTTTATGCAGCAATATACCTGCTTCTCCTGCTCATGGTGTATTTGTTTCCTAATTAATACGCTTTGGTAAAGCTTGGTCCCACTACGGGGACTTTGTACAACGAAATAGGCTGCTTGCAAATAAATTGTTGACTCAGGGATATTGCAAGCCTAGGCTTATCAAGGCCCTCAAAAAGTTTTATGGCCGTCATCACAGTATTGTTGATAAGTTTGATGTCTCTGTGTCCAGGATTGCCCTGGATATATTTGACATCTCATAGTTCCATGTTCTTTTCACACAATTTTGATTACACACGTAGCGAGTGTAGCTGCTAAACAGGAGGTGCTTACCCTTCCGGAGCACCCGGCCTCACTTCCCTGGTGGAAGTTCACGTGTCTAACCTAACTTGTCTGTTCCAAAGTTTTTACTTTGCTTCTGGATTGTGATTCGGACATGGATTAGTATGTTTGTTTTTGATATACCCGAATGGGGTTCGATTTATACAGCACGCTCTAGACCAATTGGTCATTCAAGAAAAGAAGTATCATTACAGTATATGCCAAGCAAAATGTACAGTCCAATGGACTAGGTTTCCATAAATTTAAAATAATTAGTAGCCAAATTTCCAAAATTTGTGAAAATATAGTCCTTTTTAAAGTATTTTCCCACAAATTTGCTAAAATAGGTTACTTTTTGTAAGAATTCCTTAGAAATTAGTAGCCAATGGCAATTTTAGCTACCAGGAATAGAAACATAGAATGAAGCGAATGGATTCGTACTTTAAAAAATTTTGCACACACTGATATTGCGACTTTTATATTATATTTCAAACATTATGTATATTAACATTTATTGCCTTGTGATGTAGATTCCTTTACCACTAACCAAATTTTACTGGACTGGTGGAAGGACAATACCTACACTTCTAAAGAATTTGTTACTGCTGGTGCAAAACTAGACAGTATGGAACAGAAACGGTGTACCCATAATATACACGGAGGTAGGTATGATAAATAAATAAATAAATAAATAAATAAATAAAAATAAATCGATAAATAAATAAATAAATAAATATATAAATTAATAAATAAATAAATAAATAAATGTCTGAATGGTATAAAACCCTTAAAACATTACCGTAATACATAATCATAGGATTTAGTGTTGATTCCATGACTAGTCGCACAAACATAATTAAACCGCAAGTAATGAAATTAACCATTACTTCTTGCATACAGCATAATAGAACGTATATTAGTGTTTAATTAAGGACTAGCTTCATTTAAGCTGTGTGCAAATTGTACCTAGGTATTGAATTCACTTGTAACAATGTTCCTTCTTTTTGTTAAACTGATGAATTTTAAATTATAAAAACTCAAAATATTTTCCATCACTGATGATGTTTTTGAATAGAAGAATAGCAGACCCTTGATTTTTTAATCAAAGCGTTGGCAAATAAAATAGAAAAGGATAATTGGAAAATTTTCTTCTGAAAAACATGTACTTGGCAACACGCTACACAAAACAAAAACACCTTTTGCAGAGAGTGGAACTACTGTCTTGTGGTGCGACCACATTGTATATTATTTGAGCCCCAAATCACCCTACACATCCCACAAACACTCGCATCTTATTTGCTTACGATAAATAATTTGGTACATGTATAGTGTTTTAAGGCAGACTTGAAGCAAAAACGTTGTCGGTGAAAACTAATTTCACTTTGTCTAATTTTCAGAAGAGCAGCCGTGCTTAGAGCTGATATTGACGTTAAAGATGGATTTTACTTCCTATATCATCAGGATATACTTACCCAGTACACTTATAGTGGTTCTAGGGTGGCTCAGTATGTGGCTGGACAAGGCCCAGGTTGGAGCACGGACCAGTCTTGGTGTTCTGTGTGTGGTGTCGGTTCTCACTCAGAGTTTAGGGGTCATGGTGATGCTACCCAATGCTGAAGGATTATTGGCTATTGATATTTGGATGGGTATTTGTATGCTGTTTGCAACAATGGCTTTGTTTATATTTGCCCTTGTTCACAACCTTCATAGAAGACGGAACAAAAAACCGGCCGTTCAACAGAAATACAGAGAGGTAATTATATTTATATCATAAGTAATCACTGCTAATGGTTCCAGGGACTTATACAACCTTCAGACTTAGTATACATTTTGATTGCATGTTTACAAGTTTTCAAAACTTAATTAATCAATGATTAACACATATTCAAAGCATCAATCAAAATCCACATACCTTCATCAAATCAATAGATTTTTAAAAAGACAATTTTATTTCAGTTTGCCAGAATTCTATTTGCTTTTAAAAAATTCAACAAAATGGTCACAAATAATATCGAATGCACAGATTTGATTAAACTAATCAAGCATCGAACAACCTGGCCTAAGTATTAAAGATGTCTTGATTCAAGTAAATTTCAAGTTGAAATGATCTGAAGCATCTGTAGTTTGGGTAATGACACTTTTCAATTGTCCCTATTACAAGGAAGTTTCCCGGGACAGGGGATTGTCCCTGGTGTATGATAGCTGAACGCTTTTTTCATTTTTGTATTGTTAGGGTACTACAGATGAAGAAAATGGTAAATGCAACAATGATACGCCAACATGTGAAATATTACCAGCTACAGTACAAAACATAGCCAGAGTGGTGTATCCATTATTGTTTATAGTGTTCAATATAGTTTATTGGTCAGTATTTGTATCATAAACGAAGCTATAGATTATAAGAATACCCAGTAGATAGCATTTTATGTATATCCAGTTCCCGTACAGTGAGAAGAAATTAAAAATCAGGGGTCTCAAAATTGCACTATTGTAGAAATATCCAGTGGAAAATAAATTGTATGTCAAATATATGCACAGGAAACAGATATTGATGTAACAGATGGAAGCAATAGTAAAATACAGATACCTAGATATGTACATCCAGTGCCCGTTCAAAGTCGGGTTTTTACAAACCTGGTGATTTCAAACATGTGTTTTATTGTATTCTTGTTTCATATGTTTGTTTTATGACATGTTCTTTGTTGCTATGGTTATTGGCGAGTATGAGTGAAACGGTTACAACTCTCTTTCCTCAATTTTAAGTATGACTTGAATTCCTTATTTTTAAGATTCATAAAGGTATTTAAAAGAATTTGAATCTAGTGTTTGTATTTGGTTTTGTTACATGGTATAGAGCCCACCTGTCGTATACAGCTCACTGGCACAGGGGGTAAGCTGATGACTGTGACTGCAGTTACAGACATCTTAAGATGAGATAACTTGTACAGAGCCCCTGTTGTATACACATGGTGGATTTGTGTGCAGTTTTCTAAAGACAATATTTTTTTTCTGTCAGCACTATTCCACTTTCAAAGCTAGGGGCATCTAGTCACGTGTTATTGGATTTACATTTATAAGTGTATTGAAGATTTCATAGAGACTGACTAGATGAACATTTCCAATTTAACTGGAGATCTATGCTGAGCTGATTAGCTATGGTTTGTATTTCATCACTCATTTCTTCTATTTTCTAAATCATGTGGCTGGTGTAGCTAAGTAAACAAGAATTGTTTACATTTTCAGAGCACCTGGTCTCACTTCCCTGCCGTTTAACCTAATTTGCCATTTTCAAAGTTTTTACTTTTGCTTCCGGATTTTTATTTGGACATGGATTAGTATGTTTGTTTACAATTGTCATTTACTATTGAAGTTTTGTGAAATAATTGATCCCTACAGACCGAGCACCAAAGCACCAATCAACTTATAACCATGTAATAGCTAGGTGATAAAAGTATTATTGTCAGACAAGGTGTGAAGATATCACATATTAATGCCTCATGTAAAACAAGATAAGAACAGATATGTCAAACTATATGTGTTTGGATGAGGTTGAAAATCAATAAATTTATTATCCATAGAGAATTTTCAAAGTCTAGGCAGTTGGTTTTTGTAAGCAATTAGTTGATATATTTTGCTTTGTGCATCAGATATCAAATACATAAAGGAAATAAGTTCTGATGACAAACAGTGATAACATTGTTGTTTTTGTTTTATGTACAGTCAAACCTGTCTATAAAGAACACCAAAGGAAACCAGTAAAAGTGGCCTTTATGGGCAGGTGGTCTTTATATACAGGTTCAAGTATTATGAATAAATTACAATTGGGATACAATTCTACTGGCCTTTCCTTTATATAGAGGTGGTCTTTAAGGCAGGTTTAACTGTACAATGGAAAGTATAAAATCCTGATATGTCACGGTCCATTGGGCATCTTGTGATATACCAAGTATATCCGTATATCCCAATACATAATAGATATGTACCCATTACGATAACAATTGCATGTAAAGGCAAACAACATTGACCTGTCTGCTTGACCTTTCATTAAAACATTGATAATGGATGATTACATTTAAAGAAAACACAGGTGTTTATTTTGTCTACATAATTTTGTTTATGTATTAACTGGGATTCCTAACACTACCTATGTAGCGGGTGGACCCTCCTATATGAATATTCCTAATGAAAGGTCAAACGGACAGGTCAATGTTGTTTACCTATACATGTTCATGTTACATAATACCAGTGATTGCATGTAGAGGAAATCATGCCTGGTTAGACAATCATTGGTTCCAGCTGTGATAATTGTGTTTTGCTCAAAAAATAAATTGTTTATTAGCTTCCTGTGGTAATTGTTAAACTGACGGGAAAAATATGACAACATGTCGGTGTCTCTTGTTGCATTGATTATTGTTGATGTAGAAAATATGGAAAATTACAACTATAAAACATGTACGTAGCAACAACCACACAAGCAAAAACACCAAACAAGTAAATGATAAAACAGCCAGACAAGACAAGATTATACAAGACAAACATATATCAGCCAGACAAGACAAGACTATACAAGACAAACACATATCAGTCAGACAAGACAAGACTATACAAGACAAACACATATCAGCCAGACAAGACAAGACTATACAAGACAAACACATATCAGCCAGACAAGACAAGACTATACAAGACAAACACATATCAGTCAGACAAGACAAGACTATACAAGACAAACACATATCAGCCAGACAAGACAAGACTATACAAGACAAACACATATCAGTCAGACAAGACAAGATTATACAAGACAAACACATATCACTCAGACAAGACAAGACTATACAAGACAAACACATATCAGCCAGACAAGACAAGACTATACAAGACAAACACATATTATGTGACATATTAGGACCACTGTTGATGAAATTCCCGACTTTGGATGTACACTGGGCATAATTTTGATTTATCATACGGTAGTCATATATATATATATATATATATATATATATATATATATATATATATATATATATATACAGTCAAACCTATCTATAAAGGCCACCCAACGGAACCAGTAAAAGTGAGCTTTATGGACAGGTGGCCTTTATATACAGGTTCAAATAATATGAATAAAGAGCAATTGGGATACAATTCTACTGGCCTTTATAAGCAGGTGGCCCTTATACAAAGGTGGCCTTTAAGGCAGGTTGGACTGTATAGTGCTATTAGAGGGTGCAGAGACAGCCAAATTATTATTTTGCCACTGTTCCATAGCCTGTTGTTCAGCTTACAACATTTTAACAAAAATTTCAGTGACCAATTGGATGATAAACATTTTCTTTAACATTATTAATGGTTGTAATTCAACAAACACTTTCATAAGCATGCAACCTTTATTTTAATACTAAGTTAACATTATGGGTTTAAAGAAAGGGGTTTCTTGTTGACAAGTACGATGTCACTGCATTCAAAATTATCTTGGATATATTTGATGTCCCAAAGTTCCATGTGGTGGGTGTAGCTACCTAAACAGGAGCAGCTTACTCCTCCAGAGCACCTAGCCTCAGTTCTTAAATGGAAGTTCAGGTGTTTAACTTAATTTGACAGTTTCAAAGATTTTTCTTTGTTTTTGGGATTGTGATTTGAACATGAACTGGTATATTTGTGGTTGATTTAATTAATGGCATATGTTTTGTTTGTTCCAGCTATTTTAAGGCTATATCAATCTTACTATAACATTAATAACATGAGCTCATCATTTTTTACACCATGAAAAACTCATCCAAATGATTTTTAATTTCGAAAAAAATTGCCATGCTAGGGAGCATCTAGTAACTTGTATTTAAGAACACTTGGTGACATATTGAAAACTTTATCATGATTGCCTAGATGAACATCTCCAATTAAATCATAGATGATAAAGGTTTAATCAGTATTTTTCACGATACCTACAACTAAGCTTATTTTTGGAACTTTTTTTTTCTCCTTCATTTTCTCATTTTTTCAAAGAAAACTTGAACACAAAACCCTTAAATCTAAAAATGTTAGACTTGAATATTTACTTATGTGCTGTATCTCTGATATCCTCTACACTTCAATTTATCAACATTATACAATTTCACATCATTAAACTTCATCGATCCTGCAACACTATAAACATAAAAAACTTTATTGCTGATATTAACTTACAAAACACTGGTATCAATAACAATTTTGCTTGTTTCAATTTTATGGTCTCATATTGTTTGATATCTTGATATGTTATATGGAAATGTAATTTTTACTGCTGTTTTATTTTTATGACTGATCAACAGCAACAAAAATATTGAAAATTAATACACAACCTACATCTCTACCTGTACAATACTGATCAAGATTTGTTAGCCCTTGTAAAGCTGGAATCTCCGGCTTTTAATAATAAGTTCTGCCTGTTTTGAATACAGTCAAACATGTCAATAACGACTACCCAAAGGAACCTGTAAAAGTTGCCTTTATTGGAAGGTGGTCCTTTAGACCAAATTATTTCCGCCGTCAACAATCCTTTTTATTTATGATATGATGCAATGGGACCAGTCTCACATCATTAATAAAAAGATTCGTTGACAAAAGAAATAATTTGGTCTTGTGGTCCTTATATACAGGTTCAAATAACCTGGATAAAGAGTGATTATATAACTGTGACTTTTAAGGCAGGTTTGAATATCATTTTTTAATTTTGTTGGTTCTCATTTGACTAGGATCTTCTGGTTTCACTGAGAAGGTCTGCCAATATTGGAGATCTGGTTCTGACTGAGGTTCAGCATTCTGAACAAGTTCTTCATAAGTTAATACTTTAAATCTTTCTGTATTTGGTTGATAACTACTTCCAGAATTACAAGAGTCAGTCTGAAAAACGAAGAAAATAAATATATAGTCAAACCTGTCTATAAAGGTCATCCAAAGGGACCAATAAAAGTGACCTTTTTAGGCAGTGGCCTTTATATACAGGTTCAAATAACATGAATAAAGAACAATTAGAATACAATTCTTCTGGACTTTATAAGCAGGTGACCCTAATATAGAGGTGGCCTTTAGGGCAGGTTGGACTGTAATATGGAAACCTACATGTGGTGCCAGCCTTAGCAACTAGTATAAGTCAATGATCATCACATTGCTAGAAGTGTGAATGGAGTAATGGAGTTTTATGTCTCGGTCAAGATTCTTTTACTTCTATAAAGGTGGTCAAATCTGAAATGGTGGAGGAAACAGGAGTGCCCAGGGGTAAAACAACAAGCTTCAACATATCAAATTGTTCAATAAAACTAAAAATTTAAACATTGGATGTTGATAATGAAACACAAACAATTTGTTGTAACTCAAAAATGGAACACTGTGACATTGGACTTCAACACAGTAAAAGTCAATACAAACCAAAAACACAAAAAAATAACAGAGACAGCCAAACAAGAAAAAACAAACAAAAAGCACATATTGGGAAAACCAATTATAAATCTTCAGTTAAATATTTTTTTGATAAATAATAACCAATAATTACCTCTTTATCATCATGTTTAATGGCAACTGCTATACAGTGGTCAGTCAGAAGTTGTTCCTCAAATGTCCAGTGTTGGTCAAGTTTACCATCTACCCTTACAGTAGTGTTACTTATAACCTCAGTTTCGGACATTTCTTTGGACGGAATGTCAAAGTTTAAACGACTAATTTCAAATCCTATACCAATACCAAGGGCCTTAACATAGCTTTCTTTCAAACACTACAACAAAAACAATTATAAATTATAAATACATGTACTACTAGTATATTAGAGTCATAAAGAAAGAAGTCAGAGTACTGTTATTTTAGATATTACTCAGGTGAACAGCCAACTTGATTTTGTATGTTGAATAATACTGTTTTCCTACTGATTAGAATGCAAAGGCAAAGTCATGAGGAAACAAGTCAGAGTAGTTTGATTATAGAGACATGGGCTAACAGGGTAGACGTGTGTGTGTGTGTGTGTGTGTGTGTGTGTGTGTGTGTGTGTGTGTGTGTTAGGGAAGATTGATTTAAATGTTACCCAGTGTCTGTAAACATCCTAACATCTTCAGGTTTTCCCTGTAAGTATCAGATGTAGAGTTGGAGAGCATGGTTGGTTTGGGTATGGATGTTTTTGTGTGTGTTAGGGAGAGATTGATTTAAACTTTACCCAGTGTCTGTAAAACATCTTCAGTTTGTCTCTATCAGTATCAGGTGTGGGGTGGTGGTTGAATTGGGCGTGTATGTGTGTGAGGGAGAAATTGACTTAAAATATTACCCAGTGTCTATAAAACAACTTCAGTTTGTCTCTATCAGTATCAGGTGTGGGGTGGTGGTTGAATTGGGAGTGTATGTGTGTGAGGGAGAAATTGACTTAAAATATTACCCAGTGTCTATAAAACAACTTCAGTTTGTCTCTATCAGTATCAGGTGTGGGGTGGAGGTTGAATTGGGCGTGTATGTGTGTGAGGGAGAAATTGATTTCAAATATTACCCAGTGTCTATAAAACATCTTTAGTTTTTCTCTGTCAGTATCAGGTGCTTTTATAATTCTCCATTCTTCAGGTGTAAATTGTCTTCTCATTGTATGGAAAAAATCTTCAACATTTCCTTTGGAAAAACAAAATAAAATGTCAAGTAAACACAATACTCACAAGTCAATCCTGTATGTACATAGTAAGGAGGTTTTAAGGCAAATTTTGTTTAAAATTGTGGATCAAAAATCAATAAACTTTAAATTTAATGAATTACATGAAAAATAGCTCATAGCCATTTGTGACAATTGAAAGAGCCTGATTTTACTGAATAGTAATTGTTATATCATACAACAATTACATATGAAGTTTCTGAAAACTAACTTTTACAAAACTGATTAACTTACATATAACAATTATTTGGTGACAGGCTATAGTTTTCTTAGAACTTTTCAAATTTGGTAACCATGCCAGCCCTAATCACATATGTAAACAATTTAAAAAGAAATTCTTCAAATCTATGACTTGGTGTTGTAACCATGACAACCCTAATCACATGACCTACTTTGTTCTATTTTCATCACATCTATTCCCACTGTATGACTTGTTTCAGCTGCTATCACAGCAAAATCGCCCTGATGTGACACATTAAATGTAAAATCATTCAAGGATTTGTTAAGGATGTAAGGTTTCCCCTTTTCAGTCCTCCCTAACTTTATATCTTTGTATGGAATGTGAAGATATTCTGATATAACCTTCCTGAGCAATAAACGTCCAACCTAAAACAAAACGAAATCAAACTTTTACATAATATAATTTTGAACATACTGCACACAAACTTATCTCTGGTTTTAAAGAAAAAAATTGACAAAATTCTTGTCATGATTAGTGTAATATGAAGTGTAAATTATGTATCTTTTAACACATTCCATAACCTAATTTAAGAATAGCAATATTCAAAAAAAAAGACTGAAAACATATATGGAAATTAATCAGTGAATTATTTTTCATCCAAAAAGTTTACAACAAAATTAGTTTGTAAACAGATTAGAAATATGTAGTGGTTTTATCTTATTACATTCTCGCTGTTTAGGTTTGAAGTCTAACTTGAGCAGATACTTGCAATGCTAGCTGAAATTCAGTGTTTTATGTACTCTGGTTTCCTCCACCATTCTAGAGTTGACTGCTTCAGTAAAAGAAAAAAATTTTGACAGGAATTTAAAACATTTACTCTATTTTGCTAGTGGCTTTGTTAATTTGGAACAAATCTACCAGAATGAAAACTTTCCTGCTGAATATTTTGCCTGGCAGAACAATTCACTGACAAGTAACTAAATTGCATCAAACGCAAAGAAACCCAACAAACAATAAAATAGCAGAAGTCCAATCACAACATACCATAGCAGATTTAGCATCTTTTTTGAAAACAAATCTTCCGATTCTCAATTTTTCTTCAGGTTGTATACACCTAGAACAGAACATCCATTCTTCTTGACTCGGGGACCACTGTCTAAAATTAAATGCCCATCTTACACCTGTCATAATCCTAGGTAACATTACAATCCATTATCTGAAATATTGAAAAAATAATTTTAAAACATTATGAATGTGTATGTGTTATAAAAATAGTGTACATGTATCCTTGTGTGTAAGAAAAATAAAAAAATGCGCCTTTCGAAAGAATTATTTAACAGATCGTTCCAAAAATCATTTTTATGAAAATACAGATAAAATTTATTGACATTTATTCCGAATTTAATGTAAATATTGACAAATCCTCTGTTTGTTTACATGTGACGTGAATATGATCAGCTGATCGAGCTGGGACAGTTTGACTTTAAGGTGCTGACTAGAACTGACAGGCGCTCGGGGAATATTATTTTAGTTTATATTGGTGTCAAGATCGTATTATTCTCCATAAAACAACAGAATAATACGATCTTGACACCAATATAAACTAAAATAATATTCCCCGAGCCCCTGTGGCTGGATAAGTTTGACTTTAAGGTGCTTACTAGAACTGACTTCATTTACAATGACTGCACTCATCAAAAATCTAACTTGGACATAACTGATGAGGAAACTGTACATGTTGTGCAATGAGATGGACCGCTGTCCCAAAAAGTTGTGATGAAAATAACAATAATAAAGCATTCATGTTGAGTTCAGCAGCTGACTGTAGTTGAGATCCACTTAGGTAAGGTCTGAATTGAATCCTTGAAAACCTCCAGGGATGGCGAATGGACTACTGATGCTGGCAGGGGATTCCAATAATTTACAGTTCTCGGAATGAATATAAAAAATTTAACTAGGGTAAAATCAACATTACCTTCTTCAATATCCCAGACTTGGTTCTCGAAAAAAAGTTGGTATAAGTGAATAAATGCCAATTTCCACTCCAACATCCACTTTTTACTTTACTCCTGGATTGTGATTTGGACATGGATTAGTATGTTTGTTTTTCATTGGTATAACTGCTTCATTAATTGGATGGGGCAATCTTGAACTGTGATATGATACACATCTTGTTTTAAGAAACAGGAGTAGTTATTTATGCAATCCATAAATCAGTAGATTAAATTATTCAAATGGTATGGTAAAAGGTGACTCAAGATGAGAAGACATTACAACGTGAGAATGTTGTGGTATGGATTAGTATATTCACTATATTGGGTAATTGAATAGCCTTTTGTGTCCCTGGAAAGATCATACCAAAACTCAGTTCTGTGTGACAGAACATAATTGAAAGATGACGCAAGAACTCGGCGGTAGTTAACTATAGTCAGTCCCACTAGTATTTGGTAAGACAAAACAATGTGTGCCATCCCTTTTTTTGTGTGTGTGTGTTTGTGTACACAATAACCCGATAATAAATTTGGACATTTCCCGGGATAGGCAATGCCTATTTTCATATTATCATCAATAAAGTTAGAGGGGTATGGGTTTATGCAAGGATAGATGAAAGTGTTGCTGAACAGGTGACAGATTTAAACAATGAGTTTACATGCACTGTGTTTTGATAGAGATGAAAATGTCCAAATAATGTCCGTCGCCTTATCAAGGTGCTAAGTAAATGAATATTTTTTTGTGTTTAATAACCCCCCTCAAGTCTCTTACCCATTGCAGAATGACAGTGTTGGTACACACGATCTACATCTTAAGCGATTTCTAATATATACAGCACGTAACAAAAAACACGGCCTGAAAGTAGGATAGGAAGTCACATCTGCACAATGATTTACAAAACGGAAAGGAGTAAAACTCGGAAATCTCAACTGTAAGAACTTCAACTGTAAATATGACATTCATTTAATTATAAAATATTAGGTACTTTGAATTTAATTAAAATGTAATCACAACTTAAATTATCATAAATGTCCCAACACTTATCATCGTATACGATTAACAGGATCAAAGTAAGCGGAGTACTCCAGCCAGCGGTAGGATTTATTAGAAGCAGAAACAACAACAAATAAAAAAAAAACAAGTTGAAGATTTAGAACATATCATGTCATGTGTCCAACGTAAAAAAACTACGACATTTATCAAAACCATGCTATAGGTAAAACATGCAGAGATCTTAACTTACATAGTTGAGTGTTCAATGGTGCTTTTAGCAAATAACTGGGCAATTCAACAGTGTCATTCTTGGCAGTGCTCGTCAAAAGTCGAGTGCTTATATGCATTTGACTTAAATGTCTTGTGTGCTTGTTTCTTTTATTTACATGTATTGTTTATGTTATCAACAAACTAACCAAATGACAATAAACATATTTACCATCCTGTACAGCCTACAATAAGATTACGGGTATATATAATTTGTTTTGATTTATACTTTAAATACAGTAAAACACATTTATAACGAAGGCCTATGGACTCTATTTCGAACTTCATTATGAAGTCATTTTGTTATATATAGTCCTATTTAGTGGAGTGGTCAGGCCCAATAGTTGACTTCATACTACATCCATGTATTCGATGTAAAGGCGTTCCTTATTTGCGTGGTTTACTGTAAAGATTATTATTTATAATTTACAGATTGATTGGAGATGTCTGACAAATTACCTGAGATAAATAGAGTCATTGGAGTTGGTGCCTCTGAGATTGAGGAGGCCCCAACAGATACGACACCACTCTGTGACGAAACACATTTCACAGACAGTGTCAAATCCACAGATAGTGCCAATATCAGATACAGGTTAAAACGCCAGCGGTCTCGGAAGAGCGAATCTGCAGTCTTAATAGATGGCGAGGAGGAAGATATTGTGATTGTCTCAAAACCAGAAAATGAAATTGAGGCTCAGAGAATAGCTAATAACTATCTTGTGAGTATCTGTTATACAGTTGAACCTGTCAATAGAAAACACATTTAGGACTGAAGATTTTATTTTGATTGTACATAGTCAAAGTTTAATATACATAGACTCTGCAGTGTATTGTATGCATGTTTATCATACTATTATGAAATAGACTATAACGTACTCTCTTATTAATAAACTCGCATTATATATATGTATGGGATGTAGAATAAAAAAACCTGACGTGCGGTGGTCATGTTGTTTGTTACTGTGGGTTAAATCCCTATGCTTGTGTATAGACACAACAATATTAGATAAAAATTTAAAAATATTACAAATTTAGACCTGTAGGTTTTCAATTTACATAATGTATTCACAAGTTTAGACAAATTGCACTGTCCATTGACCAATCCTTCCAAGCATCCTTCCCTCCATATGCCTATCAGCCCACCCATACATCCATCCAAATACATGTACATTCATCCATCTTTCCATCCATACATTCATTATCCATTCATCCATCCATTTAGATCTATCCATCCATATCAAATCACCTTTCCTCCCACCCATTCATCCATCCATCCAATGATCCATCCATCCATCCATCCATCCATCCAAACAGATCAATAGATTCAAATCCATCCAATCACCTTTTTTTATTTCATCTATCCACTCGTCTATCAATCCATCCATCCACCCATTCATCCAAACTTACCCATCCATTTATCCATCCATCCATCCATCTTTTTATCATTTCATCTGCCCACATAACTTGTCTAATTAAATTTCTGAAATGATTTGGTTTGATTCTTTTTTTTCAGTTTGGATTTAAAAAATGGAAGAGTCATGTTACATCCAGGCCATTATCAACAAGATCAGAAATTGTCCAGGATTTATATTCAGATATAAATAAATTACAGACAATTAAAGGTACTGTAAATATCAATGCTATTCATATTGCTCAATCTGAAATACATAATTTTCTTCAAGATTTTAATTAACCAATATGGCATCTCCATTGTAATTAGACTCGGTGCATTATTTCACCCTGCCACTTTTTAATAGTAATATAAATAATTTTCAGATTATTCCATTCATCTGTCATTCTTGTTATACTTTGTCTTTTTTAGTAACAACATCAGCCAGTGTTAATGAGGGTTAAAACCACTGATAAATTACAGGTCAAGTTTGAATTTTGGCAAACACATTCCAAAGTAATTGTTGTTTGATAGTGAAAAAATGATCAGTTGTACAAAAGAAAATCAGTATATTTTATATGATCAGTAATGCTATCATTATTTCATAAAAAAGTGATGGATCGAGCCAAACGGTTTAAAAATCCAATAAATCTGCATTTCGAAAGAAAACTGTGAAATCGTTTATTTTTGTGGTACCACAATTTTCATTGATTTCTTTGACACCTAGTAATCAATTATCAATTAGTATATTATTTGTGCTTAAACCACAAATTATTTGCCCAACAAAGTGGCATTTTTTCTTGGAACCATGAATAATTGGACATCATGAGAATAAATGATTCCACAGTTAGGTTTTGGTTCAGAAACTAAGTTTCCATTAATTTTGTCACACAGGCAATATTTCTATTATAAAATCTATGTTTCCATTCCTTATAGCAAAAATTGCCATTGGCTACTAATTTCTGAGGAATTCTTTAAAAAAGTAACCTATTTTAGCAAATTTGTGGAAAAATACTTTAAAAAGGACTATATTTTCACAATTTTTGGAAATTTGGCTACTAATTATTTTAAATTTATGGAAACCTAGTAAAATGATTTATTTATTTTATTTTCTTGTGTTTCTAGTATCAACAATTCGACCGACCAATATAATTTATTTAGTTTTGATTGGATGGTGGCAGGCTATTCTTTATTTGTTAGTGGGTGGCCTTATGTACCTGACAGTTATAGGACGGAGATATGGTAATTCAATTATATAAAAACTGAACAGAATTATTAACTGTCACACCTATCATGTAGATAATATGATGTGTAACGAAGGAGTTTAAGTCAGAGACCGGGAATTCAAATTTAAAAGGGTTTGAGCTCCAACTACATATTAGAGCGTCGCCAAGTAGAACTCATTTTGCGACAGTAAAATCCACATTTTACAGTCAGAACTCTTCAAATGTAACATAGTTATCTCCTAATTTGTCAGTCAGTTCTGGGATAGTAGAGGAAACTGGAATGCCAGGAGAAAACTTTGTGAACTGACAGATTTTATCACGTTGGGATCTTCCTGATATTGATTTGAACATAGGTGGTAAGAGGCATTTTGACACATTAATTAGTATGAGCCTTTAATCACTGGTAACTTGAAATTTTTTAACAACATCATTGCAGTTACATACAATTTTGCTAGATAATCAAAACAGGATGAGCAATTCTTTGTAATAGAGTGACAATGTCATTGTTAACATGTGAGAAAGCATATAACTTTATATTGAATTAGCACACTTAATTTATTTCTGAGCAGGGGTTCAAAATTATTTTTTTTAATGGAAGGTCCTGGACCTTTTGCCTTTATTTTTGGCAGGTCCCACATAAAGTTTTGAAAGTCCAATATCAACATTGAAAGATCCATGTGCAATTATGTAACTATATTGAAAAAGTAGAATTATTCTGGTAAAAATGGCAGGTTCAGCGGACTTTTACAATTTAAATATTAATGGTCCCAAGGTAAAATCAATAGGTCCAGGACCTCGGACCCAGGGAATTTTGAACCCCTGCTGATTACCCGTAATATAATAAATGGTAACAGTATGCTTTATTTTTTTCAGGTGATTTATGTTTCAAGATGGCAAAGTACTTCTTTTGGCCCTTTGGAAAGTTTGTTTATTTGGTAAGAAGATCTTGTATGAATTTTAATCTGAGTAGAAGTTATTATAAAGAGTTTCATGTATATACATGTACATGTATATTGAAAATATATTTAAAGGGAGATAATAGCTTCCTGTAGCTTCCTTGGTAATGCAAGTATGTTACTTTGTGGTTTTTAGTAAAAGCTTTCCAGATTAAATATATGTATGTGCACATGTATTTTATGTTTAATTTTATAAGTCTTTAATGATTTTTTGCCAAACCCCTTTGTAAAACGGGGCCTTGGTGGCAAAGCAGTCTAAAGCATGCACTTGTGGATCCCAGTTATTCTTACTGCATACATTCAAATCAAACTTGGGTCAGATCTTATTGTTGGTGGTTTTTCTGGGGCACTATGGTTTTCACCAATATCCCTGAACTGACACATGTGACAGTTTTGATATAAGTGAAAGAATTTTGACCAGGGAGGTGGGTGATAAAAATCCGTACGCATACTCTACTCTCCATCATTGGTGACAATGAATTAGGTTTTAACTGTTTATGTATATTCAGGTACATCCAGTCAGTGAGGTTAAGAAGGATAGCCCATCAGCAGTACAGCTACACAAGAGTACAGAGGAAACCACACTACTTCTCTCCATGGACCACTCTGCATCGAAACATGAACATTCTGAATGCTCTCAATTTTGGGTACAGTAAATCCTTAATTAATTACCAATTTGATTTGCTGGTTGGAAATTAATCACTTGTGGTAAAGGACATATTGGGTCATATTGATGACTCCATCATGACTGAATAGATGAAAATCTACAATAAAACCATAGATGATAAAGGTTTTTGTAGACATTTTTAGCACATTCTTCTAACTTCTTTGAGAGCCTTTTACTATATATAGTATTTCTCTTTTTATTTTACCAATCTTTTGAGGGCCATCAGCATACCACATTTATGTAGAACAATTATTTTCATTGGATATGGAATAACACAGATGCAGGTTCCTGTAAAAAGATATTATTCGTTGTATAGATATTTGATAGTTTTTATATGACAATAACATGCATAGTGCTAATGTATTCTGTATTTTGAAGATTAAAAGTAATTTTGTTTATTATTACAGGGTAGAGGACAGAGTTATGTGTGGCTGGTACTTGGTCTTCCAGTGTTGATAATTGTACATGTAGTTATATAGCTGTGACATGGTTATTTGTCATATCTATACCTATAGCAAAGGTAAAGTATATCATAAAAACAAATACTAAGCCATTACAGGTTTTGTCTTCCTTTGCGATTATACCTTGTAGTCCCCATATTCTGATGTCATTTGCATCGCTGGTGATGGCATGTCAAAATGCTGTAATAGTAGATAAAATTCAGTTTAAAACTTAAGTTTCATTGAGACTTTAGTAATTTTTGTTTCATTATCGTGGTTCTATACTGGTTCGAGGGTCCTTGGTGGCCAAGTAATCAAAGTGCACACAAGTCACAGTGCCTCTCATCGCAAAGGTTCAAATCCCACTTGGAACAGATCCTCCTTTGGAAAGTTTGTCGTTTCTCTTGCCAAAGGTCATTAGTTTTCTCCAGGTACTCTGGTTTTCCCACCAATCATAAACTGTGTCTACGTGAGTGAAAAAATCTTGACTGGCTCGTAAAACAACTTAATTCCACTTCACTCTTCTGGTGTGCTCAGTAACCATGGCAACAGTTCAACTTTTAGCTGTGGTAATCTACATTATAAAAGAGGCCTTAAATGCTTTGCACACCAGGGCTGTAATCTCATGATTTTGTTTGAATTTAAAGACTTTTATTTACAAATTGATGCAAAAAATAAAAGTCGCATGACATTTCCTGATTTACAATATTGTCACTGCTAAAATTTGGGGTTTAAGTTGTTTGATGAACTAAATATGCTGGTAGGATGTGGCTTTATTTATTTTGATCTACCTGTTTGATATATTTCTCTTTTCTTCTAGGTGAATTTTAAAACATTACGTCATGTCCTGTTTATATCACCAGAGAAGATCCAGATCGGTGACTCCAGTGTTACATCAATGGTAAGTGTAGGGACATAAAATGTTTACTCTATTTCTTCCGCCAACATCTTGTCCGTCACTTTTGTTGAAAACTATTTAACATATCTATATGGAACATTACAGGAACAATCATTCGGTTGAGTAGATGTGCTAATTTGGCTACAATGATTGTACTTAATTTCAAATAACCTAAGAGTTAATATTAAAGAAAACTAGAATTAATATTTTGATGTCTAATAAATTACGTTATTGACGTTTCCAATGAAGATGGGAATGTTGATGGGGGTGGGGGTGATATATATATAGTGTTTACTCTATTTCTTCTTCCAACCTTTTTCTACCACTTTTTTTTATTAACTACATGTATTTGACAGATCTTTATAAAACAATCCTAGGGTATAGTTAATGTATATGTGTCAATTGCCTACTCCTATTTTGATCATGCACATGGTGGGGATCTCCAAGTTGATGTTCATTTTGAAGACACTTTTTAAATGGCTTCCAATTTCAGTCAGTAACTTGTTAATAAAGTGCAACCCGCCTTAAAGTCCTCCTCTATATAAATACCACCTGCTTTTAAAGGTCAGTAATATTGTATCTCAATAGTTCTTTATTCATATCGTTTGAACCTGTTTATAAAGACCACCTGCCAATGAAGGCCACTTTTACTGGTTCCCTTGAGTGGCCTTTATAGACAGGTTTGACTGTAGTAGTTTTTGTTCTATGTTATATTTCAGGAGATGAGTAAACAATACACAGAGATATTGATGTATACACATAGATCTATATATGTATATTATTATAAGTACACTGTAGATGGTATGAATATAATACTAGTCAGTATCCTTTTGTTGTCAATCAATCGGTCCATCATAAGGTAGTTCAATGAATTTATTTATTATTTCACCACCCAAATTTATCACTTACGTTCTATCATAACCCTTACTTGTGATTCAATGCTTAATTTGTACTAGTATGAATGGAGCTACTTCTGGCTTCAATGGTATATTTCTCAAATGGTGTTTGTCAAACTTGGTACAATTATGCATTGCCATAAGACATTGTCTCATGAACCATATTTAATGATGTAGCTCATAGGTCAAGGTCACACAGTTAAATCATAAAAGTTTTGCATTATATTTTTGTCAGCTCTATATCTTTCACATTTCTCAATGGATTTTAATAAAACTTGGTACAGGTGTACACTAGCAGAGGGCAATGTGTCATGAATCATGATCTGTTTGTAGGGTACAGGTCAAGGTCACAAAGTTAAACCCTAAAGTATTTATATTGTGTTTTGTGTCCATCTAAATTTCCTATATTTAAGCATTGATGTTTGTTTCCTAATTATTCATCAAGCTTTGCAGTTTATATATTATTTGCCCTGTTGTCTCCTGTAAGTGTTGGTGACGGACTTGTTTTTCTTAAGTACTTTCAGTGCTTTGATTTATCCTTAACTCTTTATTAAGATTTGTTAGTATTTGTGTTGTTATCATTGGTTGTGGGGTACACTGATCAAGAAAATAAATTTACTACAGGCACAACAGTAAGTAATATGTACATGTATTTATTATTCAAAATATAAAAAAAAACCTTTTAGCACTTCAATATCATTGCAATATGTAATTAAATTACCCGTATGTACTTCGGAATTATGAAAATTAAATGCTCTGTTGCCAATTCTTTGATTTGAGGACCCCAATGACCGATAGTCTAAAATGCAGGTTTAAAGTTAACAGTTTTTTTTTCACTGGCTATTGTCTAATTCTGCTTAAACATATCCTGAAATTTGGCTAGTTTGCTTGCTGACGTTTAGTACTTTTCTGTGGGTGCTTCCGATTCCTCAAGTATCCTAGAACTGGCCACCTCATTATGTTAGTAAATGAAAAAAAAATGCCCCACTCTTTCTTCTTGGGTAATTCAGTATTTACATAAATGTTATGATTTTATTGCTTTTCATTGTGATTCATCCATCTGTGTTAAGAATTTCTATTACTTTCACATAGAAAAAATGGAAAGTGATTTTCAATGTTAAAATATTAAAATTTTAAATTAAAATCCACAGACCAGAGATCTTTTGGCATTTTTGCTTTTCTCTGATTTCTTTGCAGTTTACATTACATGCATACTTCACTTTTATTTACAGAAATGTATTCTTGCTGTTTGTGCTTTCATTCCATTGACATATTACATAGGAATGGCCATTATTAGGTAAGACAAATTGATTTTATATCAAATGAATTCTGCATATGTATTAATTTTAGCACAATTATAATTCGGGTATATATGCACATTAATTATTCTATTTATATTACAGTGTCACCAGTTATTTCCAAAGTTACAGAAGTTGATAACTGCACATCATGTACACTATACTCATGGCAGTGTGCAAAAATGTTTCTACCAAGTGCTCTAAAGCACTGGATTATTTGCCATTATTGTTGTTTGATAATTTTGGATAAAAAAGTTTGTCAAAAATCAGTGGTTTTCACCTGGCATCTGGTAATTCCTTGGCAATTCCAGAAATGACATTGAAATACTCTTGACTGAGCATTGCCATTCTATCCACTGCCCCAGTTATCTTTTGTCCTCAGATGAATTATTGATGTGATGTAAACAACATACAAAACAAAACCAAATATTACCTTTCAGTTCTCAGTCACCTCCACCTTCCAAGAATTGACTTGCTCATGAAATTCACCTATTCATTTATTTTCAGTATATCGGTTCAGAGTAGTTTTGCAGTAGGTGCTGTACTAAATGCTACATTTGGATCAATTGTTGAGTTGATACTTTATGTGATCACACTGAAGAAAGGTTTAGATTATGATTCCATGTGTTACAGTGAACTTGTTAAAGCTTCCTTGGCAGGTAAGTTATCTCCCTTGTATGTTTTATTGCTG
Source organism: Anadara kagoshimensis (assembly GCA_021292105.1). NCBI lineage: Eukaryota > Metazoa > Mollusca > Bivalvia > Arcoida > Arcidae > Anadara > Anadara kagoshimensis. The sequence goes on along the minus strand of CM037873.1, from coordinate 58,110,083 downwards.
AAGAAGACTTGAGGTTATGCTAGGTTTATTATCTCCCTTGTATGTTATAATGTTGTAAAATTGTTTAGATTATGATTCCACATGCTAAAGCTACCTTGACAGGTGAGTTATCTCCCTTCCAATTTTAATGAAGAAAAAAGGCTTAAATGAATCCTTGGTATGGGAGTTATCTCTCTTTGTTATAATATTGAAGAAATGCTAAGATTATGAGATCTTTTTGATATAAACATAATGATATACCAGGTCAAGGATTTTATTAAAATTTGAGATTTTGACAGATACTGTCACATTTGACTTTTATAGATTTTGTAAATTTACACACAAGTTACTATGGTTACCTTACAGTAATTATTGACATTTTTTTCTTTATACAGGTACCATATTTGGCAGTATTTTATTTATACCAGTAAGTTTTTAAGATTATTTTTGATATGCGCCAGTTAACAAAGATCTTCTTATGATAAATAACTACAAACACTGGTCACTGAAAGAATATATACATAATAATATCTGAAGTGGAAGACGGAACAGAACTTAGTCCGGACATATAATCATACTGGCGATACTTCAATGTTCATTCTAGATTTGAAATTAGTGGGACATTCTTGACATAGGCCTTAGAAAAATTTGGGCCATATCACCAAAAAAGGGGGTCAACATTATAATATAAATTGTTCTGGTTTATTTAAAAAAAATCATACATATTAACTCATTGTTTATTCAAATGATAAATGGAGATTTTATCTAGTGTCCCATTTTTCTCCATTTTCTTTCAAGACAGCAACAAAAATTGTTTTAATGGAGTCATCACCATGACAACATGAATGAAGAAAACTGAAATCATACTTAATTTTCAAAGTAAAGCAATTATAGTGACTTTACATCAATGGTATTTGTCTCAGTAAATAAATATATCTGAAACTTTAAACTCTTGGGGCATCAGAGGCAGCACCTCACCATATTTACTCATTTATGTGTATTTTCCAGGGTATAGCAATGATTGTTGGTGGTATTAAGTTCCAGTCTCAGAACTTTAACCCCAGATCAGCCAGTGTTACAGCACTACTGTTATTTGTAGCTGTTGGAGGTAAATATGATTTATATAGGGATCTTTGCGAGTATCATCCATGTATTCATCCATTTATCCATCCATCTATACAACCTCTTATTCATCCAACTGTCCATCCAACTGTCTATTCATCCCTCCATTATCAATTGGACCCCATTCATTGATCTATCTACTCACCCATCATCTTTCCATTCCTCTTTCCATCCATTTATTGATCCATCTATCCATCCCTTTATTCATCCCCTTCTATCCATCCATCTATCCATCTTGGCTGGTTTATACAGTGTGTCACTTTTAGTCAAATCCACTCTTGTTAGATGTGATTATATTATTCCGACAGCAAGTTACACTTGAAGCATACATTGATCCATATACAGTAAATCCTGTATAAGATGACCACCCACTACATAACAAACACACTTTATAGACAGGTGGTCTTTGTATAGAGGTTTTTAGTTGAAATATGAAGCAAAGGGAATGTAAAACACTGGTCCTTATGTACAGGTGGTCATTATGTATAAGTTCTTTTAAGTTGAAATATGGAGCAAAGGGAATGCAAAACACTGGTCCTTATGTACAGGTGGTCATTATGTATAAGTTCTTTTAAGTTGAAATATGGAGCAAAGGGAATGCAAAACACTGGTCCTTATGTACAGGTGGTCATTATGTATAAGTTCTTTTAAGTTGAAATATGGAGCAAAGGGAATGCAAAACACTGGTCCTTATGTACAGGTGGTCATTATGTATAAGTTCTTTTAAGTTGAAATATGGAGCAAAGGGAATGCAAAACACTGGTCCTTATGTACAGGTGGTCATTATGTATAAGTTCTTTTAAGTTGAAATATGGAGCAAAGGGACCTTGAAACACTGGTTTTAATGGTCAGGTCCATATATCAGGAATTACTGTATATAAAGGGGATGGTAAACACTACTGTTCAAATCACTTTCTCAGTGACAGTGAATTACACTTTATTTCCATATTAAAATCCATTAAACTTGGAAAAAAGATTTTAAAATATATTTTACTTACTTGTACCTAGTCAGAACAGAAAATCTGTATGCACATCCGTGATTGGCGTAGAATATTTCTGCAGAGATTAAAATTTTGGTTCCGTGGGGATTTAACATTTTGAAAAACCAGGCAAATGGGGGACCCTGTTGTGCATATGACATAAAACGTCACCAAGGACATAGCACTTAGGGTGTTAATATTGTCATTTTTGCATGTAAAATCCCCATAGCGTCAACCTTTTCCTTTCTACAGAAATACTCAATGGCAGTCGCAGATGCACATATAGATTTTCAGTTACGACTAGGGACAAGTAAGTGAACAACATCAAACATTATTCAGGTTTATTTGATTTTCTATGGGAATAATGCATAACTCACTGTCACAAACACAGTGATTAGGGCAATAGAAAGGATTTGGTATATATTTTGTTAATATTATGTTTTGTTATGTTATTTATTTACAGGTGTATTTGCACCAACATTGTTTTCTAAAATATTTGGAGATTTACAATGTCAGAAATGTGAAACCATTCATAACGCGACATACAATATTAGTTCACTGACGACTAACAGCTCATTTGGACTACAGTGTTCTCAGTGTGTGACATCAGTGGTAAGTCTATACATCTCACATATCACCCTCAAATTTGTAATGATTCATAACACTGGACACCATCCAACCTCAACCTATCACATATAGAGTGAGCACTGTAGCAACTGAACTGATATCTCTTTACACCAAGACCACTGGTAGCTTGGTTGGTATAGTGCTCACCCTGTATAGGTTGAAGTTCAAATCCTGACCGGGTGTGACCATACTTAAAAAATAAGTGGTAGCTGTTGTTTTGCCAAGCACTCTGCAAAATGATAGACACAGGGTACTTTGAAAGAGACATTAAAAATTGATATCCTGTGTCACAGTAGGTATGGCATATTAAAAAATCCTCGTTGCACTTTGCCCCAAGTGCACTGCAAAAGTAAAAATTTCTGACACTTCAACTATAGCTAGTGGCTCTTTTGCATGCTGTAAGTTAAATATTCTTAACTTGGGTGTAAAACCCCATTCAACCAATCAATCTTTACACCAAACATATTGGAACACTTGTCTTCTTGTTGCTGTTAGAGTTAGATGTATTTTTACTTGTTTTACAGCTTGGATTGGATGGTGATATCTCTCTTTACACCAAACACATCAGGCCACTTGTATATGCATGTGCCATCTTGCTACCGCTAGCTTACATCATAGGAATGGTCTTCACATTTAAAACACACTCTAAACATTTGTTTGAAGAATTTTATGCTCAACAAGAAAAAGATGGACATGGTAGGTATAATAGTTACCTTGCTGGCGTTTTACATCACATTAGAAATGTATTTTTGAATTTCAACAATGTTTTTCCTGTAAATTTCATTTACATAGAAGAAATGGATATTGGGACTTCAAAATTCTGTGGTGATGAACAAGGTGGCAAATTTATCGAGAGGCATTTTGAATAAGTTTTACGTGTATATCCCATTTACATGACACAAACATTAAAATTGTATAATTTATATTTGCTCTATCACATTTTTGCATTTTAAAGGGTTTTGGCAATAAGTCAAGTGATGTCAAGTCAACTTTTTCCAGAAACAAGTTGGTGAAATAAGGACTTGAGGAATAGTGTTTTACACCTCGGTCAAGATTCTTTCACTTATATTTAGGTGTCGGTTCTGGAATGGTGGAGGAGACCAGAGTGCCTGAAAAAAGCACTGGTATTTGGATATTGAACGCTCTCACATTAGGCATTTCTTGAGTGGGATTTGAACCTAGGCAATGAAAGACAATGGACCCAAACCCTGGGCTTTAGACTACTCTGCCATTTAGCCCTGGACTTAACACCACTCTGCCACTCCCAATAAAGTAAGGGAGTTATTGTGATCTTAGGACCACTATGCCACTAAACCCCAGTAAAATCAGGAAAAGTCATTATAAAAGTATATTTTAAAATATTTAATAATGCATGTTGAATCTTCAATTCATTTGAAATTGGTTATTTTGTCACTTAAGAACTTTGTTGTTACATAATACTACATGTACATCTACAGGAAACGCTCGTCCATCTGGGTTTGATTCAGAGTACATGGAACATGGTAAAAATAGTTTTACTCAACTGTAGAGGTGTTATTTCCATTCTACATATATCTCTGTGACATTGGTGACTTTTACTTGTAGCATGAAACTTCACACTAACTTAATTTACGTATCGCCGGCCATGCCCACAATGTTCCGTCATATGACCGGATGTTTGATTTACACCCAAAAAAGAATGAAAACTCTGCCTGAATAGCGCCATTTAATGACGTCACTGACACTAGTACGTCATTAGTTGCTGTGACACTGCTTTGGTACCGTGATGGCGGCCAGTGTTGGAACATTGTGGGTGTCATCGGCGATACATCAATTATACTGTAAATAGGGAAATTTTCATGTCTATAGATAATTTAAGAAAGTTAGGTGACAGGTTTAAGATGTCCATGTACCATATTTTTGTGTGTTGTCAAATAATGATCTTTCCAAATACAAGTCAGTGTATTATTGAAATGATATACATGTATTTATAGAACTTTTATTTTCACATCTTGTTACTTATGTCAAATGATGATCATTGCTAATATAAGTGAATTTTATGCAAATAAGTATTTGTGAAAATTGTTTTCTATGTCTTGTTACTCTCACAAATTTATGTGAAAATAAAAAGTGAAAATTTCCCAAATTACAGCTGACTAAGCCATAGATTGATCATCTTTACTGTATGACTAGCTTGCTGTTGTAGAATGAATTTATTAACTTACTTTATGGTTTAGCTATAACTAACAATATTCTATACTCTATGTGTAATGTAGTAGCTTTTATTTGTAGAAGTGTTTAGCTATATTTTTACACTTTGCATTGATAATGAAGGGAATTGAAATCTGCAAAGTTATACTGTAAACCAACTGTTATTTGTAAGTGATTAACTTTCACAAGGACAGTATATGGCAATCATAAAACATAAGCTTGTTTCAAAAATAATATTATTTGTACCAAATATTCAGCTAGCCAAAATGCTTATCACGAAAGTTAATACATGTAGTTGCAATATGGTTTTGGTAAGAGTGAATACATATTATATACACAGTGTGTATGTTAAACTCTCCCTATCAGGTCGAGTCCGATTTTAGTATTGGCTAATAAAATAGGGTGAGACCTGAAACGAAGGGTTGTACATACACACTGTGTATATATTTTATCTAACATTTCCCACTAGTTTTAAAATACATGTACTAAAAACAACACTTTGTGTGAAAAAATTATACACAGACAAACACTGAACTAAGTCATGACATATATTCTGTAGAAATGAAATCATATTTACATTTACCGTAGCAAATCAGAGACTCTCCAATGACGTCAAAATGAGTCATCTGACTAAAGTGCATGTGTACTTTACTGCCAATGTTGTATCATCACGGTGTCGTAATACAAGATTCTGTATCATACTTGTTCGATAAAACTTGTATTTTGTCAAATCAGGTAGAAAAAAAGATAAAAATCAATATTTGCAAATTAAAGTTGGTTTACAGCATACAATCTTCAGAATATAACATTCCAATGGAGTTCACTAGTCTACCACATGACATCCTGTATTGTTTGTTTGGAACTAGTATTTCAAATAGTTAAGGAATCATACATTGACATTTCCAGTATTCCAGGAATTTGCCATGTAAACATTTTTAAAATTTTTCCACACAAAAGTAAAAAGGTATTGATCAAGTGGTACACTGGTGAAGTATCAGATTGAAGTTTGAAAGAGAGCTCATATATATGACATGTTTTCTAAGATTTAATAACATTTTGACCTTTTCAGTAATATTATGGGCTTAATGTTAATGTATACTAGTTATCAAAATTGTTTTTAGTCCTTATTTATTATCAAATAAGTTTCATGTACCGGTATTCAAAGTGTGTAATACATATTATAAAGTACATTTCGGAAAATTTTATTCTTGATCAAAATGGGTGGTCAAATTAAGAAGGTGCTCCAATAACGACGGCGTTTACCTTATGTATTGGTAAATTAGTAGGGTGTTTTAAGTAATTATATTTATTATCTACTACCGATCCTTTATTTTTTCACTTCCAGGAATGAAACACAAAATCTTTAAAGTCATATCTTAGCACTTGTATCAACTAACTATGTCATTTCATGTTTGTTTTGTTTCATATTTCCAGGAATGAAGCATGGAAAGGTTCAGTGGTCACGATTAAAAGCTACAATGATACTGTTACTATCTGCTACATTGATTGCACTGTGTGCTGATCTGATCACAGAAAATATCAATGATTTACTGGACAACTCGGGTGTGTCATATGTAAGTATATCGAAAAATCTTTCAAGAGCCTGATGGAAAACTGATTAATTTAATCAGGCACTCTTCTTACATACAATGCCAGGAATAGAAACTGAATTGGTGATATGCTGAAGTGCTTATCATTATTCCACTTAAACATCAAACTTCAGTTTCTATAAATCATATACATGGGGTTGTATATATCATCCCTATTTCAACTTATTCCACCCATTGTTAAGTTAGTTAGTTAAAGTCTGTCCCGAGCCATTAGGCCCATCAGGCCGGAGCTTATCCCGGTTTCGGTGGCGTTAAGCGACTGAGAGTACAAGACTCCCCCCTGAATGGGACGCCGGTCCATCGCAGGGTAACCCCCAGCATTTTGCTGGTACTCATTTATTTATCAGCTGAGTGAACTGGAACAACGTGAAATTAAGTGTCTTGCTCAAGGACACAACACATCGCCCGGTCCAGGGATCGAACCCACGGCCTTCAAATCATGAGTCCAATGCCTTAACCACTAGGCCACACGCTTCCACCCATTGTATGTTTAAATATTACCGTTTGAACAATTTTAAGGAAACACAGAGTGAAAATTAAAATTGATAATGGCTTAACATTGGTTTTAACACTGGTTGTTTAGAAACGATTGAAATCTGTATTCTTTTTGAATGAGTGAAGTGTAAAAAAGACTTCATACATGAAATGCTTATCTATTATATTTTCAGAATTTTATAGGCGTCACTATGATTGCCATGGTTCCTGAGTTACCAGAAATTGTTAATGGTATTCAGTTTGCATTGCAAAATAATGTTAACTTAGGGTATGTAATTTTTTTTTTTCTTTCAAAAAAATAAAACTGAGCATTCAAGTTTGACTTTTTTGATTTCCATATTTGTATAAAAAATGCTTTAAAATGAAAGAGAAAGAAAAAATCTCAAAATGAACTTTAGTAGAAAAAATATCAATCAAATATTTATCATCTACAGTTTGATTTAGGCAGTCATGTTGCTAGAGTCTGTCTTTCCGTAAAAAATTGTACCTGCTCCATCTTCCACATCTATGGATGAATTTTCATCAGCCTTGACACAAATATGTACCAACATAATACAATGAGTCAAATACCACATCTAGGTATGTACCAAAGGTCAAGGTTACATGGAAAGGGGGGTGGGTTAGTTCTAGGTATTGATTTGTTAGTATTAGTATTAAAGAAATTATTGTTATTTGCTTGACAACACACCAACCTTCCCTTCACATATTTCCTTTAACTCAACATTGACCTTAACCTTGACATAATTGTCAGGAATGCTGATCTTAAATGTACATGTATCAATCCTTTATTTAAAGGAGAGAGAAAGGAGGTACAAATGCATCAACCATTGATTTGGGTTCCAATATTATAATTATTTCCTTGATCTTTGACCTTAAAATTAACCTTGACCTTATGATGAACCCTGACCCTACAAGTATTTTCTATTTTATTTACAGGATAGAGATTGGTACAAGTACTTCTATACAAGTGTGTATGTTACAAGTTCCAATATTATAATTATGACCTTGACCTTGGCATTGACCTTGACCTTATCATCAGGAATGCTGACCTTATAAATGTTTTCTGTTTTATTTACAGGATAGAGATTGGTACAAGTACTTCTATACAAGTGTGTATGTTACAAGTTCCAATATTATAATTATGACCTTGACCTTGGCATTGACCTTGACCTTATCATCAGGAATGCTGACCTTATAAATGTTTTCTGTTTTATTTACAGGATAGAGATTGGTACAAGTACTTCTATACAAGTGTGTATGTTACAAGTTCCAATACTAATTTTGATTAACATCATATATGTAAGTATATACCATATAGAGCAATATAAGAGACCAGGGATGATAGCTGGAAGGGAGCTTAGTCATTCAGTAGAGCATAACAGTACAGTCCAACCTGCCTTAATGGCCACCTCTATGTAAGGCCACATGCTTATAAAGGCCTGTAAAATTGTATCCCAATTGTTCTTTAAATATATTACTTGAACCTGTATATAAAGGCCACCTGCCCATAAAGAGCCCACTTTTACTGATTTCATTGGGTGGCTTTGACTGTAGTATTGGGAATGTCCAAGGTTAACGTCTCAGTTTGGTTGCTGCATTTTTTTACTGTTTCCTGATAGATATAAGTGCTTGTCCTACCCTTGGAAGTGACTAACCAAGAAGGTGGTCAGAAGTATATATGGGATGGTACAATTAAGATTTGTTTGTGATGTTGCCATGGCTACCCAAACTATGTCAAGATGACCAAGGGATGCAACAATCTTAAAAATCTTCTTCTCTGAAACCAATGACTGGAGAAAAAAATCTGATGTGATATTTGGCATCTGTGGGGTCTTTATTTTGTTCATTTCATGAAAAGTTCATTTTACTTGCATTGAATCATCACCAGCTTCAATTTTCTAATATTCTGAAATTTCATTTTTCAGCCATTTAAATTTTATGCTATCTTCAGTGATGTACACATGTGGTCAGTGTTTTTCTCTCTAATTGTGATAAACTACACATTCCAGGATGGGAAAAGTGATTATCTACAAGGTAAGATATGTGGTACTAGGAAACATAATTAATTAACTGATAAAGGGTCTCGTGGCCAAATGCTCAAAAAGATTGCTTCTGAATCACAGTGCTTGAGCAAATCCTTGTTTGAAAAAAATTGCTAGTTCGCCTGGTGAAGGTTGGTGGTTTTCTCTGGAACTCTAATGCCCTGTATTGTTTTAGAACTGGTCAACTTTATTTTATGACTGGGGCAGAAAACATTATTATGAATAAATCAAATGGGGGTTGACATACCATATGATTAATTCAATTTATATCAGGGCATCACTAGCTATGTAAAGTTAGAGTTAGGACTAGAAATCAAACCCAGAAGAAAACACTCCATCCAAAGAGCTACAACATGCTTTTGATACACCATGAGAAAGCACAGTCACCTGTTTTTAAACACAGGTATTTTTTCCAAGCAGCAAGTTCTCAGGTTTTCCAGGTTTTGACTTTCTAGACAGATTTCATTTCTTAGTTTTCTGTTAGTGTGTTCATTTTCAAATTCCTAGGAATTTCAGAATCCTGATTGGTCTGCACATATCGCTTTTGCAATTTTATTTTGTGCAGAGCTATTTTTGCTTATAATGACATTATGTGATGTCAAGTGATATACTGGTAATGTCATTCAAATATATTGTTATGGTTACACTTTTTGTATCTTTGTTTTTCAGGTTCTGTGCTGGTATTTATTTATCTGTTGTTATTATGTGTGTACTTCTTTACTCCAACACCTGCTAATGTAAAGTGTTGACGACGTTGTCAAGGGGAGATAACAAATATTTTACATGACTTTGTGATATATACTTCTGTGATGCATCATGTGCTTAGGGAGATGCGTATCTGTTTGGAATTACAGTTATGTGTCAATTTTTATTTTTCACATTATAAAATATTCTGATTACTTTTTATGTTCCATGATGTTAAATCAGTTTTTAAAAACATGTACTGTACTACATTTTGTACTATTTTGCTTAAGTTAAATAATGCTGTGTACAGTTATTTAAATATACTGGCCCCGGTTTCACAATCATTTCTTAACTTAAGATTTTCCTTAACTTAAATTTGGCAAATTAAAAACCTTTATAATTTTGTTAATTGTAAAGATATTAGAAAATTCAAGATGTCCTTTTAAAGATTATATCAAGCTTATGACATCTGCATTTAGTTTTGACAAAAATATTTATTCGTAGTTCCAAAACGAGCTTGCCAAAATTTGCTAAATTTAAGTTAAGGAAAATCTTAGTTAAAGAATGATTGTGAAACTGGGGCCTGTAAATTTGGATTTTTTTTATCAGATTTTTTTCACAATAATTGACATTTCAACTTATTCATGTCATCAGATGACCGATAGCTAGTGCAAATACAGATAGGTAATATCTAAATTAAATATTTATAACAGTTTTATTTTTGTGAATTTTTGCTAAAATAAAATGAAGGTGAAAATTTCCCAATTTATGGTATATCCAGTACTTTTGTAATTTCAATGTAATTTAACTGTACATGTTATCATGGTGTGGAATTTTAAGTTATATGCATTGTCTGATAATCATGGATAATGGCCTGTACAAATGCAAGTGGAATATATTAAAATAACATTTTCGCAAAAGTTTTATTTTGCATCTTGCTTATTTGAGCTAAAGTTTTATGTTTTAAGTTTTATTTTCATTTCTTGTGTACTTTCTAAAATGAAGGTGAAAATTACTTGATTGAAAGCATGACCACTTAACTTCTGTAATTTCCAGTGGAATTGATACATGTTGATAATGGTGTAAAATTTTAATTCATTTGCATTGTCAGATAATAGTCTGTACAAATGCAAGTGGATTATATTAAATATTTGCAAAAATTTTATTTTGTTTATTGCAAATTTAAGCTAAAATGAAACAAGTGCAACAATATCAATAATTTTGTACTACCTGTAGTTAAATCATTTTAATTTCTAAATTTTTGAGAAGTGAAATTTCAAGTTCTTAGTATAGTCTGTGCAAATACATGTGAATTACATGTTTATTAAAACTTAATATTTGCAAAAGTTTTATTTTGCACCTTGTAAATTTATGCTAAAATTGAAGAAAATCTGAAAATTTCCCAATTTACTGCTTGTCCAGTAAAATTAAGTTGATAATGGTGTTGATCATTAGTGTTAATGTGAGAATTATAAATCAAAATTGTGATTCTATTTTTTGTACCAGTATGGTTTTTTTTGTATTTTTTATAATTTTAAAGTTATTATTTTTATACCAGTTTAGTGACAAGATTAACACATATGTACATGTATATAGATGCGTTGTGTAAAACATTACAGTGAAACCTAGTTATAATGCCCCTTGATAACTTTGACACCTCGCATATCACAACACTATTTTGAAGTCCCAAAATCCATTTTATTTATGTATTTCTTTATAAGCCTCCCACAGTTTATTGCCAAACAACTTTATAACGCCATGAATCAAGTTTTTACTGTAATTACGTCTCGGAGCAATTACTTGATGCTAGACAACAACATAGTTGTCAATGATTTGGTCCTTATAAACTTGCCTCCTTAATTATCATTTTGCATGAGTGATGACAGGCATCTGATGCCATATGTAATGGATTAAAAAGCACAAGATTTTTTTGTAAATAATTTAATTTATTATGGTTTGAATTAAAATTATATTGTGAAAATTTGTGAGGTGAAAACAATATTTTTGCATCCGCTTTTATCGTCGTTTTGCTGGACAAAGTCTGCTCTAATTTTCAGTATAGGTGTGTAACAAACTAGGTTTGAACCAATAACCCCTCACAATACATAACAGGCAATTGTTCTACCAACTGTGTTACTAAGAACATATTGATTTGTAATTTCAAATCTGTAAAACTATTATTTATGTAATACAAAGATTGGTAAAAAGTATCAAGATATTTTATTTTATAAATCCTTATTATTTCACTGTTATTTTCCATCTTATTTTGTTAATAAGTACACACCTGAGGTTATACAACAATAACAATCACCCCAGTGAACCTGTAATCCTGAAGAATTCTATTTATAGCATGTATATGTAAAACTCTATATTCCAGAAAAAAAACCAGGGTGAACAGCATGGTGGATTATAACAGTTCTGTTCAATTTTAAATGTTTTGGTTCAATTTAAAACATTTTTGCATAAAAACAAAATCTAATTATTATCAAAACAAAGTACATGTATAATTAATTTTACATTTAACAGTGAAAACTTGAGAATTTTATTTGAAATCAAGAAAGATTTTACAAACTGTCCCAATTCTTTTTGCATGTCTCTGTACCTCAGGATTATTTACCTTTTCTTTATCTTATTGTAATGATAATTTATTGAGAATTTATCTTATCTGTGACATTTTGTTAACTTATTTTGTCAATAAATATATTCATTTATAAATTCTTGACTGTATATTTATATTTACTGTATGTTTTCCCATTTCCTCAGCAATAAATACTAATAGCATGGTCAAACCATAACGGCCATGCAGCGCATGACTGGTAAAAATATGATGTAAAGGATACACCATGTCCTGTCAACTCGTAGCATGATAATGTTGTCCAACTGCATGGCTGTTACATCTAGTGACATCACTTAATCTGTCATGAAGTTAAAACAACAAAAACATGTTGCATGAAATGCTGGATGTGCCCTTGACCTTTTGAACAACAACCACATGTTGCTTGACATGTTTGATGTCATCTTGACTTTTAAAAAATATGCATTTATGGCATGTTAGGTATCTCCTTCATCTTTTTTCAACAAACATGAGTATGTAAGCATTCATTGTTGCACTGTAAATTGTTGTCACTTGATTGGAGTTATGATGGTGTATTATGTCCCAATGAATTTTTTTAGCGTATATTTAGGCTGTCAGTTCTTTGAAAGAAAAGTAAACTAGAGTACACAGAGAAAACCACTGACTTTCTACAAGCAAACATTTGGTGTTAGAATCAAAACAGACACTTATTCTTTCAAAGCACTTGCTCTCACTAATGGGTAAGTTGTAGTCTGCTGTTGAAGCTGGGATAGGTAGCTGATGAGGTGACAGGTTCAGGATTGACTTAGATAGGCAAGAAAAATTTCATGATGTTCCACCACTAGAGTATAGTTGAGTGTAGCAATGGTTATTCTTGCCCAAATCAAGAGTCTGTCACATATCCAGGTGGATAATTTTGGGATGGTGGAGAAAAAAGGAGTACCTGCAGAATTCCGGCAATTAAACTGACACTAGGATCTGCATGAATGGGATTTTTGGAGTGGAGTACATGTAATGAAGTTTTATGCCTCAGTTAAGATTCATTCACTTTCATTGAGGGGGGTCAGTTCTTGGATGGTGGAGGAAATTGGAGTACCTGGAGAAAAGCAAGCAAATTGACAATCTTCCTCACACTAGGATCTGCCCGAGTTGGATTCAAACCAAAGCGGCAAGAGGTGCAGTTACCTGTAAGTATGTACTTTAGACCACTTGGCCACATTGGACCCACCTGTCAAAAAACTGATACATAACAAATAATAACTACAGTGTTGTCTCCTAAAAATGATTTTATTTGCGTTTCAGGATAAAACATTGTATATGAAAAAAAGTCATTCTTTATTGATATACATAACTTTTGACATTTTGTACATAATTTGGCAAGTAACAATATTTAAAACTAATTAGGTCAACATAACCTGATTTTATATCTAATTAGGTTAACATAAACCAATTTATATCTAATTAGGTAATCATTTCCTGATTTTACATTTAAATAGGTCAATATTACCTGATTTTATATTTAATTAGGTCGACATAACCTGATTTTATATTTAATTAGGTCAACACATAACCTGATTTTATATCTAACTAGGTCAAAATCAATCATGTTTTTATAAAATTATTATTTTATTGAAGGGTTCAGTTATGTACCATATGACATACAGTAGGTAAAAATATTCACTAGTATATGTATATGCATTTACGGTTTCCAGATTGTTTTCACTCAAATATATACACTTCCATCCACAAATAAATATACAAACTTTTATTATATAATTAAAAAATTCCATCTTTATGATTGGCTAAAACGGTAACACGTGACCATTGGATCTCGCATCATATACCACGGATTTTCTGGTGAATATCAAATTCGGTGTACGTCATCGATTTTTGTTGACGTTCTCCATAAAATGATTAGAACGTCATCAATAAAGTGTACGCAAGTGATTGCGTCTTGTTATTTTTTTCATAGAACGTTAACATTATGGCATTATCAATTTATAATAGTGTGTAATTATTGTGTCTCATCCGGAATGTCATTTATTTTTTCATAGAATCAGACTTAAAAAGTCAGATTGATCTAACTAATGCGGGATAAACAAGGGTGGGCAGGGAAATCTTAACATCGGTAAAATAGTTAGATTGTCTGGTCTCAGGTTTGAGAAAACAGTGGCTAAATTATATAATAAAACAGTTATGGACTTTTTAGTGGCTGTCGCCTCGATCAATATTTATTTTTCCGGTGAATATCACACCATATACAACCACTAAAAAGTCCATAATTGTATAATATTTGACGTAGAATGTTATAATCATTATGTCAAATTTCATTCATAGAATTGAAATGTTGAAGTATTTGCAGTTTTTAAATGTGATATCTTAACAATATGACCTTACTGTATGCAAGGTTGTCTTTCATGGTAAACAATTTTCTGGGATTATATTTTAATTTTAGGGGAAAAATTATAAATACATGTATGTGGGAAAATATTTTTTTTTTTCAAGATTAGAACTCCTATTTAGCTGGAAAAAAACACCCAGCCTTAGCATAATGATGTTTTCAACAATTAATTTTTGTGAAGATTTCCAGTCTGTAATGATATGGCCAAGTTCAAACATGTATAAAAATTTATGGATGGCAGTGCATAAACTCACAAGTAATCTTTAATGGTCCCTTGGTCACAAATGGAAGGCAGGATATGTGGATATTACCGGTAAATTTCACAGTGGATATATGCAGTTTATCATCAAACATCGTAAATGTTAATATACAGGTAGTATTTTTACCTACTTTACCCCATAAACCTTGTGCGGGTCTATTATTCCTGGTTCATAAGGACAGAACACTATAATTTGACATTTCTTGTCAATGGGACATTATTTTGGAAAATAGTGGTTGCAATTGTTTTCCATAACTAGTAGATTATATGATGTTAAATGTAGATTTAGTCCACAAAAATGAAGAAACATAATGTCCTCACAAATGTTTAATCTTTGGATCCACAAATATATGGAATCTTTGGGTCCACATAAATGTGGAATCTTTGGGTCCATATGGTATCTTTGGGTCCACATAAAATGTGGTACCTTTGGTCCATATGGTATCTTTGAGTCCACACATATGTTAAATCTTTGGGACCACACAAATGTGGTATCTTTAGGTCCACAAAAATGTGGAATCTTTGGGTCCACACAAAATGTGGAATCTTTGGGTACACACAAAATGTGGAATCTTTGGGTACACACAAATGTGGAATCTTTGGGTCCACACAAAATGTGGTATCTTTGGGTCCACACAAATTTGGAATCTTTGGGTCCACACAGATTTGAAATCTTTGGGTCCACACAAATGTGAAATCTTTGGGTCCACACAAATGGGATATCTTTATGTCCATACAAATGTGGAATCTTTGGGTCCACACAAATTTGGAATCTTTGGGTCCACACAGATTTAAAATCTTTCGGTCCACACAAATGTGGAATCTTTAGGTCCACACAAATATGAAATCTTTGGGTCCACACAGATGTAGAATTGGGTCCACATAATTGTGGAATCTTTGGGTCCACACAAATGTGGAATCTTTGGGTCCACACAAATGTGGAATCTTTGGGTCCACACAAACGTTAAATCTTAAGGTCCACACATATGTGGAATCTTTGGGTCCACACAAATGTGAAATCTTTGGGTCCACACAGATGTGGAATTGGGTCCACAAAATTGTGGAGTCTTTTGGTCCACACAAATGTGGAATGTTTGGGTCCACACAAATGTGGAATGTGAAATCTTAAGGTACACACAGATGTGGAATCTTTGGGTCCATACAAATGTGAAATCTTTGGGTCCACACAGATGTGAAATTGGGTCCACAAAATTGTGGAATCTTTGGGTACATACAAATGTGGAATCTTTTGGTCTACACAAATGTGGAATCTTTGGGTCCACACAAATGTGGAATCTTTAGGTCTGCACGAATGTGACAATTTTATGTTTGCAGAAATGTGGTAGTTTTAGGTCCATACAAAAGTAATGGGGTATCATATGGTACATTTATAACATTCATTTGACAAGACCTTAGTTTCACAATCTTCTCTTAACCAAGACTAACTTAATTTTTACATATTTTGGCAATCATTTATGAGGCTACAAATAAACAATTCTGACTTCAGATGTTTTTCCAGATGTCATTAAACTAAAAATATTATAAAGTTAAAATAAACTTCAAAATGACATCATAATTATCTGGATAGCTGGAAATTAATGCCCCTAAAATGAAATAAATTGAAACATGGCCTCATGAAAAGTCAGGCCCACCACACACAATTCAAAATTTGAATTTCCTTTGTTATGTGGGACCAAATAATTCCCTTAGCATATATAATCCTTTGTCAATTTTAATTTTAGGAAAATCTTAGTTAAGGATTGATTGTGAAACTGGAACTGGCTAAACTACCTAATCATTATAATATCATTTTGTTTATCTCATTGTACAATAAAAATTATATATATAATATTTATATCAATGTATATTAATATCTATTTTCTTGTTATATATTATAATATTTTGTAATATTGCTTCATATAATACATGTATACATAACAATAATAATGATAATAATAATAATAATAATGATGATGATAGTTATAATAATAATAATAATAATAATAACACACTTTCTTATTGTAAAACGAATCATCCAGCAGTATGACAGTAAGGTAGGTGAAATGATAATCATGTAATAATACTTTATTATAATGATATAACATGATGTCATGATGACATCATATACAATATGTCGGCTTCAAGGGATAGCAAACATCATGATGACATCATATTTATGATGTTCGCTTCAATGAATAGCAAACAAAAAAACAATCCTATCATGTTTTAAAATGAAAAACAAAAATGTGTTGGCTGCGTTCTTGTACAAGTATGTACTTATATGATGAAATAATAATTGAAAAAAATTTAAATGATACAAGTGTTGGTTCCATTTTGTATAAGAAATGTGGGGAAAAAAGCAAAAACACAAAAAACCTTTCAAATGATACAAGTTTTGGTTCCATTTTGTATAAGTAATGTGAAAAAAAATCCAAAAAACCAAAAAATCCCTTTAAATGATACAAGTGTTGGCACCTTTTTGTACAAGTTATGTGGAAAAAAACCAAAAATAAAACAAAACCCCAAAAAACCTTAAAATGATACAAGTGTTGGCTCCTTTTTGTACAAGCTATGTGAAAAAAAACCCCAAAACAACCTAAAAATGATACAAGCATTAGTTGCTTTCTGTTTAAGTTATGTGATGAAATTAATCACTGTCATCTTTCTTATGGACAATGGGGTTTGCTGCTGTACCACATGATACCCTCTAACGTTTGTGCGGATCTCTTATTTCCAATGGATATGGAATTGCATAAGATGATGTTTTCCCATAAAAACATTATTCTGGGAATTTGTAAAGTTCTCCACAAACATTCAGCTGTATTGATCACATGGTACACCAGTGAACCTGTTCTATCTTTACCACATTTAATAAGTCTTTTCATGTAATATACCACTAGCAAAAGGTATCTAGAATATTTGTGGTAAATATAAAAAACAAAAACACTGAAATATTTTAAACAATAATGATATATCAGGAATAACAAATTTTGAAGCAAAAATTAAAAAAAAAAAAATCTGCAAGATTTCAATACTATTTTCATGTCATGGTTACCACAGTAACTAATGTATACAACTAGATTTAACTAGTTTTTTTTCAATAAATGAAATAATTAAAAGTTTTTGGTATTATGCCCTATGATATGACTGTATTAATGGTTTAATTATGAGCAATAACCATACATTCCTGTTATTTAGTATCTAGCAACTACAATATAATGGGCCTCATCAATGTATCATGTGACAGTCTGACTAATCAGCCCACTAAACCTCCTACAAGACTAACATTTAAATGGCGGTTTTGTGGGCTGATTTGTCAGACATGTGACACAATCGTTAAAACTAATGTAGAACAATTATTTCTATTGGATATGGAATCGAATATGTTTCTCATAAAATGAAGTTATTCTTGGAATTTGCAACATTAACAATTTCCATATTAATCCACACATACATTAAGAGGCACTGGTACAATGGAGACCCCTATTATGTATACAGGTGAAACTGGAAAGATTTTTTTATGGTGTGACAAGTATATTTTTTCTCAAACCTCTTCCATCTTTGCAAATGGAAAACAGAGCTTTCATTATGTCCTGTAAAAAAATGCCTGGGTGTCTGGTTAGGAGGTGTTTAAATCTATAATACCTTACTCCAACAAGAGTTAAATGAAATGCAAAAACTTTCTATCTAAATGCAGAAACTTTCTTACTAAATGCTGATAGGTTATTGTTCAAAATAAAAAATACAAAAATGACTAGGAATGCTGAGCGATCTTTATCTTTTAAGTTTGCCTCATGAAATTAAATTTTTCTGATTCTTTTTTAACATGGCTGATGGTGTAAACATTTTATGGAGCCTGTTTTCTAATTCAAATGCTTTTCTTTAAAATTAAAGTTGATGGAGCACAAGTTTTGTGAAGCCCGACTCATAATATGAGTTACACAGTGTGTTGGTAACTTAATATGGTTTTATACAGGGTCAGTAAATTTTGTATCGTTCTGCATGGTAAAATAATGATTAATTGGATTTACTAGCAATTGCCGTCAAAAAAAAAATTACAATTTTGTTCCTGAAAATCATTTTGATTCAATATCACCATGTCTTTACCAGTGTTCTTATTTGCAATAAATATTTCTGATAAATATGACATGTTTACTTCCAAGCAGCCATTATCAATTGACATAGGTCAAGGGAATTAACTCTTAATACTGACTAGATATGGAACAGACCTGAACCAATATGGACCGTATTAGGTTACCACATGACCAGCATTGTCCAATGAAATTCACAGAAACTAGTGGGAGGTAGGATATTGACATGTATTGCATAGAATAATACAGTGGTATGTAACAGAGGAAGTATATATACTGACTTGAATAAATAAGGTTGCTTAACATAAACAAACATGCATCATGTGACATAGTTACGCGAGAAGATTCAGTAGAGCTGTGCTGATGTGCACTCCTATAGGATCGGTCCTGTGATGAAACGTCATACAGTGCTATTGCCATCCAGCTGATGAAGCTGGCAATGATATGGTAGTTGGAGAAGTGAGGTCAAGGGAGACAATCGAAGTAGAAAGATAATGTTAAATCAGGAAGCTTTTGTCTCTCATGAAAATTTCCGAAATTATAAGTACAAACATAGTCCAATCACATGTAGTTCGAATAAATTCAGGATTACTGATACACTATAACTTTCTTACCCTTTGTTACAGAAGAGTTCCACAACTTTCAAACAATTATAAATTTGTATGAAATATTACCTGGGCATTGGGGTAAAACACCATTACTCCACCTATATACTACTGAGAACATAGAAAACTATATATAACACTATGACTAAAAACAATAACTGTACGTAGTTAATAATAAACTAAAAATTAATTTTTATTAGACCCTGAAATCTAAAGTAACATAATACAAGCTAGATTCTGACTAGGATTACCTGTAGTGCAGAAATTAATCAATTTTTAGCTCAAAAAGATCGCATTTCACTATAAAATAAAATTATTCTATAAAATCAATATTAAAATGAGTTTAATAACTGCGTAATCCAGAGCTGCCAATCCTATTGTGTGTAATTGCGGATCTGACCATCTGGGTGCATTCCTCCAAAAAGAATTGAAAATAAGATAAAAAGTATGGTGTATTCTCATGTGGTTTCTTTGAGAAATGGATACAGTATAACATGTATAATGCACATAGTGATTTTCCACCTGCCAGATCCCAGGCACAAAATTAATCCAATACAACCACAGTTCACTCTAATTTGCTGTGATTACTGAAGGATTAGAGTGGTAATGAATGAACAATGCAAATCCTCAAAATCTATGATCATTTACGGGTCAGCAGGAATTAATGTCCAAATCCGGGTTGAATTCACGGGTTGCGGGTCAGATGGCAGCTCTAGGAAAATATGAAGACACATATAACAGTGGTTTGCACATTAGTCAAAAGGTCACATGTAGACGTTAAAATACAACAACAATAATTTAAAACTGCGTAGAAATAAAGCAACAAAATGCCTCTGACACTGACTAGATATAAAATATAGGTCACAGTGACCTTAATTTTGTATGTGTATTGATGCAGAACATATAGGTCATTTTAATGACAAGTTCAGAACTTAACATAAATTAAGCAAAAAGCACATGTGAATAATACATGTGTGTGTATGTGTGTGTATACATGTATTTACATGTTTTGGTCTACAGCGTTGCTATAGTAACGTGTATACTTATATTTTAAATACAGGCTTACATTCAATGTAATGAACAAAAATATATTAAAAATCTAAAATAAACTGATGTTAAAATATAAATTAAAAATGTCAATTAAAAATCTGTAACTTCAAATACCCAGAAATATGACTTAACTACCTGGTAATTTGACTCGACCACCAGGTAATTTAACTTGACTACCAGGTAATTTGACTCGACTACCAGGTAATTTGACTCGACTATCAGGTATTTGACTCGACTACAAGGTAATTTGACTCGACCACCAGGTAATTTAACTCGACCACCAGGTAATTTGACTCGACTACCAGGTAATTTGATTTGACTATCAGGTATTTTGACTCAACTACCAGGTATTTGACTCCACTACCAGGTAATTTGACCTGACTACCAGGTAATTTGACTTAACTAACAGATAATTTGACTCGACTACCAGATGATTTTAATTGACTACCAGGTAATATGACCCGACTACCAAGTATTTGACCCGACTACCAGATAATATGACTTGACTACCAGGTAATTTGACCCGACTAACAGGTAATTTGACTTGACTACCAGATAATTTGACTTGACTACCAGATAATTTGACTTGACTACCGGTACCAGGTAATTTGGTAATTTGATTTCACACTCAAAAATATTCTGTTAAGTTTACAATTATATATATATCTTAACATGAACATAATTAAATAATTATTACTCCATACATACTGTCGGTAACATTTCTCTCTTTGTTAAAATTTAAAGCCATTCTACAAACAATGGGTATCTTAATATGAAACTTCTTAAATTCAAAACCAATCCAAACACATTTGGGTTCTTGATATGAACAAATAAAAATTTAAAGCCGTTCTACACACATTTGGGTTCTTGATATGAATAAAATTAAAAAAAATTTAAAGCCATTCCTCACACATTTTTCACACACAACTATAAACAGGGTTCGTTCATGAATATCGTTTATCACATCTATTAATATAACAAGACTTAACATCACTCAGCATTAACTTGATATCTATAACAATATAAAACAATGGGCATCATCAATGTATCATGTGACATATATACCTTAACATTTTTTGCAGAAATATTATTTCCACTGGATAAGGAATCAAAAGTAATTTCCTTAAAAATCACATTATAAGTAAAATTATAATGATCCTTGATAACTTTGCCTCAACACTATTTTGAGGTTCCAAAATCCATTTCTTATACCTTTTTCTTTTTCTTCATTAGTTCTCACTTTTTATCATATACCACTTTTTAAAGCCAACATTTGACTGATAGGCTACACATTAAACTGCAACAACCATCATGATCAAATTACAGCAATGAATTGAGGTTTTACTGTACATTCCTTAACCAGAGAAAACAAAAGATCTGCAAAAATGTCAAGACTGTATCACATGACTAATATCACATGACTAAACAGGGATATTATCACATGATTAAATTTGTGAACAATTTTAACTACAAGTAACTAACTTCAATATATAACCATGATAACATATAACTAACATTAGAGTCATTATATATAGGTACATATGTATTGTATATCTTATTGCTTAATGTTTATATCTGTCGTCATAACAATGACTGACCTGATACCTGATTTTTACTACATTTATAACACACCTGTAAAATCTGTCAACTAAAACAATATCCAACTTGCTACCCGAGTTTTAAAATATTTGTTATACACTAGGCCCTGGTTGTTCAAAGCCCCACTAGCTTAATCGGATGCTAGTCAAAATTTGTATTTTTGTGTTTTAGGCAATATTTCTGAAATTTCTGTACACAATTGTCAAATAGAAGCAGTTAAATTTAAAACTGTATTTTTATAACAAATAATTTTAATTTTAATAACGTTTAAAATTTTTGCTTACCATTTGGTTATGCTAACAGAGCTTTGAACAACTGATTCCTGTAAAAATGTCAACTACCATAGTGAACAACATGCAACCTGATTTACTACATTTGTCCCATTTATGTAAAAATTCCATTTAGAAAGAGTTTAATAAAAGTAAAGATTACTTATTTTCTTAATTATTTAGTGTTTTCTCTCAGTTGTGATTTGATTAACAATCTTTAAAATAAACCAATTTTGATTGAAACAATAAAATTTCTAAATACTATAGTTTTTTTTTCAAATCATACTAAACTTAATATTTGTTTTATCAATGATTTTATTATAATGCTTATGTAATAAGTACCCCTTTAACCCTCCCTCCAGATTTCAACCCCTCCACCCTCTCTACAGTTGACCCCCTTAACCCTCTCTCAAGAGTTGAGAACCTCCAACCTCTTTCCAGAGTTGAATCACACAACCAACTCTTTAGAGTTGATACCCTCCACCCTCTGTCAAGACTTGATCCCCTCAGCACAATCTTCTAAGTGAATCTTTCAACCCTCCATCAACAGTTAAACCCATATGCCATCTCTCCAGAGTTCAAATTAAAATAATGCATTGTGCTATGACTGCCAAATTATATACAGCACCAGTGTCACAACATGGACATGTTATTCATTTCCATGTAAAAGTCTGTTTATAAAATACTGATTTTCTTCTTTCTCTTTCTGACAACCTTCAACAGACTAAAGATTTTATCAGTTTAGGGTGTGTGCATTTAAAACACTATATACATTTGATTAAAAAGTGGTATTTTTCAGTTACTGTTTTTGCTGTGAGTTAATGTTGTTTGTTTTCACGCAGGTAATTATTGAAATTTAAACAACACTTGATAACAAAACATATACAATAGTTGGAAGACAAATTTTAAAATACGTGATCCATTTCATTATTAATTAAAACCTGATAAATCTTAATGCTTTTTAAAAATTATTGTTTAAACTTAAAATTTGAAAAAAAAAATATTCATAACACTTTTCAAATTTTATTGCATTGATAACACTATTTTACACAATTATTTCAACTTATTTTAATTATTTTAACTAATAAAACTTTAAAAATAAACTTGCACTAAAAACTATCTCTTACAGCTTGTTGCTAAGGAAAGCTACCGGTATCTCTTACAGCTTGTTGCTAAGGAAGGCTATCTCTGATAGCTTGTTGCCTA
Source organism: Anadara kagoshimensis (assembly GCA_021292105.1). Taxonomy (NCBI): domain Eukaryota; kingdom Metazoa; phylum Mollusca; class Bivalvia; order Arcoida; family Arcidae; genus Anadara; species Anadara kagoshimensis. The sequence goes on along the minus strand of CM037873.1, from coordinate 58,086,299 downwards.
TTTCTTACAACTTGTTGTTAAGAAAAACTATCTCTTACAGCTACAGCTTGTTGCTAAGGAAAGCTAGCACTAACGTTCATATCTTGTGAAAATCAATCTACATGTACATGTACACACTCTGGTTGCCATGGCATCATGGTACAGATTTGATTCTTACACTCCATTAGTACATAAGATTAGCCCAAACTGTATAATGAGTATAAGAGAAGACGGATCTACTACTTCTTATTGTGAAGTATTTGGTAGTATTTACATGTATTATGCTAAAATGAGTTCTGAACAAAAAATTAGGGGAATCCTTTGTAAAGAAAATTTAAACTCATGTAACAGGGTATTGTGAAATCTTGTATTTGATGAGACACATGGTATATATATGTCTGATGTAAATGGGAATAAATAGGTGACTAGGAAAATCTAATCGTATAATGTAAAATGACTTAGTTTGAACAAATTTAGTATGACTTAGTGTAACATATCTTTAGTAGAACTTAGTGTAACATATCTTTAGTATCTTCTAGCTAATGCTGTTTATATAGATGTCAGCTTTTTGTCTTCTTCTCTATTACATGTATCTGAAATTACAAACAACTTGCAGTTGAATATGGAATATTTGTAAATACCTAAAAACAATCAGAACAGGCTACAACAGACACTACATACAAGATAAACACGCATAATGAAATAAATCTAATTGATTTAATCAATGAATTAGCCTCCATCATGCAGAAAAAGGGATAAAAACAATTAAGCTTCCCATTATTATAAGATCCTAATAATATGAACCTTCCTTCTAATCATCTGACCACTCCTCCTAATCATCTGACCCCCTCCTCCTAATCATCTGACCCCTCCTCCTAACCATTTGACCCTCCTCCTAATCATCTGACCCCTCCTACTAGTCATTTAACCACTCCTACTAATCATTTGACCCTCCTTCTAATCACCTGACACCTCCTACTAATCATCTGACCCCTCCTACTAATCATTTAACCCTCCTTCTAATCACCTGACACCTCCTACTAATCATTTGAACCCTCTCCCTTATCTGACCATTCCTCCTAATCATTTGGTGTCTTATAATCCCTTGACCTTTTCTCCTATTAACATGATTAATTGGTGCCTCCATTAATCAATTGACCCCTCCTCCTAACCTTTTGACCCCTGTACAATATACACTTACCTCACTGATCAGAACCCAAAAATCACTAGTAGTTAATACTCGGACTCTGATTGAATTAATTTTTCCAATAGGTTCCTTTAAAGACACATTGACCAGTCCATTTTTATCAAAGTCTGTTACGGCGTAAAAACCATTGTCAGTTTTATTAAACAAAGAACTATATTCTTTATCTAACGGTGATGATGGTAAAATGTCTACTACAGAGCTATAGAACTTGTCTGAAGGGTGATCAGTGTTACCGCTACGAATCAAAAACCTGAAAATAAAAAAAAAAACAATGGAGAGTAAGAATAAGATAAGCAATTCACATTTCATAAATGTTTAGAACTGTCATCATTGTTTAAAAACAAAAAAACAAATTACAAAAGAGACAACAAGCAGATAACTTTCAGGAATTATAGATCTAATGATAGAAATTACAGACATTATCACCAAGGTTTGAATCCTGTTTAACACAGATCCTAGTGTGAAAAAGATTTTCACGTCACCTGCTGAAAGTTGATGGTTTTCATGAGCACTTTGGTCACCCCACCAACTCTTAACTGACTGCCTATATATAATAAAAGAACTTTGACTGCAGTGTTAAACACACCATTATTCCAATCCACTTCTTCGGACAATGGCATTTGTCAGTATACCACACATTTGTGAGGAACAATTGGAGATGGAATGTTGACATTTTCCCATATAAACAATGCTGTTCCAGGAATTGGTTATATAAACATTTTCAAAAAACTTCTGCACATATATTAAATTAAATACTGATCACATAGTATACTGGCAAACTGTTACGGTAGACTTAAATTTTTAGAACATAAGGACCAATCTTAATATGCTTGTCAGTCACACTAGAGCTACTGTAGAAACCACTGTGACTGTGACAGTGAAATTATCTTGATATCCATAGAAAATCAAATAAATTTGAATAAAGATCGATATTTTTCACTTACTTGTACCTAGTCGTAACAGGAAATCTGTATGCGCATCTGCGATTAGCCCAAAATATATCTGCATAGGGAAAAACGTTGGTGCTATGGGGATTTAACATGTTGAAAAACCATGCAAATGGCGGCTTCTGTCGCACATATGACGTAAAACGTCACCAAGGACAGTACATGTATATTAACTAGAACTGTCTCTTGAGAGCCAAATACCCCCTGCCCCCAAAATTTAAAGTTTTCCGGGACCTGGACCTTTCCGATATGAACTTGATTCAAGGTCATGACACATGAAATGTAGAAAAAAATGGACAGAGGCAAACTAGTGGATGTTTTCTGCTATGGCATGTCTTCTAATGACACACAGATGTTCTTAGCCTCAAATTTCATTGTTTAGACATATAAGACATTAATGTTATCTGACAATTTTTTTATTATTTGAATTACCCATCAAGCTCAATGGCTGGTGTAAATGTTATCAGAATAAAATCTCCTTTGACAGGTGACGTAGCCCAGAATATGTCCTCTCCAATGTAAGCTTTCTGTATTTTAAACTTCTGATATGCTTTTAAGGATGTCTTCAATTCAGCCGGAGGGTTGACATGAGCTCTGTGAAGCATCTGCTTTCCAAAATCTTTATCCTTTAATTTCTGAACTTTTCCTTTTAGAGATGACTGCATTCCGATATGTTGGAAAAGTGACGGCTTATATCTCCGCCTTAACTCAGATTTCATTCTTTGACAATGTCTCTACAAAAAGGAAATAAAGAATTCAACATGCAACCTCGTTACTGACTAAGATGATAAATACTTGATTAAATTATTTTACAAACATGGCATCGATGTATATGTAACTCATATTTTAAGCCACATATTGGCAGTAATATTGCAGAAAAGGAATCCATAATGTGTCTATCTATGTATGATAAGCCTCGTCTCTGAGTGAAATGTTCACCACCAAGGATGAGATTTCCCTATCCTACATGGATGGACTCATAATAGATTCTTATTATCTCAATAGTGAGGTGGTTTTGGAACAGAGATACTAAGATGGTTGCTATAGAGATAGTATTACTATACATATACTATACTCAGATGGTTGCTATAGAGATAGTATTACTATACATATACTATACTCAGACGGTTGCTATAGAGATAGTATTACTATACATATACTATACTCAGACGGTTGCTATAGAGATAGTATTACTATACATATACTATACTCAGACGGTTGCTATAGAGATAGTATTACTATACATATACTATACTCAGACGGTTGCTATAGAGATAGTATTACTATACATATACTATACTCAGACGGTTGCTATAGAGATAGTATTACTATACATATACTATACTCAGACGGTTGCTATAGAGATAGTATTACTATACATATACTATACTCAGACGGTTGCTATAGAGATAGTATTACTATACATATACTATACTAAGACGGTTGCTATAGAGATAGTATTACTATACATATACTATACTAAGATGGTTGCTATAGAGATAGTTTTACTATACATATACTATACTCAGATGGTTGCTATAGAGATAGTATTACTATACATATACTATACTAAGATGGTTGCTATAGAGATAGTTTTACTATACATATACTATACTCAGATGGTTGCTATAGAGATAGTATTACTATACATATACTATACTCAGACGGTTGCTATAGAGATAGTATTACTATACATATACTATACTCAGACGGTTGCTATAGAGATAGTATTACTATACATATACTATACTCAGACGGTTGCTATAGAGATAGTATTACTATACATATACTATACTAAGACGGTTGCTATAGAGATAGTATTACTATACATATACTATACTAAGATGGTTGCTATAGAGATAGTTTTACTATACATATACTATACTCAGATGGTTGCTATAGAGATAGTATTACTATACATATACTATACTAAGACGGTTGCTATAGAGATAGTATTACTATACATATACTATACTCAGACGGTTGCTATAGAGATAGTATTACTATACATATACTATACTCAGACGGTTGCTATAGAGATAGTATTACTATACATATACTATACTAAGACGGTTGCTATAGAGATAGTATTACTATACATATACTATACTCAGACGGTTGCTATAGAGATAGTATTACTATACATATACTATACTAAGACGGTTGCTATAGAGATAGTATTACTATACATATACTATACTCAGACGGTTGCTATAGAGATAGTTTTACCATACATATACTTACAGCATCTTTTTCTGGATTACAGACTTTGACAGAGAGAAGATAGTCTAACAGCCAATCTATTGGTTTATCTTTATAAAACATTAGAAAAAACTCCACTATCATTGGTAGTTTGGAAGACTTGAACATTTTACCTGAAATACACACAGATAGTCTTACTTAGACTGTAAATACATTAACTTTACAACTGGACCAAATGGTTAATCATGGATTAGTGGTATCTGTCTAGATGCCAGTGATTGACTATTGACTATATGGACATCTTGATCATAAGATGGTAAGCTATTTGAATCATCAATCTAACATTTTTCAGAACTTTTGCTTAATTCGTGAACTGGTTAATTATTAAGGGAGCTGTGAAATTCAATTTCACATTTAAAAGAAACATGGCAGCATTCCCCAACATTAAAATCACACCAACATCTCCAATATTCACTTCTGCTGTGACAAAACAAATATCTTAGTACAGTTTTAAAATAATAAAACCAGAGCAATCTCTTGAGAAACAACTAGCCAGATTCCCAATGGTCATATGGCACATTGTCTCATACTGTTATGCATTTGTGTCAAGTTTGATCAAATCCATACATAGGCATGGAAAATATAGTGGATACAATATCTGGACGGACAGCTAGACAGACAGGGTTATTCCTATATAATCCCCTAAACTTTGTTTGTAGGAGTATAATAAGCCAACAATTGCCAACAATCTACCTATAAATCCAAGGGTAGAGAACTCCAGTAGTATCCAATCATCACCGGTTTGTCTTTCTGCATAAGTTTTCATGATAGAAAAATAACCAGGCTTTGATATCACATCATCTTCAAGCTGAAATCATGATACAAATTAAGGCATTTATTTCAATTCAGCATGGATAAAATGTATGGAATTAAATGATTTGATGTTAGGAATCTTGGGATTTCTTTAACTGAACAATCATCATCAGTTGATGATAATAAAATGCTATTTAACATACTTTTAAACAATGAGTTTATAAAATGAAATAAAATAAAGACAATTTAACAATTTTGTGAGGAGTGGGTTTTGTACCATGGGATGGAGAGAGAAGGTAGGGTTTAGAGTTTTTAATGAGGTGCATGTATTTTCCTGATTTTGTTGTATTTCTGAATCGGTGCTTGGCTGATAACAAAATTATATTGTAATTAAATCTTAGAAAATATTTTCAATGACATACCACACATATACATGCACACATACATACACATGCAGTACACAAATACATATACACATGCATGCAAATACACATACAGACACACACATTTACACATGACATGAATAATATGCATTAAAATTATTATAAAGTTTGCAAAAAAAAAAAAAATAATAATAATAAAAAAAAACTAAAAAAATAGTTTACTAAACTATGTAAAATTACAAGTTAAAACAGTCTATATGTAAGTATTTTAGTTATTTCTCCAACACAAATATTATGGGCATCATCAATATACCCAACTATAAAAATGTGTCAACACATATAAAAGCCAGTGATAACTGAATAATCAAAATGGTATTAGTACATATGAGTTGCTATAAAAATATCATTTATATTACAATGGAATTAGCAAGTGAACCACATGATCAATATCTCATATGGTTGTGTGGACCGAAAAGAAATTGTTTATGTAAAAAATTCCCAGATTTATGTTTTTGTGGGACAACTTCACTTTATGTGATTCCATATACAGTAAAACCTCGTTATAATGCCCCTCGATAACTTTGCCACCTCGCTTATCGCCACACTATTTTGAAGTCCCAAAATCCATTTTGTTTATGTTTTTCTTAATGGGCCTCCATCGATTTATTGCCAAACCCCTTTATAACCCCAAAATTTGACTGAACAAATGGTGGCAATAAATCGAGGTTTTACTGTACACGTACAATGGAAATAGTTTTTCCATACAAACGTCATGAGGTATTGCATGATTCACTAATGATCCTTTTTATTTGTATTAGAAAGCACAGCTTTCTACTGAACACAGGCTCTTTTTATAGACAATGTGTGCAGCAAGACAATTCTATCGTCACAAACTTAAAGTCTTGAAAGTTCTTTTTTTTGTATTTTTCTTCACTATGCAAACCAAAAGTGTGCGCAACTGAATAAGGCACATGTTTTAATGTTTGATGAACAAACCATTGATAATTTGTTACAAAATGGTAAAGTTCAATTATGTGCATTAAATAAATTGAATTATAGTAAATTTGCCGCCTAAACAATTCAGCTGTGCTGTCTAAAACAATCACTTTATAAGCCTGTGTCATATTACTATAAACTTTTCTCTGTTTCATTTAGAGGTAACTAACAGAACATGTTACCCTCCATTATAAAACTAGACAAATGGAATATGGCATGGTTTCCCATGATGCCACATTACAACCTGTTATTTCCTGTTGTGACAGATAGCCATGATTTGATATTTTGCTATATCTGGAATAAATGAAAACTGAAGCTGTATATCTACTGATATCCTGTAAAATTATATGATGTTAGTTCGCAATTTAACACCAAATTCAGTGACACAGGAAATGAATAACAGGTAAAGGGTCAAAGGGATGAGGGGGATTTCAAACACTTCAAAATCAAAAAGGGAAACTATAATCACAATAAGGTATGTATGTTATTTAATCATGGTACATAATTAAAAAAAAATTAAAAAGCAAAATAAAAATCTAAATTATTTCAAACAATATAAGACTGTTAATAAAGCACAATGGAGTTTTCTCATGTATTACATCATACTCTTAATGTTTCTGCGGAACTACATGTAATTCATCGCCACCATCAGAATTTGACATTATAAAGGGGTCTGGTGATAGTACAGTAAGACCTAGACCCATCTCCACAATTGTTTCAATCATATTTTAGTTATATAAAAGGGGTCTGCTGATAAATAGAGTGAAACTTACAAAGAAATACAAAAAATCATAAAGAAAATGTGAATTTGCCAGAATGTTGTTGGGAGTTATGTTTGTTTGCTGTTTTTGCTTTTCATGCAATAACAATTTTTTCTCTCTCATTTGCCCGGCTCCAATTTCTTGCATACGAAGAAAAATATTTTTTATTAAAAATACTTTTTACTTTAAATTGCTCACCCGCCTCTAATTTTTTTAAAACAAAACCTGGTGCACTAAATATTAATTTGGCATGGCCTTAAATATGGAACTAATAATTAATTTGGCATGGCCTTAAATATGGAACTAAAAATTAATTTGGATGGCCTTAGAAAACTTATGAAAACATTATGTTGTCCAATATTGATTTTATTACAGGAATATTTGTCATTCCCCATAACCATTAGTAACAATTAGTTCCACAGAAACATTAGCGAGTATCACATGACACAAGGGTCAACTCCATTATTTTGATGATATAAGCCATGCAGGTAAAGTGCAAATACCTACGACATGATATCATTCCTGTAAACCAAGACACCAAACACTGGTAATATACACTCGTTATATACAAACTATAAACATTCATAATTATACATATATAACACAGTCATCACAGAGCATGCAAAAATTTTAATCAGTTTAACCAATCCTACTCAAATATGAACTTGATTTGAAAAAGACATAATTACGTAATATACAAAAGTGATAGAGTTTTACGCCACAATCAATATTCCTTCATTTATAATGAGGTGATGGTTCTGGGATAATGGAGGAAACCAGAATACCTGCAGACAACCACCAACATAAGGAAAGCCAACTGAAAATGTTCTCACATTAGGATCTGTCAAAGTAGCCATCAAACCTGGGTAGTGAGAGGCATTGTGGTCCGTAAGCTTGCCTTTGACCACCTGGCCACCAAAGCCCCTTGGTGTGAAAGAGCAAAGCACAGCATGCAAAATATTTAAGCCAGGACTGCTTGAACAATACTCAAATTTGAACTTGATTTGAGCATACCAAGGCATGTAAAATACAGAGGAATTTGGCAAAGCATCTTATGCTTGAAAACAAAATGTCAATTAAAATTAGGACAAGACAAAATTTACATGCAATTTACATCAAAGTTTACAAGGTGGGGAATTTTGAAGCAGTTTATACACATATAATAATGTGAGACATGCCAATAATCTCTGATACCATGTCATGCATATGTAAATCTCGTAAATAACACAATATGATATCAAAGGGGCATAATTCTAGATTGGGCATCATGAGAGTTGGGGCTTAACCCATACAAATTGTCGTGGAGTAAATAATAAAAAACCCTGACATTGCATATTGTTTTGTATTCATAATTTTGTTTACAATTAAGTAATTTCACTTACATTTGTAAAATGTTTTTCCTCGTGGTCCAATTTTTCAGAAGTCCTTGTTTTGTTGTATTTAACGAACCAAAACACGGTACGGATATTAAATCCGGGAACTACCGTATATTAAAATTCTAATTCTCGCAAAATTTGAGACCCTTATTGAGTTACTTGTACCTAACTTCTTCTTTGCTTCATACGGGTGAGCCAAAACAATCAACAGGAATAAAAGATTTAATTCATGAGAATACCTGGACAAGTACAGGTAATTCTATATATATAAACACATACCTGTACATAATAGGCTCCTCTATTTCTGGCATACAGCATCAGAAATGAAAAATCTAAATTCTGTTTGGTTCTCCATCTACAAAAAAACCCAACAAGAATTTATATTTCACTTTATCCTACTGAAAATCCTTAAGAATTCTAAATCTATAATAGATAAGTTTAGGGTCATGGGTTGGAATCACAGATAGGTTGTGGTCAAGGTCACTGGCAATAATTAAGGGGTATGAGTTTGAGACATAGCTAAAATGAGTTACCAATGTTACTTGAGCAAGACTTTTTATTAATTTTCTAATTGTTCGTTTCCATCCATTTGCCAAACTTACATGTACTATCATATCATTTAAGTATTGAACTTTAAAGAAAGAGTAACATAATTATGGTTTTATAACTGCTATAGCAGCTCAGGATAAACTGAATAAGGAACTTTTTTTTGCCTAGAATAGCTACAGCAGCAGTAGTTTATTTACAACATGATCATGTTGCTATTACTGCTCTGAGTTTGTGTGATGCAATGTTTATGTAATACATGTATTTGCTGGCTGTGTACTGATAAAGCAATAGTTGCTTAAGTGATTAGGATTTATCAAAGAGATAATGGAGAAAGCACACAGTAAATATTATACATTATATTTTACAAACCTAACTCTCTCTTCATTGTCACCGTAAGTAGATTTCAGATTTTTCATGTCTGGATAAAACTCATCAGACGGTGATATGACTTCTACAAGACCGGTATCTACATATTCTTTAAACCTGTCAATAATGAAAGTAACAAATAAGTTAAAAAATACAGTAAATGTAAAACTTTTAGCAGTGTACTTAATTTTAGGATTTTTTTATGATACAGTGCCACAAGTTTAAATCTGCCACCAAATTAAAAAGGATCATAGATTCATAGTTCACAAGGTGTCCTAATTCAAATGTTAACAGTCATATAAGAACTGGAAAAATAAGGTGAGCCTTAACATGTGGTCCTACCTGCAAACATTGGAAATCTCTGTTTTTTTCTTGTCAAAACAATTTAAAATTACATTAATCCTGTGAATTGGTTTTTAATGAACAACATTATCATGCTTTACACACAGAATATATAATTAAAAGGTATGATAATATCTATATTTACCCTTGGTGGATTTCTCTGCCGACCACGGTAACATAATCATAATTCCATGGCTACAATGTAAACAAAATAAATGATATAGTAAAGTCAGGGCTTCCATTATTCACTCGTCCACTCGTCCTGACGAGTGAAATGTGTACTGGGACGAGTGATGTTGTTATTGCACTCGTCACGGTGCCGAGTTAAATTTATCAGACATATATACATTATGGGCTTGTTACAATTAATAAACAACAGACAATTTAGTGTAGGTCAGAAAATTGTGTATAAGGAGGTCAATTGTAACGATCCGGGCCCCTTTGTAAAAATCTTGCCGTTCTGTTACAAGCGTGAATCAACAAAATCATTTGAACGTTTGCATGATATGTGCAAACCGTTTCGCATTCGGAAGTCACTAAGTGTAACATAAAATCCAACCGATGTTCCGAGTGTTTATATATATGATATTATCTTTTACACTTGTGGTGACTGTGCCGAGTTAAATTTCCAAGTGCCGAGTGGTTTTCTTATTCAAATAGGCACCGTGCCAAGTGGAATTAAAAATTCTATCTAAGGCCTGAAAGTCTATGTTACCTTTTATCAAAAGTCTGAAACTACTGGATTTTTAAGATAGAGTAAAAATTATTAATTTTGCAAGACACAATGTTTCTGAATATTTTATCAGAATCTATAATTATATATGTTTGTTCTGCGAAACTTATGTCTTGAGCAGTCACAACACAGCACTATAGTGAAAACTGAGTTAGTTACTGTAAAATCCAACCCCTTCATAGAAATAAACTGGAAACCTGTGTAAACTGACCTATTTTATAAAGGCATATCAATAAAATTGCTTGTTATATTAATCTGTACAGACAAATAAACTGTTTAATCATGTTAATCTTTGGTCTGGATCAAAGATCTCAGAGGCTGTGACGACCTTATCAGGAAGTTCCTTTCAACAAATTTTGTTATGTAAAAGTTTTGAGTACTGTAAACCAACTTTTATTCGCGGATATTAAATTTCGTGATTCACCATTTTCGGAAACTAATTCACGACGATAAGCTTTCGGGCTAGGTTTGTCCTCGCGAAACGCGCAAAAGTTAATTTAATTGGGTGCGAATAAAAGTTGGTATACAGTATTTTCTTACTTCTGCGACAAAGACTACAATGAGACAGTCTCGTTTTTCTTCGTCTGTTAACCCGGTGATTAGTGACGTTAATGTCTGATTGAGGTAGCTGACACCTTCTCGTTTTATTGTTGGTATACCAACAACTATGGAAGCTACAACCAAAATACAAAATTAAATGAGTGAGTGGTGTGCGTGTGTGTATGGGGATATGAGCGTGTGTGAGAGGGTGAATAAATAAGTGAATGAGTGAGCGTATAAGTGCATGAGTTGTGTGTGTGTGTGTGTGTGTGTGTATGGGGATATGTGAGCGTGTGTGACAGGGTGAATAAATGAGTAAATGAGTGTGTGAGTGAGTGCAGTAGTTGAATGAGTGCATGCATCAGGTGTGTGTGTGTGTGAGAGACAGACAGACAGAGAGAGAGAGAGAGAGAGAGAGAGAGAGAGAGAGAGAGAGAGAGAGAGAGAGAGAGAGAGAGAGAGAGAGAGAGAGAGAGAGAACAAGAAAATGGGTGTGTGATAGACACTCAGTACAAAGTGGAGTGAAATAATGGTGTTTTATATGCCAGTCAAGATAGGTTGTCCAATTTGACAGTAATGATACCCTGTAATGCTGTGGAACACCATAGTTCTATGAACATAGATACCTTGAATGCACAATAGTTTCAGATCACCCCCAGAGCATAATAAAGAAAACCAATCCACCAATACTTCAAGATATTTTTTGACAGATTACTTACCACTAAACTTATTTTTGGACAGAGTATACTTTGGCTTTAAGCTCTCTGGTTTTCCTATGATATGAGGTAAGTATGTAAATAGACTAGGAAGATGAAGTGAGGTCTGTGATATATTGCTCAAACTTTGGTATTCTGATATCATGTCAGATGAACCATATGATGTCGCCATCCTGAAAAGTACAAAAACAAACTTTAATATAGTAAGACAGTGTTCATTCTAGAAAGTGTCATGGGTCATTGATCCATTATTTTGCCAAAAAAGTGAGGTTTGTGATATATTGCTCAAACTTTGATACTCTGATATCATGTCAGATGAACCATATGATGTCGCCATCCTGAAAAGTACAAAAACAGATTTTAATATGGTGAAACTTTAAATACATAAAATCTGATTTCTAACTTTAATTTTTTTGAGGCTGGGTGGGGTTAGAGGATTGGGATAATTATCAAATTCAAAAATTATAAGCCAATCAAAAGAGGTAATTAAAGAGATTTATTGATTTATTAATGGCACTAGAATGGGTCTCATAAACACAGATGAACTAATGCAGTGTAAATTATTACAGGTAGTTATAAACCTGAGAAAAGTTCTAAGAAAAGTTGTCAATTGTTTTGGGCTAACCAAGAATGTAGCAGCCACCGTATGTAGCTGCTCACAATCGTAGAACACTGGTTACTAGCTACCTTTTCAAAAATGTTTAAATCACTTTTTTCTTTAACAAACAATATACAGTAAAACCTTGATTCATCGCCACCATTTGTTCAGTCAAATTTTGGCGTTATAAAGGGGTTCGGCGATAAGTTGAGGGAGACGGATAAAGGAAAACATAAACAAAATGGATTCTGGGACTTCAAAATACCGGTAGTGTGGCAATAAGCAAGGTGGCAAAGTTATCGAGGGGCATTATAACGAGGTTTTACTGTAAATTAAATTTATAAAGGAAAACTAATGAAGACTACTGGTAATCATCTGATATTTTTTAAAAAGTTTGTTTTTTATTATGAAGATAGAAAATAATGGCATTCTCCTTCTGGGAAATATTTTCAAAAAGATACAAACCTATTGCTTATGTTATTTTGGGCCAACATTTGGACCACATGGTTAAACTGACTGTGCATGACATGTAAGTCATTCTCCCTCTGCTGACTAACAAACTCTGCATGCTGTAGCTTCTCCTGTAGCTGGGCAAATCTCTTCTCTAAAAGCTTCTCATAACTCTCATCTAAAAAAATGAATTTGTGAAATGTTCAATCTCTAATTGTGAATAGTGAAAATTAAATTATAATCAGATAATTTCTGCTCTATAATGAGTTCAATGCACTGTATGCAAGAAAAAATATTTTTCGATTTTCACGGTGACTCTTGCACCATGAATTTATCTTATCAGCAAAAATTTCTTATTTCCAGAGGAATACTTTTCCTACAGTCTGAACTGTGAAAATTTCTTGCCGCAAACACCAGCCTACTTAGTCTTAAACTATTCTCAGATCTTCTGGTTAGGGCTAATATCCTTGAACTTCTAATCACAGAGTCTGTGATTTAACCATTTGGCCACAAACTTTTCGTGGATAAACCACACAGGTCAATTACGGCTCAAACCAATCAACTTTTAATCATTGGGTCTGCAAGTTAACCACTTGACTTCACACTTTTTCTGGATAAACCACACAGCCCAATAAGGGCTCAAACCCATGACCTTTTTAATCACAGAGACTGTGACTTAACCACTTGGCATCACAATTTTCCTAGATTAACCATATCGCCCCATTAAGGCTCAAACCCATTAACCTTTAATCATGCCTTGTGACTTTGACTGAACAACTTTACCAAAATCTCAGTATAAGCCACACATTCTGGTTAGGGCTCAAACCCATTAACTTTTCATCAACGTGTCTGTGATTTAACCACTTGGCCATACACTATTCCTCGATAAACAATACATCCTGGTTAGGACTCAAATCCATTAATATTTAATCATGGAGTCTGTGACTTAACCACTCGACTATACACCTTTCCTTTGATAAACCATATAGCCTTATTAGAACTCAAACCCATGAACTTTTAATCAATGAGGTTGCCACACACTTTCTCTAGATTAACCATACAGTCCAAATAGACCTAAAACCCATGAACTTTTAATTATGGAGTCTGTGACTTAACCACTTGTCTACAAATTATTCCTAGATAAACCAAACAACCGAATGGGGATTCAAACCCACCCCTGAACATTTAATTAAGTGTTCCTAACTGTAAAATAATATTGCATAAAACAGCTGTTAATTGAGTATAGACCTGTCAAAAGTTTAACACTAACCTAACTAACTAGTGCTGACTCATCAGCTCACAACCCCTTATTAGCTCGTATATATATCGACAGTTTCTATGTATTTTTTGGCAGCTTTTCTGCCAATACCTATCTGTATCTCAACTACTCGACAGCCGAGCTACGACATTTTTTTGTTAGCTAAATGTTAAACTTTTGACAGGTCTGTACTGTACATGAGTGAGTCATTCATAATGATAATATTTTAATCTCATGCTGATGCATATTACAGTACACAAAAGGAGGAGTTAGAATTATTAGTCTTACATAATTTGTAGATATGTGTGTGTAGATAAAATGTTTTTTTTAAAAACCTGTAAAGTACTTCAACACTTCAGGTATGACTTCAAGTTTCTAATACAACAAAAATTATGTAACATTCCAGGGTAAACAACACAGAAATGTGATGAATTACATGTATGATATATACCAACTTTTAAAAAGAACATAATTTTAAGTATCTGTCAGTTTACAAGAAGTGGAGTGATAGATTTTTGCACACCAGTCCAAAAACATTACTCACTGATTTCAAGGTCATCCGATCTGAGATGGTTTTGGAGCACCCTAGAGAAAATCAAGCAAACTGACAAAATTTTTTACACTAGGATTTACCAGAGTAAAACACAAATCTAGGTGGTGAGCATTGTATGAAACAAGCTGCATTGAAGTGAAGGTCCCAGGGCCATCAACTTTTAAAACTTGGTGGCCCTGATTAAAGCTTGATGGTTCCAAAAAATTGAACAATTTCTAGTCCATTGTACATGAAGATAATGACAAGATAATGCCATTAAAGAATAACAAAAAACAATGTTTTAGACTTTTATTTAGTATCCGGTCTCTCATCAAACTGATCTGAACAGCAAAGGCAGACATTGGTAATCTACACCCTGGAAAGTCAAACGCCAACCCCCACTTGAGTCTACATATTCCCTAACCCGAAAAAAATCTAGTGGACTCAGGCCAACGAGTTCACAGTAATTTCACACACTGGTTGTTAAAGGTACTGTGATACATCAGCTGGTTGCTTTAGACCACTCTGTCACAGAGGCCCCAAAGTTCATGCAGGCAGAACATGATCATATTATCTAAAACTGGTTCAAGTATTCTTATCACAGTAAAGAACGTCTACATGCAGACAGGAGAGAAGTACCGTAATTGTATTATACCCTAAACCAAACCGCCAACACTCATCAAGATTATTTTTTAACTTATACATGTATTGAGGTAGTCAGTTTCAGGATGATAGAGGCAAGCTTTCTCACAAAAAAATTCTGCAATTGGGATTTGAACTTTAGGTGCAAACTTTCTCGCATAACAATTTCTACAATTGGGATTTCAACTTTAGGCAAGGAAAGCCACTGCAATCAGTAAGTTGGTGCTTTAGGCAAACCAGCAAACAAGGCCATGCACAGTTCAAAATTGGGAGAACACATGCTAAGGACAGTGTAACAATGTATGGAAAGTACATATATAAACAAAATGCATGGTGTTCATTCTCATGCGTTGGGGCTAGTGGTCTAAATTGCAAGTTTTTTTGATCACAGTGCCTCTCGCTGCCTTGGTTTGAATCCCACTCTTACAAATCTTATTGTGACAAAGTTTGTCAGTTTGCTTGCCGGGGGTTGGTGGTTTTCTTTGGGTACTCCATTTCCCTCAATCATCCATGAACGGGCCGGACCACCTTTATATAGGTGAAAGAACCACCATTACTCCTATCTCCCTCAATCATCCATGAACAGACCACCTTATATAGGTGAAAGAACCACCATTACTCCGCTCTACTCCACCTAAATACAGGCTGCATGCAAATGAATTGTTGACCCAGTGGTATTGAAATCATAGGCTTATCGGGGACCTCAAAAAGTTTTATGGCGGTCATCCACAGTATTGTTGATAAGTTTGATGTCTCTGTGTCCAGGATCGCCCTGGATATATTTGATTTCCCATAGTTCTATGTTCCTTTCAAACAATTTTGATTACACACGTGGCGGGTGTAGCTAGCTAAACAGGAGGCGCTTACCCTTCCAGAGCACCTGGCCTCCCTTTCCTGGTGGAAGTTCACGTGTCTAACCTAATTAGTCAGTTTCAAAGTTTTTACTTTGCTTCTGGATTGTGATTCGGACATGGATTAGTATGTTTGTTTTTACTGTGCTTCTGGATTGTGATTTGGACATGGATTAGTGGATTGTGATTTGGACATGGATTAGTATGTTTGTTTTTAATTTGTTTCTGGATTGTGATTTGGACATGGATTAGTATGTTTGTTTTTACTTTGTTTCTGGATTGTGATTCAGACATGGATTAGTATGTTTGTTTTTACTTTGTTTCTGGATTGTGATTAGGACATGGATTAGTATGTTTGTTTTTACTGTGCTTCTGGATTGTGATTCAGATATGGATTAGTATGTTTGTTTTTACTTTGCTTCTGGGTTGTGATTCGGACATGGATTAGTATGTTTGTTTTTACTTTGCTTCTGGATTGTGATTTGGACATGGATTAGTATGTTTGTTTTTACTTTGCTTCTGGATTGTGATTCGGACATGGATTAGTGGATTGTGATTCGGACATGGATTAGTATGTTTGTTTTTGACTTCTGGATTGTGATTCAGACATGGATTAGTATGTTTGTTTTTACTTTGCTTCTGGATTGTGATTCGGACATGGATTTGTGGATTGTGATTCAGACATGGATTAGTATGTTTGTTTTTCTTTGCTTCTGGATTGTGATTCGGACATGGATTAGTGGATTGTGATTCAGACATGGATTAGTGGATTGTGATTCAGACATGGATTAGTGGATTGTGATTCGGACATGGATTAGTGGATTGTGATTCGGACATGGATTAGTGGATTGTAATTCAGACATGGATTAGTATGTTTTGTTTTTACTTTGCTCCCGGATTGTGATTCGGACATGGATTAGTGGATTGTGATTCGGACATGGATTAGTGGATTGTGATTCGGACATGGATTAGTGGATTGTGATTCGGACATGGATTAGTATGTTTGTTTTTGATTGATACAGAACACCTTATTGTATTTAATGAGTACATGAAGGCTATGTAGTTCTACTTTATGTCTTACTTTCTGTAAGTACATGTGTACTTCACAATTTAAGTTACTATTGTCCTTGTAAAACTGGACCGCATCCTGTCATTGAAGTGTGTGTCCCAATTTTTGGAGAAATGCTGTCTAATATTTCACTAAAGATAAGGACCATGATAGAAATTTTCAAGTGCAATCAACATAAGTTTAGTTCCCAAATAAAGATCAAAAGATAAGACAGGCAATTTTTTTTTTTTTTTTTTTTTTTAAGATTTTTCAGAAAAGTGTAAAATGTGGATTTAACCTGTTGGTTTGGACTGAAATTTTGGGCTAAACTTTAGATTTGACAGTCTAATATTCTAGTATGAAGTGAAGATAAACACTGTGATTGACATAAGAAAACATTATTTTCAAGTGCAATGGCCAATGTAACAGAAGTTTAATTCCTAAATGTAGATCAAAAGATAAAATATAGAATTGTATTTATTTAGACTTTTCGGAATAGTGTAAAATGTGGATTGGGTTGAACCAGTTGGATTGGATTTAAATCTTGGGCTGGACTCTTGGTTTGGATAATTAGATCAGATAAATAGAAAATATTAAGTACTGACATAAAGCATATATTATAGACTGTAAGAACTTATTGGATTGGATTGCAATCTTTACCTTACCACATGATGTGATAAGTAGAAATATTGACATAGAGTATATATTATAATGGTTAGTAATGATCTGATTTTGAAATTATTAAAAAAAAACCCATAAGTCCAGCCCAAATTTTACAATCTGCCTCCTTTTTTTATTTTAATACATTTCATTAAGTACAATAAAACATCTTTTGTACCAATATACAATACACAGGGGATGAGAGTTGCATGTTCATTAATGGTTTGATCTTAAATAAACACATGACTTAGAACAGATGTTCACCAGTAACAGCTGTGGTAAAACAGATTTTAAAAACATCTACTTTTTTTTATGTATCATGTATTTTACATGATTTTTTTAAAAAAAATTTTTTTTGGTGATACTGCCTCTTAATGCATAATGATTACTTTGCCACCTTGCTTATCCCCAGAGTATTTTAAGGTCCCAAAATCCATTTCTACTTACTTTAAGTCCCCCAAACTCCCTTTAATAACCATACTAACATTTGAAGTTAAGTATAATAAAATATATATTACATTAATACTTAATCCACAAGGGATGATAGATGCATGTTCTTTATCAGATGTTAAGATCCTAATAAACATATGTTCACCAGCCACAGCTGTTATAAAACAAAGATTATAAGATTTTTTTTTTGTTTTTGGTATAAATAGTTGTTTTTTTCCAATGATTTTCAATTTGACCATCATTTTTTCTGGGACATCAAGTAATAAAAGAGATTTTAAAACTAGCAAATATGAAATTATCATTATTGCTACATGTAGTATTGACAGTCATCAGAGTTGAGCGGAGTGAAGTAAGAATTTTATGCCCCAGTCAAGATTTTTACAATTAAATTGAGGTTGTCAGTTCTGGGGTGATTGGGGGAAACTGAAGTGCCGAGAGAAGACAACCCTCTTTTGAAAAGCGAACTGATTAAAAATGTATCGAAAAACTTCAACATACTTCCATCAAAATTTTTACCAAAGTTATAGAAATGGCTGTATGGATGTTGACATATTGATGATTATGTTCATATCAGAGGTATGACATGCCGGTAATCTCTTGCTAACAGATACACATAATTACCAGGAATAAACTGACATAATTATACTAGACAAACTGGATAAGGAATATTAGCAGTTATACTATCAAAATTAGCCAACAGTCAAATGTTTATACTCATATTAACGTCCTGACAACAAATTGGGGTGTCATATAATGATTACTCCATTTTTTTCCTACAACATTTTGTGCGCCATTTTTCTTGAAAACTATTGAACAGATATTTATGAAACATCACAAAAACAATCTTTTGGAGGGGTAGATGTGTCGTTGGCTAATTATATATTCATCATGCACATGATTGGGAAGACATGGAATTCCCAGTTGGGGTTTGTTGGGGGACCATTTTGAAATGACATCCCATTTCAGTTATACAAATACATTACATGTAATCTTAAAGGAAATTATCCCTGGTCTTTTTAATTTCAAATTCCTGCCTTATACAATGCAACAACTAAATGTAACGGCCATTTTGTTTACAAAGTTGCTAGACTACTTTATCACACTACAATCATTACTATGAGTTCCTGGTATAGTGTGATGTATTGTTCATGTCATATTGGCCATTGTGTGCTGATATAGCAATTATGATCTGATCATGTGATCAAGATTTATGATATTACATAAGTAATAGGGAAACACTCAGTAAACGTTCATATACAGTACAGACCTGTCAGAAGTTTAACACAGGGCTAATAAAAAGTCGAAGCTTGGCTATGGGCAGCAAGTTTGCTGGAAAGCTGCCAAGTGATTGGAAGCATCTGCCGAAAAGCAGCTGAGATATAACTAACAAGATGCTAAAAGACACTAACCCCTTGACTCACAGGTGTTCAAAATTATGTGTTTAATAGAAGGTCTTGGATCTCTTGCATTTATTTTAGGCAGGTAACACATCAAGTTTTGAAAGTTCCAAAATCAACATTGAATGGTTCATGTGCAATTATGTTATTATATAGAAAAAAATCAATGTTATCTTGTCAAAAGTGGCAGGTTTATCCTAATTTGACAGTATAAATATCAAGGGTCCCAATGTAAAATCAATAGGTCCCGGACCTCAGACCCAGTGTATTTTGAACCCCTGCCTCGGTGTTAAACTTTCGACAGGCCTGTACTGTAAGAGAATAAAGTTTGAGTTAGTACGTGTTTAAAACACCATAATGACCTTAATGTTTTCAGATCCTATGATCGGACCAGACGATAAGTAAGAGTATTACTGTTCTGGGAATTAATTATACTATTAATAAGCCATAAATTCATATCCGCCTTACGCCTTCTATAATTACCTCTGACAAGACTTAATATCAGTTATACCATCTTATATTAAACGTGTAAGTTCATGGAGGACTGACTGGAAAAAATCCAAATAAACCCCCCTGATACTGAACACCTTTTGATCAGCTCATAATTACAGGGTGATCATATGATTCATAAGGAATTAGTCCATGTGCATTTTTCATGCACTGCTATGATTCAGACTTTGATTTCAAGAGAAAATCCAAATAAACCTCTCTAATACTGAACACCCTTTGAACAGCTTATATATTATATAATTACAACCCGATTATAAGGATTTAGTGCATGTGTATTTTCATCTATTTCTTTGATTCAGGCCTTGTTTTCACATAAGATAGAGTGGAAAAATTATAAATAATATTTTTCTTATAATGAACACCTTTTGAACAGCTTGTAATTACAGTGTGATCATAAGGATTACATGCATAAGCGTTTTCATGCATTGCTATGTTCAGACTTTAGTCTCACAGAAGAAAGAGTTGAAAAAATCCAAATAAACCTCTCAAATTGAACACTCTTAGAAAATTATATAATTACAGCTTGATCATATGATTCACAGGGATTAAGTGCATGAGCGTTTTCATAAGACCATTGATATGATTCAGACTTTGTTTTTTGTGTTCACTTTAAAATCCTTTTTTCTTATAAATTTCCAGTCCAACTTTTAGTTTTAGTAAGAAACAAGATTTGACTGAAATGGGATACAGCATGCTATTTCAAAACTGTCCCTTAAAACAAACCCTACTGGGAAATCCCCAACCACGTGCAAGATCAAAATACAAATAACCAATGACACGTTTACTCTACCCATAGATTATACCTGTGAAGTTTATTAAACATCTGTTAAATAGTTTTCAGGAAAAGTGGTGGACAAAATGTTGGCCGAAGAAATGGAATACACACTAAATATTCACCACCCGGGTACATGTGGCCAAGACAACAACCTTGGTGACTGTGTGGACCAAAGACAAGAGACCATAGTGGCCAATTTGTCTAAAGTAGACTGAGACCATAGTGGTCAATTTGTCTAAAGTAGACAGAGACCATAGTGGCCAATTTGTCTAAAGTGCATGCTAAGTGCCTCTCACCACCTAGGTTCAAACCCCACATGGCAGTGAAGCTGAATTATACCACCCTCCATATAGGTTTTATCACTGACCTTGACCTATGCACCTAAAATTCATATATGACACACATTGTCTTATGTTGGTTAACATTTATTCCAAGTTTGATCAAAATTCACCTATAGCCATAGAAAATATGGAGCAGACATGATATTAGGACAGATGAATTGACAGATAGAGAGGGTGATTTCTACACATGTATATACCTCCTAAACTTTGCAGGGGTATAATTAAATATAAATGTTTAGAATTGATATTGAAATTTTACATGGTTATGTATCAGGATATTTATTGTGTAGATTTTCTGATTTCCATGTTTCATTGGCATATTTTCCAGAAAACATTTTATATTTGAGTCTGATATTAAAGATATTCCTAAAGATTTGATCCCTTTATAAACATCTATCAAAATTTACATAAAAGCCGATTGGCCTTCGTATTTTATCATACTGTTAATTGTTTTCAATAAGTACACTCTGAAGTTACAACAAAGACTTAATTATTCTTATCACATATGGTAATGAACATGCAGATATGTACATTTATATGGAAATAAAGGTAGAATTGTGTGAGGTGTAGGTCCAATAATTACGGTAATTGATTATAACTGGGGTGAAGTTGTGGTGCTTTATACACCAAAGTCAAAAATTTTACATTTTTACATGTGGTCAGTTCTGAAATTGTGGGAAAAACCATACCTTAAACAAAGAAATTGATAAACTTTCTCAGTCTAACAGGGTTAGCTCTGCCATTCGCCAATTTAGCCAATTGCTAATTTTTATCATTTCTGGCTCCAAAATATAACTTTTGGCTAATATTTTCGCTCCAAGTAAAACAAGCATTACAAATTGTTGATGACCAAGAAAAATCTATACAACAGACTAGAAGAACTAAAATAATTTTGAAACATTTTTGTTGCATCCTTCCGTTTCTCAGTTTAACTAGCTCCATTGTTGATTGGCTCTTAAATTTAAAATTGGCTAATTTTTTGGCTCTAACTTTTTGAAAGCCAGAGCTAACCCTGGTCTAGTATCTAGGTACTCTGATGTCCTCTACCATCCCACGCACAACGTCACCTCTATATAGGTGAATGAGATTTAATAGGAAGTTACACACTATTACATAATTAGATTTTAAGGAATAGAATACAATGTATTACTGAGAACAAAACAAAATCATTAGGATTTCATAAATGTCCGATTTAAAAAAAATTACCAGGTAACGAAATTTCAAGTTAAATTTTAGGGATGTTTTACCCAAACAATTCCTTAAATTGGTTTATTTCAGCCCTGATTTGATATTGAAGGTCAAGATTTAAAGTATTACACACACACTTAAATCAAATCTTCCCTTATCTGTTTGAATTACGTTACAAATATTATAAACTACACTTTACTTTAAATATTTACCGGTAATTCACCCTTTGTAGCTAAAATTGTCATAAGTTACTTATTTCTGAGAAATTCTCTCCAAAAATAACCCATTTAGCAAATTTGTAACGTAAAAAGGAAAACATAAAAAAGTACTATGTTTTCAAAAATTTTGGAAATGTGGCTACTAATAATTTTAAAATCATGGAAACCTACAAATATACATGTTTAAGGTTTCAATGATTTTAAAATGAGACCTAGAATATATTGAATTTATAGAAAAATCATCTTAATATAGAGATTTTTCTGGTTGACATTTGAAGTGAATGTACCTTTAACACTGGTTTCAATAGGTGTGCATTTTCTTTATGATATGAAGTTGGTCTCTAAAACAGGTTTTACTGTATTACCATAATATTAAGATAAACAAAAAATAAATAAATAAATAAATAAATAAATAATAAATAAATAAATAAATAAATAAATAAATAAATAAGCATAATTACCTTGTTTTGTAAACAATGATATCCAAAAAATTGGAAGAAAACAGACAATTCCCAACAAAATTAGAACATTTTTCGGTCTTGCTCGCATCAGGATGGTGTGGTGAAGTTTCTTGTTCTCTTTTAATCATATTGTCATCCTCGTAGCATGGTTTTATATCTCCTGAAAATACAAGACACACATCGAATATATATACCTAACTACAGTCAAAGAAATCTCAAGTTATGTGTGTAACTGCCATATGTTTAAAACCAAACATTTCAAAATTCACTGATAAAAGATTGGCATGTCATAAATTATGGATCATGATTATATACCGGTTTGGTCCTTACCAATATTTGTAACACATCAAAGAGTAAAACAGGTTTTTATCATAAACAGGAACAATTTATTAAATAAAACTGTGAACCGTGAGAAGACAAGATGAGTGAAGCATAAAAACAATGA
Organism: Anadara kagoshimensis; assembly: GCA_021292105.1. Taxonomy (NCBI): domain Eukaryota; kingdom Metazoa; phylum Mollusca; class Bivalvia; order Arcoida; family Arcidae; genus Anadara; species Anadara kagoshimensis. The sequence continues at coordinate 58,062,565 of CM037873.1, read as the reverse complement.
TAAAATTCCAGGGAACAACAAACTGTTAAAAAGTAAAGGTTAATACAGGTATGTTAATTACAGGTGTTGTCTTATAGTATACAGGTGTGACAATTTACTGTGCTGTATGTCAACACTCGGATCCAAATCCCATAACAACATACATGTGTGTACCTTGTATTGGTAGGACAGACTTTATTAACCCACCCACCACCATTTCTATGTTTCCATTCCTGGTAGCCAAAATCGCCATTGGCTACTAATTTCTGAGGAATTCTTTCAAAAAGTAACCTATTTTAGCAAATTTGTGGAAAAATATTTTAAACAAGAGGCCCAGGGGCCACATCGCTCACCTGAGCAACTTGCTAGATAGAAGCCGAAATGAGTTCAGTATTGAAGTGAGTGCAGGGGAGGGAGGTTTTGTACAAACTGAAATCTATACTTCCTACCGATGCTTTTCACTAAACCATTTGTAAGTATTTCTATGTACCGTAAAAGGTTGATGTTTCGACAAGCCTCGGCTTATTCCGTTACCTTTTTCTTACAGCATTTCAACCAATGAAATAATTTTTAAAAAAATTTTCATCATGCAATCTACCAATCTCAAAAGAGAGAAAATGCATAGGCCGAATACTGTAATCGGGAAATGGCAAATAGAAATTATAGAATACAGCAGGATTTACATTAAAAATTAGCTTTTAAATACAAGTACAATTAATATATTTCTCATGAACAATATATTTAACTTTATATCAAAATACTTATATAAAAGAATACAGCATGGAAAATACACTATTATTTAACCATGATTTGAACAAACTTGAATCTACACTACCTGAGGATGCTTCCATTTTAATTTGAGCTTTCCTGGCCTAATAGTTTTTGAGGAGAAGATTTTTAAAGATTCTCTCTATATATTCCTGTGTAAAACTTGACCCCCCTCTTGTGGCCCCACCCTACCCCCAGGGACTATGATTTGAACAAACTTGAATCTACACTACCTGAGGATGCTTCCATTTTAATTTGAGCTTTTCTGGCCTAATAGTTTTTGAGAAAAAGATTTTAAAAAATTTTCTTTATATATTCCTATGTAAAACTTGATCCCCCTCTTGTGACCCCTCCCTACCCCCGGGGACCATGATTTGAACAAACTTGAATCTACACTACCTCAGGATGCTTCCATTTTAATTTGAGCTTTTCAGGCCTAATAGTTTTTGAGAAGAAGATTTTTAAAGATTTTCTCTATATACTCCTATGTAAAACTTGATCCCCCTCTTGTGGCCCCTCCCTACCCCCGGGGACCATGATTTGAACAAACTTGAATCTACACTTCCTAAGGATGCCTCCACAAAGTTTAAGCTTTACAGGCCGAATAGTTTTTGAGAAGAAGATTTTTGAAAAATACCAACAAAGTTTCAATAATTCTCAATTATCTCCCCTTTAAAGAGGGTGTGGCCCTTCATTTTCACTTGAATCCCCTTCACCTAGTAGTGCTTTGTGCCAAATTTGGTTGAAATCTGCCCAGTGGTTCGTGAGAAGAAGATGAAAATGTGAAAAGTTTACGACGACGACGACAACGACGACGACGACCACGACGACGACAGACAACGGACAAATTGTGATCAGAAAAGCTCACTTGAGCCTTTGGCTCAGGTGAGCTAAAAAGGACTATATTTTCACAAATTTTGGAAATTTGGCTACTAATTATTTTAAATTTATGGAAACCTAGCATTTAATTCTATGTAAAATGTTTGAAAAATTATTTTCATATAAATGATCAAAATCACTCGATTTTGACATTTTAAGGCTTTTTCAGTCAAATTAAAATTTCCAACACCTTTAGGATTTTTCAGTTAAAATTAAAATTAAAATTTTAGTGGAAAGTATAAACGTAAGTCCTGGGAAGATAAAAGTTGATAAAGAAATGTGTATCAGGATACAAATAGAATCACAGACAAATATTATGATATACAGTAAAACTCCATTATACTGTCCCTCAATAAACTTTGCCACCTTTTCTATTGCTACAGTATTTTGAAGTCGTGATAATGATATCAGTTTCTAAGTTCCAAAAGCCATGTTTTTTCTTTACAAGCCCCCTTCAACTTATTTTAAAACCCTTTTATGACATTAAAGCTTAACTAATGGTTTCATAACACCAAAATTTAACTGCACAAACAGTGGCAATGAATCCAGGTTTCATTGTACAGTCAAACCTGTCTATAAAGGCCACCCAAGGGAACCAGTAAATGTGGCCATTATGGGCAGGTGGCATTTATATACATGTTCAAATAATACAAATAAAGAACAATTGTAATACAATTCTACTGATCTTTATATGCAGGTTGCTTTTATATAGAGGTGGCCTTTAAGGCAGGTTGGACTGTATATTGTATCATTAAGGGACTGTATCATTAAGGGGCTGTATCATTAAGGGACTGTATCATTAAGGGGCTGTATCATTAAGGGGCTGTATCATTAAGGGGCTGTATCATTAAGGGGCTGTATCATTAAGGGACTGTATCATTAAGGGGCTGTATCATTAAGGGACTGTATCATTAAGGGGCTGTATCATTAAGGGGCTGTATCATTAAGGGACTGTATCATTAAGGGACTGTATCATTAAGGGGCTGTATCATTAAGGGGCTGTATCATTAAGGGACTGTATCATTAAGGGGCTGTATCATTAAGGGGCTGTATCATTAAGGGACTGTATCATTAAGGGACTGTATCATTAAGGGGCTGTATCATTAAGGGACTGTATCATTTCAGCCTTAGTAACTGCTAGTATACCTTAAACATGTTAATTTTTTATAATCAATATGTATTACTTTGACATGTTTAAATTTAATTTAAATAAAAAGATTTGTTGAATGAAAGAGAGAATGGAGTAATGCTGTTTTAGCACAAGTCAAGATTCTTGAAACTTATATAGAGGTAATCAGTTTCCAAAAGATGAAACCAAAGTCAAGATTCTTGAAACTTATATAGAGGCAATCAGTTTTGCAGTATACCCTAGAGATCAATGAATTGCAGTTAAAAAATTAAAATGAATACAAATTCACAAAATATTGATACAATTGGCGTACTTGAGCTTCACAACAATGTCTGGGTTCAGTAAAGTTTTATAATTGTCTGATGTGTAAATAATGGAAGATAAAGTTTGTTATATAAAATATATATTAATCAATATAAACAAGCTATGTGACATGGAAGTTTGTATAATGATATGTTTTGATCAACAACAGCTGTTAACAAAATAAATGTCATACAGATTCATCCTTGTTTAAGCATTTTAATGAGTTATATGGAAATAATGTACAGTCCAACCTTCCTTACAGGACACCTCTCTATAAGGGCCACCTGCTTATAACGGCCAGTAAAATTTTATCCCAATTACTCTTTGTTGATATTATTTGAATCTGTATATAATGGCTACCTGCCAATAAAGGTCACCTCTATAAGGACAACCTGCTTATAAAGGACAGTAGAGTTGTATTCCAATTGTTCTTTATTTATATTATTTGAACCTGTATATAAAGGCCACCTTTTACTGGTTTCCTAAGGTGGTCTTTATAGACAGGTTTGACTGTATTTGAACCTGTATATAAAGGTCACCAGCCTATAAAGTTCACTTTTACTGGTTCCCTATGTGGCATTTATAGACAGGTTTGACTGTATTTGAACCTGTATATAAAGGCCACCTGGACATAAAGTTCACTTTTACTGGTTCCCTAGGTGGCCTTTATAGACAAGTTTGACTGTATAGGTAAATATAATGAAGCTATATATTATTCAGGTGGAGTTTACTGTACATCCCAGTTAAGACTGTAAAAGTTTTATCAAGCCATCACCAGTTTTATGTAAATTGAAGTAATATTTTACACAAAACTGGTGATGACTCGATAAAACTTAAACAATCTTAAATGGGATGTATGGTAAACCCCACCCGAATCAATTCCTTAGTAATATCTTATGCAAGGATATGTATTGCAAGCCTAGGCTTATCAAGGCCCTAAAAGATTTATGGCCATCATCACAATATTGTTGATAAGCCTGGATATATTTAACATCCTATAATTACACCAATTCCGATTACACATGTGACAGGTGTAGCTGGCGATAAGCCTGGATATATTTAACATCCTATAATTACACCAATTCCGATTACACATGTGACAGGTGTAGCTGGCTAATCAGGAGTTGCTTACTCTTTCAGGGCACCTGGCCTCACTTTCCTGCTGGAAGTTTACATGTTTAGCTTGACTTGCCAGTTTCGTGTTTGTACTTTGCTTTGGGATTATGATTCGGACATGGACTACCGGTAGTATGTTTGTTTTTTATCAATGATCATGAAGAAATAGTTCTAGAATGAAGACAATTTACACTCTTGTAAAAAAGTTGAGTTGAGTAATAGTGTTTAACGTCAAAGTCAAGAATATTTCACCAATATTGAGACATCGCAAGCTATAGGCAAAAGTGCAGAAATTTTGCCTGTGCATTGCACTGATGGCAATATACAGCAGGGTTCTTTATCGTGCCATGCCTACTGTTACACAGGACCTTGTTTTTATTTTAAGTTCCCAAGTTTTGGGTTTAGACTCTGCTGGGGATCAAACCAACAACCTCCCACTTATGGATCAAGCACTCTAATAACTGAGCTACTGCAGTGGGGGAAGGACGTATATATACACAGTACATAAATTACGCATTATGGTTTTCTGAGACACAACTGACTGTGAATTGCAGAATTACAACTCAGACTGGGGGAAGCTGAAACAGTTTTTGCTATTTACAGTAACAGTGGCCATCTTGGATGCAATAGAAAGTTGATTTGTACAATCATTAATCCACACTACCTAAGGACAAACAAACCTAATAGTTTCAGAGGAGTAGATTTTCAAAGAATATGCAAAATGTAAAAAGATTTATGCATGCATATAAACAGATATATACATGGTTCACTACATCATAAGCTCAACTGGCCATTTCAAATAGTCTATTAATAAAATGTAGGTGAGTAAATTTTACCTAATGTTAACAAAATCTGCCTATGTTTCCATTCCTGGTAGCCAAAATGGCCACTGGCTACTAATTTCTGAGGAATTCTTTCAAAAAGTAAACTATTTTAGCAAATTTGTGGAAAAATACTTTAAAAAGGACTATATTTTCACAAATTTTGGAAATTTGGCTACTAATTATTTTAAATTTGTGGAAACCTAGATCTGCCCAGTAAGTAAGGCAATTAAGCCTGTCATGATCTATAATTTTGTTCTAATCAATATAGGATGGTATGTATCATAACAATATTGATTTATCATTATAAAAATTATGCAGCAGCTTTTCCTTGTATTCTGATAAATCTATATACTTTTTATCATTTTCTCATTTTCTTATTGATAAACAATTGATGAAATAACGTCAACATTTTGAAATGTTAAGTGAATTCCATAACAATTGACTAGGTGCTCCCTAGCCTTGCAAGTCCTATACTGGTAGTACTGTAAGCATGGTGAGTGAGTTAAAATCCCCTGTCAGCAAGTTTTTTTTTGTGATTTGCACTTATATTCAAAGGGCAATAACTCCCAGGAAAATAAGCAAACCAACTTGGATTAATGATATGTGCACATCTCCTATCAATGTTGATGCATTGCACCAAGTTTGGTGAAATAGTACTTCATAGTTTTGGAAAACTTGTGCAGACAAGAATTTCGGATGGATGGAAGGAAGGACAGACAGAAACTCAAATTTAATATCCCCCTCTTTCTTCAAAAGGCAGGGGATAAAAAGTTATTTATTATTAAAAGATCATCATGAAGGTTGTAACAAAGAAGGTGTTGTTTATATAGAATACAGCACAAGCATACCACTGTTACTAATTTGAGTGGTTTAGGCTCATCCATGTCTATAAACACTGTGCAATCAGATTGAGAATGAACTGTAGTGTAGTACAAACATATCAATCAGTGATGTTGTTTGTTCAAAATTACTACCGAAAAAAAGTTAGTTTTCCCTAGGTTAAAATTTCCCCAATTAGACCAATAGAATTCTCCAAATAACAGTGATAAACAAGTAAATCTATAAAAATAGATCAAAATTTTCCCAATTTAAAAGGCAAAAGGTAGTTTTTAGAATTTGGTAGTCTTCAGTTGTATTGCATACTGCTGAACAATGGCAGTTTCCAAAATAGAATGAAATTCCCAAAACAATAGCACTTCATGTGCAAGAACAGATTGTTAGTAATTAAATCCAGTTTTCCTGATCCACAAGACTCGCTTCATATTCATGGCATAATAATAACTTTAAACGGATATAGTTTACTATTTATTCAAGAACTTTGATTTATCCCATCTAAATGGGATTTAGATTTTTGAATATTATAAGATATTATATGAAAAAAGAGAGAAAAGAGAGAGAAAGAGAGAGAGAGTATGTGTGTGTGTTTGCGTGTATGAGATGGTGTGTGTGCTTACCTCTGTTAGTGTGTGCATGTGCATGGGTTCTTGTGTGTGTGTCTTTACCCTCCAAATATATTGGTACTCTCTAATCTTTCTTAACAATAAATAATTTCTTAATTTGTGATAAAACCATGCATTTACAAAGTGGTTCTTTAACTTATTTGTAAATACATAACCCACAATCTATAAACTTTAAAGTAGTTACTGTGTAAATAAAGGAAATTAGGATTATTGTTTTTATCATTGTTACACTATACTTTGACCTATTGGAAATCCTATACAGGTATATATTACAACTGGTAAGTCCATGAGTCAATATTTGATATCTTTACTGTACAGGTGACTTCGGGTTAATGTGGTTCTCACCTGGACATTCTCACCTGGACGGTACTTTAAATCAAACATAAACACATCAGTGGACCTATGTTCAAATCACAGTCCCAAAAGCTAAGTAAAAACTTTGAAAACTGGCAAAAAATGTAAAACGTTTGAAAACTGAGAAACCCATTTAAATAATGGAACTTTCACCACAAAAAAAGATGAAAAAACCAACATTAATAAATATTTAATTTATTCAAATATGGTTTTAGTTGTGTATGGTTACAACAAGCGGTTGCTGATGTAACATAATTTTTAACAGAGATAAAACAAATTTGTAGTCTTCAAAATACGGTAGTTTAAAAATATTTTTTGTGAAATATGTAACCTAAACAAAGTAAAAAATGAGTACCATTTCATACTGGAATGTCAAATATAGTATTCTATCTACTAACGTCTTAAGAGTAAATTTTTTACCCAGCTATTGTCATAATCAGCAAAATTTACATGAAATGAAATCATTGTTTCAAACCATAAATTGTATTTACATGCAAAGCTAGTCTTATTAGACGGGAAATGCTGGATTTATTTTAAGTCATTAGACTGTAAAACTTATGTTATTAACATACATCATATATGGTTTATTAAATATGAAGGTATAATATATAAAGTAATTAACTTTAAAATGGGGTAGTACATCCAAGTCAAAACTACATTGTATTTAACTTACATTGAAATGTCACCAGCTATAGGTGAAGTGGCATAAATTTTTATCTTAGCAGTGTGCTCAGGGCAATGTGCAAGGAGAGTTCTTTAATCTACCATGCTTTATTTCTATTCACCTATCAGATGTGGCACAGTGTGGACTAGAGCAATAGGGAATTTAATGTCCTGCTAGGGTGCTAGGTACTTGTCAAAAAATAATGTGTGTGTGCAGAAAACCCTAAAGATACACAGGCGTTTCATTGTAAGGAATGCTAACTTACATGAATGTCAGAGAGAGAGAGAGAGAGAGAGAGAGAGAGAGAGAGGAGAGAGAGAGAGAGATTTTGATGTATAAATTTGTTCAATTTCATAATAAATAATATATGTGCAGCAATTCAACAATTCAACTGCTGCACTTTTAGATCTACTGCTACTTTATGGGGTTCTGTACAAATACATTTACTGCTGTTGCTTGAATTATTATTCATTATGTCTTGTATTTATGTTAATTGTGACAGCCTGTATGTGTTGAACAATAAATTGAATTTGAATTTCTACATCAATATTTGATAAATGAACAAAATAAATAAATAAAAAAAAAAATAAATAAATAAATAAATAAATAAATAAATAAATAAATAAATAAATAAATAAATAAATAAATAAATCATGATCTAGGTTGGTACAATGAAAGTTGTTTGATTACCTTTTAGACCCACATTGACTGGTTTTCTAAAGGTGTTGTTTATTGAAGAAAACTGACACGAGCCTGGGGGAATGTCCATTCAATATTTACCATATAAACAGATAAACAGATAAACTGATAAAAGGGCATGGTATGTTGCAATGGATCAAAAACTTTAAAGAAATCTAAAAAAAAATAGCCCACTAATTTTAACATATTGCTAACTAGCAAACAATATCTACATAAAATTTAAAAATAATCGCTTACCGATCAAATTAGTACAATCAGACCAAATCGTCAAGTGTTTCTCCAGACTAACACTGAACGTCAATCGTCTTCTATTACAACTTCCGGGTTATTTACACGCTAGAATTGTCGCCCCTGATTGAATAAAAATTGACTTTATAGATATTTTCCGGTAACGACTGTTGTCATGCGGAAAAGAAAACTCTGAAACAGCAAATTTTCGTCTGCAGTTTTAAAATGTGTTCAATAAGTTGATATTAGATGACAAGTTATACAGTGAAGCATGGCGAAAAAACACACATTTGAAGAGAAGATGTACCATGTTTTAGAGACGAAGTTTAAGCATAAAGAATTCAAAAGTGAACTCCAAAAACGAGCAGTACGCACTGTTCTGGAGGGTAGGCATCACTGATTGTGTAACACTGATCGATGCTGTATCATCTGTTTACAACTTTCTAATTTTGTAAATCACGTGGTTCCTTTAAATTTCACGATATTGGATTTTGACTTCTGTAAAAATTGTGAAGGCCTGTATTTTGCTAACTAATCTGATATTTTTTCAAAGGGCTCTGGGTTCAAACCCTGTCATGGACACAGTCATATTGTTATAGTGTTCACCATATAATACTCCAAAATGTGGATTAATTATTTCCATTCAATATAAAATCAAATTGGTTTAAGTTTTCCCATTAAAAGTTATTCCAGGAATATGCTACGTAAGCGCATGGTAAACATCTTCCAAAATGTTGCACCAAATTAATGGGATTCGCCACTGTACCACATGATCAATACCCTTTAACATTGGTGCTGAACATTTTTATGCCACAAATTTCTAGAATAACATCACTTTTAAGGGAAAACTTACACTGATATGATTCCATATCCAATGGAAATAATAGTTTTGTACAAACGTTAGGGGTTATAATTAATTTGGTGCAGCGGTGAACCCCATTTAAAAGTCCACCTTCGTATTTTTCACTACTTCAAGCATCTCATTTTAAAACCTTCATAGTTTGAGTTTGACTGTCTAGATACAATTTTGTTATACAGTTAGGTATATCTAAAAGTAATTACCATTATGATACATTAAACGACTGCAAAAATATTGTATAATGATTAGGCGGAATAACTCTTCCAGGTAAATTTCACAAACCTCGTTACCAAGAGCTATCGATAACTGACCACTGGGTAACTGACAACGTTACATGGTCATTATGAGATTAAAATGGACTGATGACGGTAAAAATGATTCTAAGAGATATTCCAAGCAAAACAGTATATTAATTTAAATGTGTACATGAAGAGGAAAATATACAAATCGAGAGAAAGAAAAAGTAGATGGTTATTTAGAAGTAGAAGATATACTGTTTGTTAGGCAAAAAACAATGGGATATATATTAAACGTTTATCCGTTTAATTTACACAAAAACAGTAACTTGATCCAGTCATGAATCAAATTGCATAAAAATACTATATGTTTGCGCAATACAAATATAAGTAAAAATGCTGATAAACATTTTAATAAGTGTGATTATTCATGATACACTGCACCCATCCATCCCAATGCTAATGTTTAACTATCTTATCAAATTCACTAAACAAATATTTAATTGGTAAATGCAAAATAAATAAATAAATAAATAAAATTTTGAATAATATTTTGGCCCATTATTAGAAAAAAAGAATGTATTATTTATATCAATAGAGTACATTTTTGCATCAGAAAATTTCTCATATTGCAATAAAAAACAAATAATATGTATAAAATCACTTTTACAAAGTTCACATAATCCATGATGTCTTGGTTTTCTGGTATAATCTTCCCACGGCAAACTTCAATAGGTAGTTTCTGATTACTATAAATTCACAATAAATTAATATTGCTAAAAGTGGGATCTCACATACCAGTAATTAAAAGATTATCAATAAACATCCTGTTTATTAGTAGACCTTTATCACCTGTAATCAAAAGAACTAACCGTCCAATTTGCAAAAAATGATTGACACGTGTGTGTATAAATCATTAGATATGAAGTCTCTATGATACCCGGTAAATGTTATTTCTGTAATTTTGAAAAGATATATTTGACCAAATTAATAAGATAAATCCAACAAATTAATAAGATTAATTTGGATGGATATACTACTGATGGACCGACTTACTGGTCTAATGAAATTAATTTTGAAATTTTAAAATTATTAAAATATATACTTTTTTCTTATTTGACTAAATTAATAATTTATAATTATTTTTATTGTCTTAAGAGATTATTTCACTTTCATTCTCCTCACTTTTCTGGTTATATTTATTTGAAAAAAATCCAGAACATTTATGAAGCTAACTGACAAATCTGTCTTTAATTTTTAATTTTTTAAAACTTTTAATAGTATATTCAAAGGTCGAGAAGTATATTACCTTTTGTTTGGGTATAATTATTATTATTATAATTTTTTTACCGTTTTTTACTTACGGGGTAGTCGGTGTAACTTGTACCGGAATATTGGCTGATTGGTGGGGAAAATAAAACTTTTATATTTGGTGCGGTGTCGGCCATATTGGATATTTCTTCACCAGATATTCACAAATTCCCCTATTTTTAAATAAAATTGGAAGTAATTTGCCGTCAAAACCAACATTTGATTTTTATGTTTTTACCTTTATCAAAGTGTGCTCTAACACTTTAGATGTGGTCATTTTTGAAAAAAATCAAATAAGCGTGAAAAAACAGCCTATAACTAAAGGTCTTTCGCCACATTTTTCAAAAATTAAACAAGAATAATAAGAGATAGTGCCGAAATAACTGCTATATTTTTAACTTAAAATGGAAGTAATTTCCCGACGTCCTAAAATTTTACAAAAAATACCGAAATAACCGGAATTTAATGAGGAACTCAAATAGATGTGGTCATTTTTTGTATCGTTTTTGGTTTCTTTTTAACGAAACAAAAAGTGTACACCTGTTCTATATTTCTATGTATCGATCGTAAGACACTGAGCTGTAGATCGTTACACAGGTGAAGTACGACAATGTACATAATAGTTGCCTATGGTGTCAGAAATTAATTATATAGTCATATCTATTGTACCATGTGTACTGTTGGCAGCTTTAAATGTCTTGCCTTACAAAACCTTTGAAGCTTAAAATAAAAATTAATACATGTATTTTGATTATTTTACAGGTAAACAAGATGTTTTTGTTTCCATGCCAACAGGTGCTGGTAAATCCCTATGTTACCAGCTTCCAGCTGTTGCTGTCTCCGGAATCACGATAGTTGTCTCCCCTTTGATTGCACTTATGCAGGACCAGCTGGATCATCTGGATGCTTTAAAGATTCCTGCTGAAACTATTAATTCAAAGCTAACAGAAAAAGAAAGAAAAAGAGTTTTGAGTGACTTGAAGAAGGAGAAACCAAAAACAAAACTTCTTTATATTACTCCAGAACAAGCTTCTACAGAAAATTTTAAGTTACTAACAGAATCATTAGTTAAGAGAAAACTCCTTAAATATTTTGTTGTTGATGAAGCCCATTGTGTTTCCCAGTGGGGTCATGACTTCAGACCAGATTATCTTAAACTTGGATCATTCCGACGTAAGATGCCAAATGTTCCATGTATAGCACTGACTGCAACTGCCACTGCTCAGGTGGTAGATGACATCGTGAAACAACTCCAGTTAAAAGACCCTCTGGCAAAGTTTAAAGCCAGTTGTTTTAGACCAAATATTTATTATGATGTAGTCATGAAAGAAGTGATACAAGATCCTTATAAAGACCTTTATAAATTTGCGCTCGCTTGTCTTGGAAAATTGGATGGTAATGAATCAGAAGTAGATAACTGGGTAAGCTGTTTGATTAGGCCACACAAAAAAATGTTTCTGCTAACCCTCTTAGAATAATTAGGGTGATTAGGAAGACAAAATTCTTTTTTTTGCATTGACCACATGGGGCAAGGATGGCAACTTTAACAGTGCTTGTCAAAATGTTGCCATAAAAAAACTTTAGAGTGAGCATAAAATTTTAGGGCCAGTCGGGGCTAGCAGAAACACACTTACCATATTTTTCTAGGCCTTTATTTATATGAATGATTGCACTCTTCTGAGAATTTTGAGTTTTAAATTGGAAATACAACATAGATAGCATCTAGACAATTAAGATCTGCAAATACCATAGAACATTTGTCAGCGTAATTATCCTGTTTATGATTGTCAACAAATAAACTTTCAGTAAAAAAGAATTCCACAAGGCACATTCTCCTTGACAACTTGTCTGGTCCTTTGTCTAGGGCGAACTTTATAATGTAACCTTCCATGCTCACTATGGATGCCTTCCTACTCATTGATGTGTTTCAATCCTGTGTGCATGTATTGTTTCCAATATGAGCATCAGAATGATTATTGTAACAGTATTCTATGTTTCCATTCCTGGTAGCCAAAATGGCCATTGGCTAGGGCTGTGACGGGTAGAGAATTCTGTACCCGACCCGGTACCGAGTACCCGATGCTTTTCAACTTCCACACATTTCAATTAAGAATCTATTTCACAAACCGTGAATAAGTAACCAGAATAAACAAATATTATTAAATAAATGATTATTAATCTATATAGATGATTTTACCATAAACAAATGCAGTAAGTTGCAGATAAATCCGATAAATCGGCATCGTGTATGTTTATTATAGACTAATATAGTAACCTATCGTGAATCCTGGCTCTCCATGATGAAACCTTAACTACGCATGGGCAATGCTTATACGAGTTACACTTCAAAGGTTTTGTCTTGCAAGCTAGGTTAAATAGAATCAATAACTGTCATTTTTTGTTAATGTTATTAAATAAAGTAATTTCCGATTTTCTTTCGGTCATGTTTAAAGTTGCTTATAGTAGTTCCCCGATAACAAATATCACCATTCGGAACCATATATCTTATTATTGGGTTGAATGTATTTCCTCAAGGTGTTCAGATACTTACCTCGTGTGTCACAAACTGACAGAAGTATAAACAATGTTCACGATTACTGACATGTCGTGTCATTTTGAATGAAAGTCAAGAGTTTAATTGAACTTATATACATTTTATTTTAGGTCTACAACAATGATACATGTTTTAACAGGTAACGGGTAAACAATTTGTTACCCGGGTACAGTCATTACCCTAACCGTGAACGGGTACCTGGGTACTCGTCACAGCCCTGCCATTGGCTACTAATTTCTGAGGAATTCTTTCAAAAAGTAACATATTTTAGCAAATTTATGTAAAAATACTTTAAAAAGGACTATATTTTCACAAATTGTGGAAATTTGGCTATTAATTATTTTGAATTTTTGGAAACCTGGAGTATTATAAACATTTTGGTGAACAAGAGTCTAAGTCGAGGTGCAAGCATGATATGCTGTTATTCTGATATTTCTTGGTTATTTTACAGGGTGAATTTGGTTGTGGTATAGTCTACTGTAGAACTAGGGATGCTTGTGGTGAAGTTGCTGGTCAACTAACTAAGAAAGGAATACCTGCCAAACCTTATCATGCAGGACTTAAAGGAAGCCTTCGAGAGGAAATACAGACCAGCTGGATGGAGGGAAAGTTCCCAATTATAGCAGCCACTATCAGTTTTGGAATGGGTGTTGATAAGGCAAATGTAAGGTGAGGATACATTGAAGATTGAAGGGGTGGAAAGATGGTAAGGTGTGTCAAATCTGTGGTAGCTAATAAAAAGGTAAATGAGGTGTGTTAAACTGATTGAAGATGTTGAATTTGTTGTTAATGTTCTTTAACATGGCAAAAGAAATTTTTCAGCTATTCACAAGGAGAACTACTTTATTAATCTATGAACAGTCTGTGTATGCATGTGAAGTGTGAGTGTATTTTATGGCCTGTGTTGTATTAATCTATGAACAGTCTGTGTATGCATGTGAAGTGTGAGTGTATTTTATGGCCTGTGTTGTATTAATCTATGAACAGTCTGTGTATGCATGTGAAGTGTGAGTGTATTTTATGGCCTGTGTTGTATTAATCTATGAACAGTCTGTGTATGCATGTGAAGTGTGAGTGTATTTTATGGCCTGTGTTGTATTAATCTATGAACAGTCTGTGTATGCATGTGAAGTGTGAGTGTATTTTATGGCCTGTGTTGTATTAATCTATGAACAGTCTGTGTATGCATGTGAAGTGTGAGTGTATTTTATGGCCTGTGTTGTATTAATCTATGAACAGTCTGTGTATGCATGTGAAGTGTGAGTGTATTTTATGGCCTGTGTTGTACCAGTGTGCAATGAGGGCGACTCTAAGGTTCTAGCTCACCGAATCAGTACGCTGCAGACAAATGTTTCAATCCCCCAGTCACATTATACTGACACTGGGTGAACCAGTAATAAACTGACAGAAAAAGGGATAGAAAGGGGTGCCTGACACCTCTCAAGAAGAAATAAGAATGAATGTGTAAGGGATATGTCACATCTCTGAAGATGCGGATAAGGTTAAAAGGGTGTGCCACATCGCCAAGGGAAGGGATTGGAAAGTGGAAGGAATGTTTCACACTCACCTGGTATACCTGGTATACTGATGAAGGAAGGGGGGGGGGGAAGATTGTCACATCTCTGAGGGCATGGACAGTTAGATGTTAGGGATGTGTCACAACTTTGAGGGAAGGAACATTGGGATGAAATGGACATGTCACATCTCTAAAGAAAGAAATGGTACAGATCCTGCTAAAATGTGCACTTACAAATCATAGTGCCTACTCTGACAGAGACTAGTGCAAGAAAGATTGTGACTTTACTGACTGAATGTTAGTGGTTCTCTCAACTTCTCTGCAGGCACTCAGGTTTTCTCACAATCCCAAAACTGACTGCCATGATATAAGTGAAAAGAATTTTGAATAGGGTACAAAACATCATTCATCCATTCTTGTCAACAGATTATGGAAATGTTTCTCAATCAAAAGTATTTAAATGTAAGGTATTTTGTTATTTCAGATTTGTTGCCCACTGGAATATGCCTAAATCTATGGCTGGTTATTATCAAGAGTCGGGTCGAGCTGGCAGAGATGGTCAACAGTCCTATTGTAGATTGTATTATTCCAGAGCTGAAAGAGATACAGTAGCCTTTCTTATACAGAAAGAAAATTCCAGATATACGGTAAGTAGAGAAAGCGTCTCTATACAAGGGTCTCAGTGGCTGAGTGGTCTAAGTAGCACACTTATGGATCACAGTGCCTCTGGCTGCCTAGGTTTGAATTCCACTTGGGCAAATCCTAGTGTGAGAAAGTTTGTAAGTTTGTTTGTCGATGGTCCATGATTTTCACAGTACACTCTGGTTTCCTCCACCATCCCAAACTGATGGCCTCAATATAAGTGAAAAAATCTTGACTGGGGCAATAAAATACCATCACTCAACTCAACTCTTCCTCTCTATACATTTCCTTGCCGAAACTCTTTATGTTACAGGATTTTCACGTTGCTTTCTATGTAAAATTGAATTTTAAAAAAAGAAAATGTCCTAATTTTATTCCTGGACTGATTTTAATATAGATTCAATGCCTATTTTTTTTAAAACTATTTTCTTCAACTAATTACAAATTTATTTGTCCAATTTGTTGTTTTTAAAAAAATCACCAGTTGAATACAGTAAAAACGTTTCACGACACATTTTTAGCATAATTGCCAGTATATAGTAAAATCATTCTATAAACTTTTTTTAACTGTGTTCAGCTTTTTGAACAGGAAAATAATATAACCATTTATGTTAGTTTTAATAACCAGTGTTCCTAGAACAAAAATTACAAAAGAGTCTGTAATAGTAATGGACATGACAACTGTCAAGCATGTACATGTTATACATTAATGTGTGATCATATATTTATTTACAGAAAGACACGGCTGGGGCTAAAAAACGGACTGAAGCATCACAAAAAAGTTTTGAGGCACTGGTCAAATTCTGTGAAGAAGCAAAGTAAGTAAAACATTTATCTTGGTAACCATGGTAACCTTGTCTGTGCTTGTGTAAGCATAATTTTGTTATGGAGTGTAAAAGCTCTGGCATGTAGCTCCCTGGGTATTATAATCCAAGTTTGCAAATCAACTAGTGAAATTGTTCCCTGTCACAATCACAATGATAGTAGTGAATATATATCTAAATGAATGTTTTCCCTGACAGAACAAATTTTTACTTTTACACTAGCTTTCAAAATTGACACATACTGGCATTAAATCTTGTCAGTTTTAGCTCACCTGGAAGGTTAAAGAGTGTGTGAGTCTTCTTTTCTGAAACTACTAGCCCTTTAGTGACATCATTTAACTGCATGAAATGTACATTTCCATTGTGAATGTAAATTTACATTTCCATTACCATGATTATGAAGGATTTTGTATTCCTTGTGATGCTTTGTAACAACAGTACAATTTAGTTTTTAATTTACCTAGATACCAAATATATGTCATAACCCAAATGATAGTTTATTTTTTTCTGTATAAATCAAGATTTTTATTTTTTACTCACCTGTCCCGATCATTTAAATATACATGTTTATTAGTATTTATTACCCAAATATTGGGGTTTTATCAGTTTTAAATTTTTGAGAGGGGCATGATGTGTAGACGGTCTTATGAAACTTTTTATTAAAAGTTATTTTCATTTTATCTTACAGATGTAGACATTGGGTGATAACAATGTTCTTTGGCGATGATAAACCTGATTGTAATCGTGCTTGTGATGTTTGTAAAGACATTAAAAAAGTTGAGAAATCTTTAGACGAACTTCAACGAGGATCCTACTCAAACTGGAAATCTAAAGGTGCTGGAGGAGCCATTTATAACGACACCGGAGACAATAGTGATATGTATGGTGGAGGAAGGAGAGGGGCTAAATGGTACTTGTTACTTTGTGTTATTTATCATGTGTTTCAAACAGTTCTCGGCATGGGAGGGAGGAGGGGAGTTGTGGGTCAAACCTAGTTGGGTCTGACCAAGACTAAAATAGGTAATGACTGTTCTTTTGCTAAGCACTCTGCATTTAGAAATGAAAGTCACAGGGTCTTTTGGAAGAGACCTAAAAAACCAACATCTCTTGTCATGAGGCATGTGAAAGAATACTCTTAACATTGTCATGAGTGCACTACGAAGGATAAAATTTCTGTCACTTCATCTATAGGTGGTGATGTCTCAATATAAGTTAATTTAAAATACTTGACTGGGACCTAAAATCCCATTAAGTCAGTCATTAAAATCTTGAAACATGGTATGTTTACTGCCACAGAATTTTTAATGGAGTTCTTGAAAAGCTATGTATTTTAAGATGCTATTTAGAAATATTTTATTTATCTTATCTATGTAATGAATCAATATCAGAGTCTCATTTTGCTCCTGTGCCATGTTACAGCTTGTTGTGATATCATACATAGTTTTCATTACGCATTTTTGTGAATTTTGTTCAGTGAATGGGATGAATACATGGGCACAGCCGGGGATAGTGATGAGGGATATGAGTGTTCTAGACAAGAGGAAGAAGAACAGGAGAAAAAACAAAGACATAACTTTATAATGAAAGAGTTTAAAAAACGTAGAGGTGTAAGTCAGTTAACATTTAGATATCATAGGAGAAGAGAAGGTTAAATTTTAGTGGGCTTCATAACAATATTTAGCAATTTGCAATAAAATTTGTAGTTTAGGGTCTAAATTTACTTTGCTATTACCGGTAATCATTCATGTTTATGTCAGAAAACTTGACCATATACATATATGTATGTCATACAAAGTCAATACTATTTAATTTCAACTGGGGTGTAAAATGCTATTTTAACCAACTAGCCAAAAACAGACAAATTTCCTTGAAGAGCACTCAGACAGAAATTGAATATACATAATTTTTTTTTTTTTACAGTTTTGACATCTTACGTTGGCAAATATGTATATGTTTTTCAATCTAATTGCTTATATATCTTTGTACTCTCTGTAGGATGGAGATAGTAAAGAATCGTCGTCTAATACATCAGCTGATTTTGTACCACCTAGTGATGATTGTCCACTAAGAGATGCTGAAAGTCAAAGAATTCCCAAACTCACTGTCAAGGTATATACAACATTGTAATACCAAACTATCGAATGTATGGGAATGTTAATTAAAGAAAAATAGACTGCCACTTTAGATTATCTGTAATTCATTCTTGTATATTTACAATACCTATTGAATTCCTAAGATGACCTCATTGTAGGAAATTTAGGACTTTCTGCAATGACCCACGCTTTTTCACATACATTGTGCGTATGAATACACCTATGCACAATCCAGTCCAACAAAACATCGCACATTGATATCTCAAATAACCTGTCATCTATACAATCGGGATTTTTAGCTCACCTGAGCCGAAAGGTGCTATCTATCACCGTCCGTAAACTTTACATTTTAATCTTCTCCTTCAAAACTACTGAGCCAAATTTGATGAAACTTAGTGATTATTATGCCTTGGTAACAGGCTTTCAAAATTGTGTTCGGGGTTTGACCACGCCCAACAATATGGCTGCCGTTACTATAAATAGCCAAAAGACAAAAAAATCTTCTTCTCTGAAACCAAAAGGTGCAGGCAAATTTTGATTAGATTTTTGGATTCAGGATACCTAGATACATTAAAATTGTGTTTTTCATGAAAATTGGACGAAACATAGGTTACGCGTTTTTTGCGTAAAATTATGTTATTTTTAAAATGAGACATTTATTGTTATAACTTCATAATGGCTGAAGATTATTGTATGGAGTTTTCACTGTTGGTCTTGTCTTGCGATTTTCTTCAGATTGATGTCAAAGGTCAAGGTCATGTCCCAGTTTTTGACCTTTGATAAAAAATGCTATTTTTTAAACATTTCTGGTGATAATGACGTAGGATTTTTGGTTAATTGTAGGTATTGACATGACAATCATTTTGATATATAGATTAAGGTCATGAGTTCAAAGGTCGAGGTCACAGATGTACAATTTTACCAAAATAGTTAATTATCTGCAAAACTATGAACTTTTTGTATAGGCATGTATATTAGAATATTTTAGGTAATGGCCCAATGGTCATTTTGATATATGAATAAAGGTCATGAGTTCAAAGGTCAAGGTCACAGATGTAAACAAGTACTGAAATGATTATAGACTTTTTGTATAGGCATGTATATTAGAATATTGTAGGTAATGGCCCAATAGTCATTTTGATATATGAATAAAGGTTATGAATTCAAAGGTCAAGGTCACAGATGTAAACAAGTACTGAAATGATTATTTATCTCAAAAACTATAAACTTTTTGTATAGGCATGTATATTAGAATATTTTAGGTATTATCCTAACGATCATTTTGATATATGAATGAAGGTCATGGGTTCAAAGGTCAAGGTTACAGATGCGAATGAATACCTGAATGGTTAATTATCTTGAAAACTATTAAAACTTTTTGTGTATGCATATATATTAGAATATTGTAGGTATTAGCCTAACAACCATTTTGATATATGAATGAAAGTCATGGGTTTAAAGGTCAAGATCACAGATGTGAACAAGTTCTGAAATGATTATTTATCTCAAAAACTATAAACTTTTTGTATAGGCATGTATATTTGAATATTTAGGTACTATCCTAATGATCATTTTGATATATGAATGAAGGTATTGGGTTCAATGGTCAAGGTCACAGATGTGAATAAATATCTTAATGGTTAATTATATTGAAAACTATTAACTTTTTGTATAGGCATGTATATTAGAATATTGTTGGTACTGGCACAATGGTCATTTTGATATACGAATGAAGGGCATGGGTTCAAATGTCAAGATCACAGATACAAACAAGTACTGAAATGATTATTTATTTAAAAAAACTATAAACTTTTTGTATAGGGATGTATATTAGAATATTGGCCTAATTATCATTTTGATATTTGAATGAAGCTTATGGGTTCAAAGGTCAAGGTCACAGGTGAGCGTTAAGGCCCATGGGCCTCTTGTTAACAAATTCAACATTTAATTGTTGTATTTTAACAATTAATATGAATTTGTAACTTTGTTTGTCAATTCAAATAAAATTGTATGAAATGTTCGTTTGTTTTCAGAATACTATTTTTTAAGCCGCCTATTACGTAACATCATCGATGAGTAGGCGGGAATTATGTTGATTGACATATTGGCTGTTCTCAGAATGTTTACATTGCCGACAGATTCGACATTTACTGGTTTTTCTTTCTTAATTGTATAATGCAATCAAGAAGTTTGTAAAAAGAATGTTAGGAAAAATATTGTAAATATAAGAATTGACTTTCTTTTTAATCTGGGTCATAACTTGATGTCCCTGAATAAAAAGAAAGTCAATTCTTATATTTACAATATTTTTTTGACCCAGATTTTAAAACCAGCAAATCTTAAATTAGATTTGCTAGTTTTAAAATCTGGGTCATCACTTGATGTCCCTGAATAAAAAGAAAGTCAATTCTTAATCAATCATTACCATCAGGATCACCCATTGTAATACAGCAGTAGCAGATGGGCTAAAGATATGATAAAACTTTAACCAAGTACTATAATGCTATTAGGCAGACTAACGAGTAATGTTTTGGTGGTTTGAATGATTTTTGTTGTACAGCGTTTCATGATAGTGAACGCGTACTTTGCTATCGCTTTCTTCCAAGATATCAAGCTTCTTTGCTATGAAATTATAAGATATGAGTACACATGGAAATAGTGCGCCTGGTAAATGAGCGTGAAAGAAGTATATCTGTTTTATCGTGAGATATGTATTCTGAGACGGGTAATGCATTTGGTTACATATGCACATTTGGAATAAATTTTCGGAATACATTTCGGAATCTAGTAAAATATTGCGACAGGATGCATCTAATAATTTCTGCAATTTGGCAAACTGATCTCATGTTTACAATAAAAAGTAGTCCGAGAAGTTTGCGTCCTACGATGTAAAATCATAACTTTTTATGAAATGAACAGCAACGACAGGTTGATTTAATTAATTCTTCGTGAAATCTACGGAAATTTAAATTTATTTTGAAGGTTATGATAACGTATTTTGATGTTGAGGCAATTGTGTCATATTTTAAATCTGTTTATCGATTAGAATTCACTTTCGTGAAAGGGAGATAATTCGTACAGTGTTGTGTGCAAATGACCACGTGGATTTTAAATCAGGAATATTGTGAGTGATAATCAGCAGTTAATTAAATCCCAGATTAACAGCAAATGATCAAGTTACATACAACCGCTAGAATGTACCCTCTCATAGCGACGGTAGGATCTGCAAAACTCTACTTTCTCTCTATCCGTAATGACAAAACGATCGGGTACAACTTTTTTAAATTTTAATTACCGATTGTCTTTTTCATATATTTATGAAATAATTATTTTCTACCATTTAATTCAGCACATTGTACATTGGTACATTGTTTCTTTTTCAAAAAAAAAACATCCGTCGGACTATGCATAGATCGACCCCCCCACCGAATTTTCGGTTATATTCTGTCTTGCCACAACACCATTTTCCCAACTACGCTGTACAACAGCATAGCAGCGCTATGTTTTTAATACTGTGTAACCAGTTTCTGATAATTCAGGGTCTGAAATTTATAATAGCATATTGAAAATATATTGAAATTTGAAATTTTACTTTTATATTTTCACACATTGAAATGTGAAATTTATAATATTTGTCTTTCAGACTAGAGAACACTGTCTTGGTATGCTTGAAGAAGAATTAAAGAAGAATTTCATCAATTACTACCAGGATGTACCTCACAGATTAGCAGCCATGGATTTTGAACCTAAGTGTTGTGCTATAGACTTAGAATATGAAATATTTAAATCAAACAGAATTGTGAATTTATATAAAACATCAGTTATGAAGAAAGTCTCAAACATTAAACAGCTCACTTCGTCTAAGGAACTTCACGAGTCGTTAGTACCAAAGTGGACAACCGCCAAAGATTTGTTGGATGATGACCAGGACAAAATGTCCGCTGAAGAATCTGTCACATGTCCAGCTTTACCATCTTTACCAAAACTGGATCCAGAAATAGTCTCTGGGGAATCAAGTAGTTGTGATATATCATGTGATACAAAACAACCAATCACAGACTCTGATACAAATGAGAATAAAATGAAACCTGTCCAATCATTGGTTTCAGGGAATATGAAAGGATTCATGGATTTAAATGGTGCTGAAATGTCATGTGATATTAAACATCCAATGACCAGCTGTGATACAAATGAGAATGAAATGAAACCTGTTCAGACATTGGCTACAGAAACTGTGGGAGGATTTTGTATGGCAAACAGTTTTGTGAAAGCAAGTGCTTTAATAGATTTAAATGTAAAGACAGAAAGTTTAAAAGAGCAGAAAGATGTATCTTCTAAAGAGAAAAGAAAAAAGTCAAATTTTAAGAAACAAGACAAAAAAATTACAAGTTTTTTTGACAAACCAAAAGAAAAGAAGAAAATAACATTTGATGAGGAAATTCATGTTAAAAGTATTAGTTGTGATGATGAGGAACTTAGTAGTTCAAAACCTCTGAAGGACATTGATATGGACACAACTTCTTCAAAGGAAATTAGTCTAACTGAAACAGAAAACATTTATGATACATCAAACACTGAAAATACTTTACTGGATACAGACAATAGAACTTCAGAACTTGTAAATGGAAATTCTGTTGTTTCAGTTGAATCGAAAAGTATGACAAAAAATGATGAAGTGTCGGATAAAGAGGAAAGTAAAAATCTGTCACTACAGTCATGTTTACTCAAACAGAATGGTGATATTAAAAGAACAGAAATAAATGAAAATATGCTTGAAGAAAGTGGGCTTTCAGAAGATAAGAGGGGAATTAAAAGATCAAGAAGTCCCAGTGTATGTACATAATCATAAGGTTTTATTTTCAAAAAAAAAAAGATATTGGATTTATGGCTCTAGTGTAAATGTAACCTTGTGTAAGATTCAACTGAAATCTTCTTGTATGTTCAAAGTAACATAAGTAATTTTTCATTTAATATTTGTCATTTTTCTCTAAGACTGAAAACCCATCTTCAAATGACCTGAAAAGTCAATCGATTTTAGTTGGATTTAAATTGGGGGAGGGGGGGGGGTTACATGTTTTCTGAAACAACCTATACCTTTTCATTATAGAAAGTATAGAATGATACCATTTTACATGTTTGTCAAAGTATGAGACATTATGTTACTTTATTATAAGAAATCATTGTACTAGCAGAATTGTCACAGCCTTGGACTTTGGAAAAGGGGCCCTTTAAGACCCAAATTATACAGATTGACAGTCCCTTCTAGTACAGGTATTTACTAGTATTAATGATGGGTCCAATAAAGTTTATGCTATTAAGTTCTATTTATCATTTAGCATTTAGAAGTTGACAAGAAAAAGATGAAAACAGAGAAAGAGAAGAAACATTCCAGTACTACTTCTAAACATCCTGAACTTAAACACACTGCTGATGTAGTCGTCAAATATCTTACACCATACTATAAATCTGGGAAAATTACTTCAAAGGTATGTTAACAAGTTAACAGATACATATATCTAACCATCCTGAACTTAAACACACTGCTGATCAAGTCTTCAAATATCTTACACCATAATATAAATCTGGGAAAATCGCTTTAAAGGTACATATGTAAAGTTGTAAACAGATATATATACATGTACATACATGTAATATATATCAGTACAAATACATGTATTGTTATACATCTCATATTCCCTCCAAGTTTTTGTACAAATTGTTATGTCATTCAGCATATTGCAATAGACTGGTAAGACATTGTGAACATTTTACATTTTTGTGATCACCTGTTGCCGTGCGTTATATCATCAGTATTAGCACCATTTATCATTGTCAAAGGTTTTAGCTCACATGACACACAATCTCGGATGATCTATTACTATGGGTTAACATCCATCATGCATAATCTTTTCCCTACTAAACTGCTTTTCATACATGTATTTCAGAATTTTTTCTAGTAAACATGTCTAGTTAGAAGGTCTTTAAGATTTGCTCAAATGAAGAAGTTTTTTTCCCTTGTGGTGCCCCAGAGAGGAAAAAAATAGTGAGAATCTTCAAATATTTCCTTGTTAAAGAATATTAGTGCAAGACCTTAGATATTTCATCTGCATATTTATTTTAATTTGCACAAAAGTAGAAAACTAGAGGAACCCCTGTTGGCTGGAAGTAATCAAGAATCTTGTGAACCATTTGAAAAATACAGTAGCTACCTGGTAAACATGTATCTTAGATATTAGATGGGACACCATTAGGATGAGTAGCATTTGGTTTGCACACAATATTAACATGCTGGTTCAAATGGTTTAGTTGGACAACTGTCTGTTTTAAATGTTTTTAAGGACTAGATGTGTAGACTAGTTATTAAACTTTTCTTTTGATACATCTTGTAATAAATTGATTTTGACATTCCTTATTCTCATTGAATTCATTTCAGGATTTATTTAAAGCTCTTGCCAGAAGTCTTTCACACAAAGTTGTAGATAAAAATGGTGGAACAAGTACTAAAACCTCTACAGATGGTAATGTATTAAGTTATATAGTAAAAATCCTTTGGGGATACTTCAGACTGATTGATTGTCATGATACCAGTAGCTAGGCGGTCTTTGTATAGAAGTGAGCTCTACGATTCATTATGAACAAGGATAATGTACTGTGTAGGCAGAGAAGTGTAGATAGCCTCTGAACACCCAGTCAGGTGTTAAAAAGTTTGTAAGTTGATTGCGAAAGGTCAATGGTTTTCTGTAGCAAACTGGTTCGAGATCAATATAAGTGTAAGAATCTTGACTGTGACTTAAAACACCATTACTCTGCTACACTATTAGTGTTTTATAACTACAAAGTAACTTCTTATTAATTTTGTAAAAGTTCTAAGCGGTGTATGATCATTTGAGTTCATATTATAAGTTTAAACATTTCACTCTAAAGATTTTGGATTTATATGAAATTATAATTTGTAGGAAATATAAAATCATTCAAAGTTTTAGGTCACTGTTACCTGTTACCGAAAGTAACGTATATCATAATGCATTAAATAAATAAAAAAATAGAGAAACAGGAGAATAAAATGACATATTTTATTTCACTTGTAAATATGTACAATATTGTTTTGTTTTCTTTCAGTTAAAGAAGATGTCAAGAAAACAATTAAAGATTTCTTCCTCCGTTGTCCAGTTCTTAAAACTTCAGATGACATAGAAGATTTATGATTTACTGATTTTTAAACAGTCCATGCATATGTTAACATGGTTAACAGTTGTCCAAAATACAGTTACTGTTTCATGTTCCCTTCATAACTTTTGAGCAGTTTGAAGGGATTTAAATGAAACTTGCCATGAATGCTTATCATATTCAGAAGACGTGCAGAGCACAATACAAGGGTGGTATTACATGTGTATTAATGAAGTCTGTATGTGTCACATATCATGTGGTGCTCTTGATTTTTGTTGTTTTTTTTTTTTTTGGTATTATCTTTTTAGGGAGGTGTGGGTAGGGGCTGGTGAATTTTACATAATTGGTGCTGTAATTTATACAGTGAATCCTGTGAAAACGGAACACATGGGGCTGTCAATTCTGTTCATACTTGAAAATTGGAGTTGTTTTCTGTTTACACCAGAGCTTGGTTTTTATGCTTCACTGTAGCTGTTATAAATAGGTTCGAATGTCACAGTCAGAGAGAAAGAGAGAGAATGTGAGTTTACCCATTGATGTTTGAAGTTGGTTGTGTAACTTGCGTTGTGTTGCATTGAGAGAGAGAGAGTGATGGGGAGATTATCTTTGATGTGTGTTGAGATTGCACCCTTTGGTGTTTGAAATTGGTTGTGTAATTTGTGAATTTCTTAATTTTTCCATTGTCACATCCAATTTGAGTTCATGCTTTCAATTCATTGAGAGAGAGATGGGGAGATTATCCTTGGTTACCCATTGGTGTTTGAAATTGGTTGTCACTTTGTTTGGATTCATTAATTTAGCTATTGTCACATCCTTTCAATTAATATCTTGCTGAGATTTTGTTGCTTATCATTTAATTAATTATAAAATCTGATTTTAAAGGCAAAATTTATTTTTACACATAGTACTTGTTTACAGGTACAGACTGGGTCTGATGTAGACAATGGTTGTATTATATATACATGTGTATTTTATTGTTAAAATCATATGGCTCTTGTTAAGTGCCAATTGAAATAACTTATTGCATTGTTGAAAGCATGAATAAAACATTTCATAATTATCTATTCTCTATTTGTTCTTTTACAGGGTTCGTACAGGCCTGGAAAAGTCCTTAAATTTTGAGGTTTGCCCTAAAAAGACCCTAAAAACAAGTATGACCCTAAAAAGCCCTTGAATTTATTTTGAAGGCCCTAAAAAGCCATGGAATTTGGTCAGTTGGGTGTTTGAATTATTATATTAAGTAGTTGCGAATAGATCGATATATAGGAATAAATAGACTAATTAATAAGTTGCGTTGAAATGAGCAATTTAAAGGCACTTGGCCCTCCGGAATGCTTAACTTAGTTTCAAGTGTTGTTACTATGGACACGCAAGTAATTGTTTTATTGATTAAATTGCCTTTGCACCAATATTTGTTAGCTAAAATTGTCCCTCTGATTAGGCCTAAAATGTGCAAATAAGACCCTGAAAAGACCCTAAAAAGTCTTTAAATTCGGAGTCCAAATTTTTGTATGAACCCTGTTTTACAACACACTTACAGAGTGCTTCTCACTACCCATGTTGCAATCCCACTCTGGACAGATCCTAGTTTGATAAACTGTCAGTTCATTTGATACAGGTCTTTAGGTTTCATTCACCATCTCCGAGCTGACCACCTTGATACATGTATAAGTAAAAAAAATCTTGACTTGAGCATAAATATCCTTTACTCATCTTCACCTTTTTACAGTATCATCCAGCTCTTGAGATGGGTGGTTCCTCTCTGTGTGTGTCTATGCTGATTAACTTTACCAGTTAGTTAGTGAAAATTTGTATTGTGTATCAAACTTTATTTGCATATAATAATAATAATAATGACTTTTATTTTTTTAGGGTTGCTTATTTGGACTGAGCCAATCTTACATAAGACCCTCCAATATGAGTGATTACATACTATTAATACAAAATAACATTTCTTTACATGTAGTAATTAAAAAATAATAATAATGAAAAATAAAAGCCATTTGCTAAGATGCTAAGTACAAAACTATGTACAAATATATATATATATATATATATATATATATATATATATATGATTTTGAATATCAAATAAAAGTCAAAACTAAATATTTTAAAACCTAAAACCATTTCAAATCTGCACTAATTAATTGTTTTATCTAACAGAGGTTTGAACTACCTGCTCCAGAGTTGTCAAATCTAGGAATGGCAAAGTTACCACAGATACTGCTAACACATGTTAAATAACAAGTCATTCATGGTTGATATCTTTATGGCAGATACTGCATTCGTCAGTTTATTTTTATTGCACAGAATTTAAAAGGTTTAGATACATTTGTTATATGACATATTCCATCTAAAGAAGGCAATGGCTGGTTTTCTTCTGGTTCAAGTCTAAATCTTTGTACTAATGAGGATATAAATAAAAATAATGTCTGTCTGGCTAACTTCTCGCCAATACAATTTCTTCTTCCTGTAATTAGAATAAAAACAAAAATAAATGTTATTGACAGAAGCAGCCAAACAAGGCAAGGTAAGAGAGGACAAATATATATTGAGACCCCCTGACTTTGGTCGGGCACTGAAAGTATTAAAGGCATAAGGCTAACAAAGTACATTTACAACAATTAAGTAAAAACAAACCTCCAGCAGGGAAGTGAGGCCGCAGGGTGCTACAGATTAGTTCGCATCTCCTGTTTAGCTAGCTACACCCACCACAATCAAAACTGAGAATGTAGGATCATGGAACTATGAAAAACCTAAGAAGGCTATAGAGGGCCCGCATTTTTGGATCACTGATTATAAATTCCTAACTTTGGAAAGACACTCGGTAGTATGGGTTTATAACTATTGGAGAGCAAGCCAAAAGCAACATCTGTAATAACTTACCTATGCCAAAAGGTATAAATGTTTCTTTAGTAACAAACTGGTTATCCTCGTTTAAAAATCTATTTGGATTGAACACTTCTGGATTTTCGAAGTGGTTTGGATCTTTCATTATTGAATGTTGATTAAACAAAACCATCGTTCCTTTTGGTATGACATAACCTTTGAAAGTAACATCAGACGAGGTACTGTAGGTTGAGAAAGGAGAGACATCGCTGATTCGAAGAACCTCATTGATGACCGCCTCCAAATAAGGGAGTTCGGGACGGTCTTCCATGGATGGATAACGTGAACTTCCGACAACACCCTCTATTTCTTCCCGTATTTGATCCTGTATGGTTGGGTTGTGTATTAGGTACAAGATGGTCCAGATGATAACCTCGGAACTTGACTCCACTGATGTGGCAAACAGGTCGCCGATTGTATAAAATAACTGCAGATCTGAAAAAATATCATTACAATCATTCAGATTAACAAAATGATGACAAGAATGAAATTCCTTTAACTGTCGAAATTGAATGAAAATTGTTTGGCTAAATAACACGTGACCATAGCCAAAGTGTAACAGAGGACAGGAAAACACCTAAAGCACTTCCTCACCAAGTGCCTCTGCAAAACCAAAGCTAGACCCGCCATAAAGACAACCAAAAATACGTATTTGTAACATTTGACAAAATGGTACCATGTGAAATCATTCATGAAAAAATATTTGGCGTTGCTCAACATTAGATAACAACCATTTAGAGAAATAATTTACCAGATAAATATTATCTTAGTTAATGTTGCTCAGTCTGTTTCAATCGCTTCCAATTGTAAACGTCCTCTGTAGCGACCACAGGTGGCCTATTCTTTATCGAACTCTACAGAGGTTCTATCATGTCTATAGCGTGCTTTGAGACACGGGGCCTCGGTTTTGAGTCTCATCCGAAAAACTACCTGCTAATGAGCTTTTTAAGCTCTAGTAAGGGCAGGAGATAAAAAATCATCTTAAGCCCCATTTATACGGCGAGAATTGCATACCTGAGTCCTGAGTGTGGTTCGAACACACAGCCCTGGACTTTGAAAGTCAGCGACAGTACCACTCGGCCATGTCCGCCTATGAACCCATCGAAAAGAAATGTATCTACTTGTTACACTCTATCCGAGTAGTTATCCATTTTAACCGGAACTCAGCCGAGAAGAAATGATCTGTATTCCCCATACTTTCACGTTTTCTCATCTCTCTGATGTAGGCATCAATGAAATCTCTGATATTATTCTCGTCAAACGTCTCCTTGTGTTCTTCCACAGTTTCACGTAACAATCTCTGGTGGTACTCGCCGTTCGAAATTATCTGTTTTAATTTAAAAGGGTCACCCGGAATAAATCTCAAGATGGGGAAAAAGTTTAATAAGGATGACAGACCTATCAGTTTAAAATTGCCCTCAATGTTGTCCAATAGTTTTTTAATTTGTGGATCTCTGCTATCATGACTGTATCCAAACAATACGGAACAGACGATATTTGAAATGCTGACTTTAGCCAGATCCCGTATGTTGGCGTACGGTTGACCACGTGCTCCTTCCAATTCTTCTAAGAAAATGCCAACTTCCTCCATTATTTTCGTCTCCAACGGTCGTCTGCCGAAACCAAAATCTCTGAGAGTATGTAGTGTAAAGGCGCGCTGTTCTTTCCAGAGGTCACCTGAAGTTTGTACAATTCCTGTTGGATATAAAATAATACAGTATGAAAATATACGCTAACCACATCACCTGGACACATTATCATCAAGTATGACCAGTGGTTGTCTAAAGTATGGAGATTTCTAATCTGTTGTCTCTATAGACTATTAATAGTTTGGTAAAATGAGGCTAGCCTTGTGAGCATTTATGAAGCAATGGCGGGGTGGTTGAGGTCCCATAACCATATATCAGTACTTTAACCACACCACTAGACATTGACTTCAGTGTCCGTCTAAAGTCGGAAATTTGTAATCAGAGGTTCTAATATTTGCCTTTTTTGTCCTGTTTAGCTATACATTCTGAACTTGTGTTGCTTCGTGTTAAATTCTTGATCAGCTGTTACCAAGTAAATGTGAGTTATATAATTTACCTAATGCTAGACAGTATAAAATATAGAAAAATGTTACTGATTTACGTCTTTTTTTTACTGTTTAATTCATGTCCGGCAGAGCACATGTTTTTCATGGCATATACCGTTGTTAAGTATGCATTTTGTTGTAATAAATGAGCACCAAGGTACATACCATCTCATTCAGAAAATAAAACGCAAAACTTTTTAAAATCTTGCCGGACATAAATTAAACAGTAGTTGCATTTAAAGCTATTTTTATATAACAGATTAGAGAATTTTGTATTTAAATGTAAAAACTTTAAAGCGATTTTTGTCGGTTATATGGGCTAATTTTAATGTGATATGGAAATCTGGTTGTATAATAAGTGTGATATTTAGAGGTCTTAATCACGCCTTTCAATAACACTTTAAACACTGTTCATCCAAAGTCGGGAACTTTATAGTCAGTGGTATCAATAAGGGTTTGACATTTCTTGTCTTGTTTGCTCGTTTTTTTTCATTTAATTGTTTCGTGTTTTGTTTACGTTTATTGTATGCTGGTGTTGCTTGGCCGTTGGTGGTCCGGAAATACACAGTGTTATACACTTCTTGGTAATTTGATATACAGACAAGATAAAATGTTGTGTTCAAATGATAACAAAGTAACTCACCTTTTCTCTGTGGATTCATAATATCACTGAAGATATATAACTGTGGTCTATCATTAAAGGACTCTCCTTGTTTGACTAACGCCTGTCTGATGTTGTCATACCCACATATCATGACAATCTCCTGATTCCCAAGTCGAATATTGAATACATCTCCATATCTCTGTCTTAGCTTGTCGTAACTTCCTATCAAGTCTGAAGGATCAAGGCTCAGTATATTTCCAAGAATGGGTATTCCAAGGGGACCAGGGGGACGTCCAGAGATTTTCCGCAAGAATATCCATGCCAGATATAGTGTTATTATAACCAGTAGTGTTGAGGTTAAGTAGCTACACTCCGACAGTGATTCCAGGAACATTTAGATTGTTTAACGAGATCTTCAATTTCAATTTTCAATAAAATTCTGAAATTAATTTTTTTAAGTTTGTAGTAAGAATTTTTAACAATTAATGGCGCTAATGTACAACCTCTTCCTGATATTCTCCACTACACTGCTTATTTGTTTGACTTTTTAAACTTAGTTTTCTATATACAGTCAAACCCGTCTTTTAACAAAAGGATGTTAAGGCCACCTCTATATAAAGACCACATGATTATTATATTATATATATTATATATATTTTACTATATACAGTCAAACCTGTCTTTAAACAACAGGATGTTAAGGCCACCTCTATATAAAGGCCACATGATTTTAAAGGTCATAATTGCTTTTATATATTTTGTAAAAGCTTTACGCCCCAGTCAAGATTCTTTCACTTATAAAATTATGTCCGAGGTCGTGGGCAAATAGAAATGATCGGTGAAAACAACCGCCGGTGGGGAAGCGAAATGACAGACTTCCTTGCCTAAGTGTTGAGAGCCGCTTTTATCCGCAAGTGAACGCTTTAGACCGCTTGGTCACCGAGGACTCTAGAGAGAATGGACCACAGTAAACTCGTACGCACACACAAACACATACACGCGCGTAGCTGCCTGGACATAATGTAGCTCAGTTCGAGAATACTCGCCTATAATACTGGAGGTCCCGGGTTTGAACCCAGGTCCGATTGCATGTCACCCCCTACACACACACACACACACACACACACACACACACACACACACACGCTATACTTACCTCCACTGAGATGGTTAACGTTGTGTTTTGTATATTTGTGTTAAACTTGTGTATATATATACACGTGTGTATTTATAGTATAAATTTATATATGACCTCAAAGTTTGTTATCTAAATCATCAAAGCATATCTATAGTCGCCTTTTATGTACACGTTTTTCTTCACTTCCTTTTAGGGTGATAAACATATACAACACATAATGTATGTTCTTGACTTTAAAAATAATCCTTTACAAGCACACACTCAGGAAATCAAATCGTTAAGTTAATTTGATATATCTAATATAGTGCCTCAGTGTTTTCTAAATCTTAATTTTTCTTCGAAAGGAAGAGCCGTAATTAATTATTCAGTTGAAAAATTCGAAAGATATAATATACCTGTTCACAAAAACTTTGGCTTCCCTGATTTATTTGATAAACGCACAATTTATTCTGTCGAATATATTATTGCAATACTTTACTTTACTTTTTAAATAAAAACATTTCTTTTTTAAAATGATTTACTTGTTTTGAGAATGTTGTTGCACGCTCCATTCCGAGATTATTTCACTTATATCGAGGCATTCAGTTAGAACTCATTGTAGAGGAAACCGGGTTTCCCATAAACAACTCCCTTCGGAAAAACAAACTAACAAAACAGTTTATTAAATATTGAAATCTGCATGAATGGAATTCGAATCTAAGCGATAAGCTACAGTCCGTAAGTGGCCCCTTTTGACTACTCATTATCAAACCGAGCGATACTACTGATGCGGCGGCTTATTTGTAACATAACACTTCTTTTTTTCGTGTGGCAGGTTTACAGGTCATGGGTTCGATCCCCGGTTGGGTCTGATAAAGACTTAAAAATAGGTATTGACTGTTCTCTCTCCAAGCCCCAGCATTTAGAAATGAAAGTCACAGGGTCCTTCGGAAGAGACCTTTAAAAACTTCTATGCCCCGTGTCACAGCAGGCGTGGTACATTTAAAGACCCTCCCTGTACCCTGCCCTGAACGCACTGCAAAGGTAAAAATATCTGCAACTTCACATAAAGCTGGTGACGTCTCGATATAAGTGAAATATTCTTGACCGGGACTACAACCCCATTCAATCAATCAATCATTGCAGATAGCGGGTAATTGCCGAGGGTACCGAGTATAATACAAAAGAGTCGTGCATTCGGAAATTTGAAAATGATACTCCTATAGTCGAGTTGACACTCCCATATACTCAATACTTGAACCTAGAAATGTTTTTTCCTATGAAGTTTTTTTGCTGTTTTGTATTCAATAGGGTCCCTAGAGTTAAATTAGGTTAGTTGCCCTGAAGGCAACCTTGGGCAAATTGCATAATTTGCATATATCCAAGATGGCTGCCTGAGGCAATATTGAAAATCTATCTTTTGTAAGAATTGTTCTACAATAGCTTGTAGTATACCGTTTTATATGTTTTTAAGGATGAGGAACTCATTTCCGTTGTTGTTTTTAACATTTGGGGCAATTTAAAAGTATATTTAACAATTTTGACCAACAAAGGTAGGAGTAACATGGGTTTTTTTATAAGATGTAACTCGGCATATCACATTCAATGCTGCGTAACTTAATCATACATCTTGATACATTTTGATTTAAAGGTCCAAAATGAGGCTCGACAAATTCCTAATAATAAGATATTAAAACATGATCTTAATGATTTCAGCTTTACTCAGTCTAGTGTAAAGGCTAGTTCACTTTGCTAAGGTGTCTTTTAAAGTGTGTATCCAACGAAGAAGTTTTCAAAGCCACATTATTGCTATCATAGTTAATCCAGTCACATATATATTACCACGAATGAATTATACTCGGGACTTTTTATCAAACTAAATAATACGTTTGTCAACAATGAATTGATTCGATTTTTACATGAACACTGCCACATTACGTCATATAATGAAGTATTATGGTTTCGGGAATCTACAGTAAAATCTGTCACTGATAATGCATCAGTCTTCCACAAATTGATTGGTTGGAGTTAAACTTTATAACTCATATTTTTTGGTTTTATGATAGTTTTGATCTACTATTTCCACTCCAAATGACTACTATGATACACACGCTATGACTACAGACTTCCATGTTTATCAATGTGGTGTAAGTGAAAAGGTAGTGCACAGTCTAGATTTGGTTTACTTTTAAGTCGCCATTAAGCAACATCTCAACGTCTAGATCTTGACAATGCTGTTTTAAATTATACTGGACCGCAGAAAATAATACCCCTACACAATCTTCCAACAAAACTGATTGTATCCTGATTAACACGCCCAATGAATAATTTTATATGATGCTGAACATGTACAATACCCTGGTAAACTTTCTCAGTGTCTGCTATAAACACATGCGTGTCCTGTCTTGCATGTCGGCATCATGATGGTTATTAGGATGATGTCTTAGCTAACCAGTTCGGAGAACAAACTGCTATCAAATTTAAAAAATGAGTCTTCAAAGGCATGGCTCTTTAGCCTGATAATTTTAGTGGGTAGATTGGTGCTTCTCTGATCGATTGGAATGAATATTTTCTGAGTGTGATACGGACCATAACTCAGAGAGTTCAATCCTTTGTGTTCCTTGGATATATCTGACCAAAATTTATTGCTTCTTCAAACTCCCTCTAAATGAAAACAGGTCATAAGGAAATTGCTCGTAAAATTGCTTCTTATGTGTCAATGTGGTGGATTCAGTTGTAATGTATGATTAGATGGAATACGGGTACAATCAAGACAACCTGATGAATTTTATAATGCCATTATTAGCTTATAAAGATGATAAAGGCAATATGTTTCAAAGCGACGCCGTCAAGATAAAAAAAACAAAGCAAGTTCTTGATTTTGGAAACATGTTTCATTGGTTACCTTTGTTTGGACAGCAGGGCAGTTTGAGCTTAGCTTCTGCTTGTATTTGATATCGGTTTTGTTCCTTTTTGATAGTGGTTGAAAACGGTTGTCATTGGAAAGGCATGAAGTCAGCTCTAGTCAAATCGCTTTGTGGAGTTCGTTCACCCAAAACTCACAAACAACCACAATGATTCACACTTTTTCTATCGCATCCCTTGGTTACATGGCGATAACACATCAGATTTCATTGCATCAACCCAAAATAGGTCATATTGGTACCCAGACACTTCAAAGAAAATATTGTATTTGACAATACTATCTCGTATCTTCTAAGGACCAGGACAGAGGAAACAACACAGCAATATGTATACGATTGTGGATTCGGCCATGATGAATCCGGCATAACTATGTATCGTATATGTTCTCCAGGCTATACAAACATGTCGTGATAGCATTTGTGTGCTGATTGACGACACAGATGTTTTTGTTTTCCTAGTGTATTGTGTGTATAAGCATTAAAACAGTGTGATATACAGATGGAGTGATAGGATAAAAGGAAGGAATTTTGAACATCTATGCATCAAACAATGATCATGATTTGAGATGTCTTTAACTGCCAGGCATGCATGCTCTCAGTGTTATGGTCATGATTTGAGATGTCTTGCATGCTGTTAGTGCTATGGTCTTGGTTCGAGAAGTCTTGAACTGACAGGCATGCACACTGTAGGTGTCATGAGCTTGGTTCGAGATGTCTTGAACTGCCAGACATGCATGCTCTCAGTGTCATGGCCTTGGTCGAGATGTCTTGAACTGACAGGCATGCACGCCTTCAGTGTCATGGTCTTCGTTCGAGATGTCTTGAACTACCAGGCGTGCATGCACTTAGGGACATGATCTCCGTTCGAGATATCTTGAACTGCTAGGTATGCATGCTCTTAGAGATTGTGATACAACATCCGAATTACAAACTCTTCTTTTTCTCATTTAGTTGATGTTCTTGGTAAACAAAGACCACAAATAACTTAATAAGATCTGAACCATTCTTTGTTGTTCTGCATGGCCAACCAGCAGGAAAAATGTTTCTTTAGGCTCTTAATAAAGAACATCAAAGCCTAATAGTTACGACTTTGTTTCAAACACTATTTTCTGTTGTCTCACCTTTAGTTAATGTTGTGAAAGGGTACCTACAGTCAAGATCCTCCTGAAGAGTATGAAATGATAACCGATTTTGGATTGAAATTCAAAGATCAGTTCTCATTACATGTTATTGCGAAAGGACATCCAGTGCCACAAGAACGTCTTTATGTCATGTTATGTCAATATAAGGCACAAAATCATAAGTGCAACACAAGGACATGATTGCCTTTAAAAATCCTGTAAACAATTTTGTATCTCTTCTGGAGAAAAGGAATGTTTAAATTTTTACACAAAATGAGAGTACCCATGGCTATCCTAGCTTGAATAGTTATTTGACACATATGGTCGGTCATTATAGACATGATGGGATTTAATGTAAAACTAATGCCAGAATTGAGTTGTCCACGCCTAAATACCCCTGGAAAGATATATTACAACCTATCATAAATTTGCTTTGTATAAAAACAATATTTCAAGATGGCGTCCGCCGGTCATCTTGGATTTATAGCTTATTGTGCAAGTTAAGTGTTCCGTATGTTAAAATTAACACCAGAAATGGGTTTCTCATACCTGAAAACATCTAAAAGGATATATTACAAGCTATTGGAAGATATTTTATAACGCAGTATGTACTTCAATTTGACGTTTGGCGGCCATTTTGGATTTATGTATATTGTGCAAGTTGCCCAAATTTGCCCGAAGGGCAACTAAGCTAGTTTTGTTTAAGGACCCATGAGGAAAACAAATCAGCAAAAAAACTTCATAGGAATGAACATTTCTAGGTTCGTAAAATGCCTACTCGACTACTATTAAATTTTTGGGATTCTAGTTGTAAATAGTCCTATTACTAATGATGTTGTTGCAACTGACAACACAATAAGTTCTGTAGTTTTCACAAATAAATAACCAATAACACCTATTTTTTTAAGCTTTTATTCTTAAATATATTGATATTTTAATTTTACACATTTCTACAAATAGCACTGTCTCTTGTAGTAACTACAACCTAATGACATCATCTGACGAAGTCCAGCGTTCCTAGACCACGTGTTCTCGACATCCGGGATTGTATGTAGATCGGAGATAAAACCCTTTATATCTTTAGACTTCTACAACATATTATTCGTTTCCCCAGTCTTTTATTCTTCTCTCCGACAAGAAATTACCTTTTGGGCTTTTAGTATTGGGTGGTAACATTGCTAAATATAATGGAGTGTCTGCACCTGTGATAACATGGAAAGAAATTATATGAACATGATGAAAAATCTACTGACTACATCTCATAATAAAGAATAAACATTCACAAAAAGACGGACATATTGAAGATTTCATCATGACCAACTTAATAACACTTCCAAGATGTGTTTAGTTATTGTTATTATTTTGTGCTGACAATGTCACACAACTTGCAAGGCATGATGCCTTGTTATTTGTTATGATTATCATGAGGTGTATTAAAGAGTTTTAAGTCTGACTAGATGAACATCTCCAATAAAACAGGAGATGGTAGACTACTTTGTTTACATTTTAGATGTGGTTTCTGTTCCAGTTACATCATACAACTTCTTATAACTAACTGAAAACTAACCTTACGTTGTATCATTTTGCAATCTTTTGAGAACATACCTATGCGAAAAACAATGTTGACTACGTGGGAGTAGATGATATCCTTGCAATGGGTGTGCACAGACTGACATGGGATCCAGTCCTTCACAATGTCAAGAAGTCGCCATGAGGATTCTTGTATATGATAGATAAATACTATTACATGATCTTTACACTAATGGGTAATATTAGGGTTACTTTTTAGTAAGCCTTGTGGTATTAGAAATAACACATCGCCATTTGCTATAAATATGTTTTAAAATTCAACCAATCAAATAGCATGTTATGCGTACCTTCATCTATGGTTTTGGTGCCCTTGTGTGAACTCATGTCCGTGTCAACGTAACCAGGGCAACACTGTTTAAAATAAAAATTACCATTTTATTATTTCTACAACATACCTTGGTCTATAGTTTTATGACCCTTGTGTGACGTCATATCCGTATCAACATAACCAGGACAACACTAAAAATACAATTATATGTACAATATGAAATGGACACCATGGAAACTACTCCATGATGTCAGAAGAATTTCACATCCGGTTGTATCTGTACCATAAATACAAACTGGTGGTAAATATCGACTGGTTGGAATGGCGGGAAAAGGGTGGAATGGCGGGAAATGGGAAAACGGATGTGCTAAGGACCAAGGAAAGTACGTACACTCGCAATACTCAGTGAAAGTCACGCACAGGTTCTTTGGAAAAGACATAAAAGATATGCCCTGTGTCAGAATAAACGACACAGCAAACTCAAAAGTTCTGTTACTTCATCTATAGCTGGTGACGTCTCCATACAAGTTAAATATTCTTGACTGGGACGTTAAACTTTATTCAATTGATCAATGATTGATCTCAATTTCTTTCATAATTAAAGCCGTTTGAGCAGCAACTCACTTTCGTTTTAATGTGCTGCCAACCTTAAAGGATGTTTCTACTTGGGACTCTCTCTCTCTCTCTCTCTCTCTCTCTCTCTCTCTCTCTCTGTTACTTATGGCGTTCACAACGATATCATCTTTGTTATCGAGTTGTCTTTGCTTGCTCTCTCTCTCTCTCTCTCTCTCTCTCTCTCTCTCTCTCTCTCTCTCCGTGTTACTTACAGCGTTCACAACGATATCATCTTTGTTATTGAGTTGTCTCTGCTGTATAAATGACATTACAGATACTCCAACCTTGGACATCCCGTAAGCTGAATTTGAAAAACCTGACTTCTGATGGTTTCCAGTTTGTGCATCACTATTTAAAATAATAATATAAATTTTCGAAGATTTTATTAAAAATTTCATCTAATTTGCATACTTCTTTAGAAAAAACCCCGTTGCATATATTTAATTACCCGATATACACTGTCTAGATTTAAAAAATTGAGCAAAATCTGCAGAAAATTGAATCCACAAAGTTTAATTTTGCATTTATAAGTTGAACTTTGAATGTTTTGCTAGCTTTATCCAGTCGAGGTAATTACAATTACATGCACTAAATCCAGAAAGATTATATCTATCTCTGGTGTGTGTGTGTGTGTGTGTGTGTGTGTGTGTGTGTGTGTGTGATACATACGTAACAAACTTTTTCATCAGGACACACAGCTGATCCATAGTCAAGTTTGGATCTTTGAACCGTTTTTGCATGTCACTGCTGCACTTCTTTATGGAAAACTCGGACGCCATACTTGAAACATTAACCACCCTGCAATAGTGAATGAGTGAACTGAAAGTTTACGCCAGTAACATTTATATCGCGAGACCGTCAGCTTTTTGGGAGTTTTGTCATCACGGTACTATTTTATATATTTTTTCATAATACTGACAGACGAAACCTCTGTGTAGCGTTGTGAAGTCCATGCTATATAAAGTATGCCATTTAAGCAGTTTTAATGTCTGGACTATAGGAACACGCGATTCTTACCCGAGTGTTTGGAAAAAGATAAGTTACTACTGAGGCCTAAATTGACCATTGCAAAGAGATAGTTTCACCTGGTGTGTGGACGAAGTAATGAAAATAGAGCATTACAAAGATTTTGAGCTTAAACTGGCGCGTAGACTAACATATGGCAATAAAGCGTTGCAGAAGTTCGTACACGTCTCGCCTTGCACGTGTAGACCAAGTGTCACAAATCAAACGTTGCATAGATCTAAAGACTCAACTGGCGTGTGGACGAAGATATGGCAATAAATCGGTGTCTCTATTGCACATGTACACTAATTATCGCAACTCAAGCGTTGCAAAGAACTAGCGATTCGCCTGGCATGTGGATGAAATAACGTGAATAAAACATTGCAAAGAAATGGCTTCGCCTTGCGTAGGGACGAAGTAGGCCTCATGCAAATAAACCGTTGGGTAGATCTAAAAAGTCACCTGGCGCGTAAACAAAAAAAGTCATGCAAATAAATCGTTGCAAAGACTTCTAGTCTGGTGTACCATATAGGAATGAAGCTCTGCAAAGGCCTAGAAACTCACCTAGCGTGTGGGCGAAGTAACGGGAATAAAGCGTTGCAAAGATCTAGAGTCGCCGTAAAGTTGGAATTAACAGTCACCTCAGCCTGTTCTGAAAACGGAGCCGTTGATGCTGCCTGAAATAAAACAAGTTAATGAAACTTAAATCAGTAGGTGTGATAAATTACGCAACAGGTCCGTATTACTGAACAAAATTTAAAATAATCAGTTAAAACAAAAGTCCAATTATCGACAAAACCAACGAATTATGACTTGTACAGTACAGTCTGGTCTGAAGTTAAACATTAAGTCAACAACAAACATACCAATAACGAATTAGTACCGATTCGGTAGCCTCAGCTATATTTCGGCAACGTTTCGGCAGCCGTTAGCTTTTCTGTCACCTTACTACAGCACAGACCTATTGAAGGTGTATCACTGGGCCAACGAACCCGTATAGAATCGGCAACCCAATCTGGCTCCTTGAGGGATACCTTGCTAACAGCTGTTATCTACCTCTCGACAGTTTTCTGTTACCTTACTACAGCACAGACCTGTGGAAGGTTTATCACTGGGCCAACGAACTGGTATAGAATCGGCAACCCAACTTGGCCCCTTTGAGGATACTTTGCTAACAGCTGCTATCTATATCACGGCAACTTTTCGGTCATCGGCTATCTTAGCTACTCGACATACGGTATCCGGCTCCTTTTAGCTAGTCCAGTATTAAATTTTTGACAGGTCTGTACTTATTTTATCCATTATTTCGCCATCTTATTAGCCTACCTTATAAGCAATCCCGGCATTATTGACAAGGAGGTCTAGTCCGCCATAGTTACTCTCTAAGAACGATTTAAGTTTACTGATACTGGACTTGTCTGTGATATCAAGTTGGTGAAATTTTGGAGAACATCCTTCTTTCTTCAACTCTTCTACAGCTTTCTGTCCCAGTTCCTCATTCCTAGCTGAATTAAAGAACAGAGAAAACATATAAACTTGGTAGTAACTTATTACCGTTTGAAATATATTATAACAGACTATGTTCGATTTGAAACAATTTCATATTCTGAACTGAACAAAGTTTGCTAATTTATATTTTTTAAATAATGTTAAGTTTCAGGACAGATTCTAGGAATACAAATATTCTTGGTTCGGTGGTAGTATCTTTCTGTGTGCACGCTCACAAACAGCGGAGTTTGACATTACTGACATGGAAATAAAATAAAACGATTTTCCTGCCCTGCTGATAATAAAAACATATTAAATACGATGGTTGGTTTGCTTGATTAATGTTGTTTTACGTCACGTCAGTATTTTAGCTACTCGCGACGAGATAAATGTTCCTATTAATCGCACTGATTGATCTAAACAAATTCACTTGTATAAATGTCCCTGATCTAATTTGTACTAGTGTACACGCATGGCGACTTTATGAGTGCAAGTACACTCCATTCTCACTTTCAGTCGACAGGGTTCGAACCCACGGCGGTGAGACGTATTGAGTTCAAAGACTTACGCCATAATCACTTTTTCATCGTGACACCGTTAAAATAATGCTAACTTGATAAAAACGCGTAGTATATAAGCGATAATTTAGAGTTGATAAATTGGAATATTTACAATATGACTGTACATGTCTTCGATGAAACATACAGAAGCAATTGTATTTCAATTCCCAATGAAAGACAATGGGGGTCATGACCCTTGAATTGTATCAATTTTCCCGCAATATTACGTCATGTCCTACACAGGGGGTCGCGTGGTCATGTGAGACATGCCGATATCGCATGGCTAAAAACCCTATATCACACGAGCAAATATGGAAAAAATAGCGCAAAGGTACAAAATATTTATTAAAAGAAAGAATTGTAAAATAAGAAATGACATTTCTGCTCATGGTATTTCAAGGGGTAATGAAAGATAGTGGGGCGCGTGCCAAATTCAAAATGAAGGGCTTCGCCCTTCATCGAATTTGGCACGCGCCCCACTATCTTTCATTACCCCTTGAAATACCATGATCAGAATGTCATTTCTTAAATGAAAAATTAAAACAAGAGGCCCAATAGGGCCTGTACCGCTCACCTGGGCCGTTAACAGCACAAAAACACAATAAATACTACATTTAAGGAGCAATAACTCTAATGTGGATATTTAGATATTTATGAAACTTGCTACTGCCATCTGTGACCTTGACATTCGAATCAATGACCATAATCCATATATCAAAATGATGATTGCATCAATACCAACAATATTCTAATATACATGCCTATACAAAAAGTTCATATTTTTTGAGATAATGAATTATTTGGTATTGTTTTGCAACCGTGACCTTGACCTTTGGACCCATGACCTTTTTCTATACAACAAAATGATCGTTGTATTAATACCTACAATATTCTAATATAAATGTCTATATAAAAAGTTTATAGTTTTCGAGATAATTAACGATTTTGGTATTGTTTTGCTACTGTGACCTTGATCATTGGACCCATGACCTTTTTCTATACATCAAAATGATCGTTGTATCAATACCTACAACATTCTAATATACATGCCTATACAAAAAGTTAATAGTTTTCAAGATAATGAACCATTTCAGTATTCTTTCGCATCTGTGACCTTGACCTTTAAACCAATGACCTTAATCTATATATCAAAATGATTGTTACATCAAAACCAAGAACATTCCAATATACATGCCTATACAAAAAGTTCATAGTTTTCAAGATAATTAACAATTTTGGTATTGTTTTGCTACTGTGACCTTGACCTTTGGACCCATGACCTTTTTCTATACATCAAAATGATCGTTGTATCAATACCTACAACATTCAAATATACATGCCTATACAAAAAGCTTATAGTTTTAAAGATATTGAACCATTTCAGTATTCTTTTGTATCTGTGACCTTGACCTTTAAACCAATGACCTAAATCTATATATCAAAATGATCGTTACATCAAAACCAACAACATTCAAATATACATGTCTATACAAAAAGTGTATAGTTTTCAAGATAATTAACGATTTTGGTATTATTTTGCTACTGTGACCTTGACCTTTGGACCCATGACCTTTTTCTATACATCAAAATGATCGTTGTATCAATATCTACAACATTCTAATATACATGCTTATACAAAAACTTCATAGTTTACAAGATAATGAACCATTTCAGTATTCTTACGCATCTGTGACCTTGACCTTTGAACCAATGACCTAAATCTATATATCAAAATGATCGTTACATCAAAACCAACAACATTCCAAAATACATGCCTATACAAAAAGTTTATAGTTTTCAAGATAATTAACGATCTTGGTATTGTTTTGCTACTGTGACCTTGACCTTTGGACCCATGACCTTTTTCTATACATCAAAAAGATCGTTGTATCAATACCTACAACATTCTAATATACATGCCTATACAAAAAGTTAATAGTTTTCAAGATAATGAACCATT
Organism: Anadara kagoshimensis; assembly: GCA_021292105.1. Lineage (NCBI taxonomy): Eukaryota > Metazoa > Mollusca > Bivalvia > Arcoida > Arcidae > Anadara > Anadara kagoshimensis. Next base: position 58,018,742 of record CM037873.1, on the reverse strand, counting down.
TCAGTTTTCTTTCGCATCTGTGACCTTGACCTTTGCACCAATGACCTGAATCTATATATCAAAATAATCATTACATCAATACCAACAATATTCTAATATACATGCCTATATAAAAGTTTATAGTTTTCGAGATAATAAATAATATTAGAAAGGTAAAAAATTAGGTCATGACCTTCATAATTGACCTTGACACCATTTTGAAGGTAATTACAAGAATATGTCAAAACTGAAAACCCCATGTCATTATCTAGTCACATAGTCAAGTTATAACCATTTAAAAATATTTTACGATTTTTGCAAATTTAAACGCAAAAACGCGTAACCTATTCTTAAACCAAATTTCATGAAATGAACATACTTAAAGGTTAAGACTATGTAGAATTAAAATATCACATCAGTTTTTGCCTCCAATGAGTGGTTCAAGAGAAGAAATTGTTTTTAGGTTTTGTCTATTTTTAGTAACAGCGGCCATCTTGGATATTCGATCGTCATGATTTGAACAAACTATAGTTAGACTCTGTCAAGGACCTTCCATGGCAAATTTGGTTTCATTTGGCCCAGTAGTTTCGGAGGAGAAGATTAAAGTTTACTGACGCACGCACGCACGCACGCACGCACGCACGCACGCACGCCTCGCCATGCCATAAGCTCACATGGCCTTTGGCCAGGTGAGCTAAAAACTAGTAAAAAATAATAAACATGCTTTCTAAAATCTCATACCCACATCATCAAGCTAGCTAGATGATGTCTTGATCAAAACAAGAGGCCCATGGGCCTTAACGCTCACCTGGGGAAGAGTACATATCTTATGCAGAGGTTCAATGGTCAATGACATTAATAATAGAGAATATTAAAATTTTTAACAGTAAGGGCCAATAATATGCAAGTATTTTTTGCAAATTAATTATAATAATTATTATATAAGTATGCTATATATAACATATTTAAGGTCTAGCTACAATATATTATTTATAAACAGCTAAAACATCTGTATATTAAAATGTGCATTAGGCCAATACCTACAATATTTCAATATACATGCCAATACAAAAAGTTTATAGTTTTTGAGATAATTAACCATTTAAATATTCGTTCGCAGCTATGACCTTGACCTTTGAACCTATGACCTTTATTCATATATCAAAATGATCGTTAGGCCAATTCCTACAATATTCCAATATACATGCCTATACAAAAAGTTTATAGTTTTTGAGATAATTAACCATTTAAGTATTCGTTCAATTCTATGACCTTGACCTTTGAACCTATGACCTTCATTCATATATCAAAATGATTGTTAGGCCAATACCTACAATATTCCAATATACATGCCCATACAAAAAGTTTATAGTTTTTGAGATAATTAAGCATTTAAGTATTTGTTCGCGTCTTTGACCTTGACCTTTGAACCTATGACCTACATTCATATATCAAAATGATCGTTAGGCCAATACCTACAATATTCCAATATACATGCCTATACAAAAAGTTTATAGTTTTTGAGATAATTAACCATTTCAGTACTTGTTTACATCTGTGACCTTGACCTTTGAACCCATGACCTTTATTCATATATCAAAATGACCATTGTGCCATTACCTACTATATTCTGATATACATGCCTATACAAATCAAAGTACTAAAGGTACTGAAGCATCAGCTAAATTGAGCAATTTGATTAAAAAAAGTGCACTTGAAACTGAGATTAGTCTAATGAATCAGTAACAAATGAAAATCATGCAAATAATAGATACTGTGATCGGGAAGCCTCTAACAACAAGTCTACTTTTTATGCAAGTTGTTAGGTTCTAACATATCAATATGTTACAATGGTCAAAATGGACATGCAACACAATGTTTATCAATTGAGTAAACTAAGTAATTCACATAAATATAAATTTTCACTTTTTCAAAAACCAAGAGAGGCTACTAAAGACCCGACCCCAAAATCTGAGTGAAATATCTCAAGCGTAACGGAAAAAAGTCCAGAGAAACCATCATTTTGATAAAATTTACAAAGTGAAAGGGGCATAACTCCACTAAAACGCAGTTGACTGGAAGAAAACACAAACTGGATCTGTAATCACCACCATCAACATCATTATCACTCCTCATATCACATTTTGATCATAAACATGAAGATATCAACATCATCATCATCGTCATTAGCAGCAGCAGTAGAACCCATGCCATGACAATCACCACCACCATTATCATAAACATTTTCAGAAATCCTCATGTTACATCATTAATGTGGTCACATCATCATCATCATAGCTCTTCGTGTCACATAATCATCATGGTGACATCATCATCATTATCAGCAGCAGCAGTACTGAATGTCATCATCATCATCATCATCATCATCATCATCATCATCATCATCATGTCACATCATCAATATGAAGACGTTGGTTTTGTTATCATCATCATCATCGTGAATTATTATCATCATCGACAGCCGCAGAACTGAATGCCATCACCACCATCTTCATCATCATCATCATCATACTACTGGCAGTGCTCAGCAGTACCGAATGTCATCATTGCCACCATCATCATCGGTAGCAACAGAACTCATGTCATCATGATAATCATCATCATAGTTCGTCATGTCACATCGTCATTATTACCATCATCATTCATCATCATTGGCAGCAATAGAGCTTATTTTCATCACCACCATCACTATCATCATTTTCATCACGATAATCATTATCATCATCGGCATCAACAGAATTTATGTCATCAACATCATCATCATATCTCCTCATGTCACATCATCATCATGGTGACATCATCATCATATCTCCTCATGTCACATCATCATCATCATTATATCTCCTCATGTCATATCATCATCATCATGGTGACATCATCATCATCGGCAGCAGCAGAACTGAATGTCGCCATCATCATTATTATTGTCATCATCTTCATCAGATCATCATGCCACATCATCATCGACATAGTGTCATCATCACAAAAAAAACTTTCACATGACCAGCTATTTCCCTTGACTTGCAATTGACACATTAACCATTGTTGAAGTCATTAATTTTATTCGTTAAATTCACAATTAATTTGAAAAAAAATAAAAATAAAAATAAAACCTTTGTTTTAGAAATAATTTAAATGTATTTAAAATTATTGTTGAATATATATAAATTGTCCAAGTGAGCTTCAAAAGCCTGAATTGGTATAAACCATCCTGACACAATAAGCTAAAAATCTGCACCTCCCAATTACAGAAGTTGTCCAGGCAACTGTCTCTTTCAGAAAGAAGTTTGTTGACAAGAATTGTGTACAAAAGGGGGAAATATTTCTGAATACGATTAATTGAAAATTAATTGATTATTATTTAGACAACTAAAATGTTACAATAAAATTACTTTGAATTTAAGAGAAACTGTAAGAGGAGTTGAGTTCACAAAGTAGGTACCCCCATTCTAATACTTGCTAAAAAGTGATTAAGTTTCAAAGTCTGGAAAAATGAGAAAAAATCTTGAAATATTTCCATAAAGTCAGGTGCACATCTTCAATATATATATAAACATTTTGTGAAGTTTCAAGGCTTTTGGTTGAAAACTGTAAGAGGAGTTGAGTTCACAAAGTAGGTACCTCCATTCAAATACTTGCTAAAAAGTGACTAAGTTTCAAAGTCTGGAAAACGGGGAAAAAATCTTGAAATATTTCCATAAAGTCAGGTCACAACCTCAATATATATATAAACATTCTGTGAAGTTTCAAGGTTTTTCGTTGAAAACTGTAAGAGGAGTTGATTGTGTCACAAAGTAGGTACCCCTATTCAAATACTTGCTAAAAAGTGACTAAGTTCAAAGTCTTGAAAAATGGGGAAAAAATCTTGAAATATTTCTAAAGTCAGGTGCACATCCTCAATATATATAGAAACATTCTGTGAAGTTTCAAGGTTTTTGGTTGAAAACTGTAAGAGGAGTTGAGTTCACAAAATTGGTACAATATTTTCCCCGCCCTTAGTTACAGTTCTACTACACCAACGGTGCTCTAAAAATCGGAAGAACTTAAGAAAGCACAATAACTGTTTTGGTGTTTGTTTTCCTGTATGTCCATTTGTTCATTTTATGTGAAATAAAGTAATATGGCTTCATGAAAAGAAATTAAGGGTTGTAAAAACCATGGATTAAATACTGACAACAACTTTAATCGGATATCCACTGTAAAAACGATCTAATAAGGACTTGTAACAAGGTAAATAAATTTTATCTGAAAATTTTAAAACATCGTTTTTTCAGTTTGTTTAGATTTTGATTTCAAGTTGTTCTTTCTTGACGATTTATTTTGTTGATTCAAAATAAACAACTGGAAAAAGTATTTAAATGAACATTGATGATGAAATTGTCTGTCTTCGGAGACATATTGGTGAGAAGTGGAGTGTGTGCGCTTGATAAGGAATTAAGTATGTAGCAGAGATTCGAGAATAAAGCATGTCGTTTTGATATTTAACTGATAACTGAAAAGGACAGGGTGTCATGATCATGAGGCAAGAGTGTACTGGACTAAAAAGGTCAGTCACTACGCTATGTGAATACATTTGAGCAGGGGCATCGGGTGTCAAATGCAGGCATGCCCCCAAACACATGGCTAATTTGCATACGAACTACGGTATCGATATAGCCTACACAACTTCACGAGTCACAAACGATTTATCAATATAGCCAATCAACTTGTAAATAAACTTCTTCTTTCAGTTTCGTGTCACTTTTTTTGGAATAATCTTTGATTTCTACTTTTTTGTTATGCCAATTTCGCTACCGGCAAACTGACGGGAATGAATTTTAATACCCAATGAAAGCGGGAAAATCCTCGTGACGTATCATGTGATGAATATTAATGAACCAGGTCGGGATATCCCAAACACAAAATATTATTGACAATTAATTTTTAAAAAATATATATAATTTATCATCTCATGTAATCCATGTTTATAGATTTCCTTCCGTAAAACGGCTTTGTATTTATTTTTAAATCTATCCAATTTATGTCGATTCTTTATATTTAGAACGGGATTTTCCCCATATTCAAAATTTTCATTTTCATAGCGAAATCGTCTGTGAAAATTAAAATTGGTTTCAACACTGATAGCTGTGAATATATTGTGTTGATTATAAACGTTTTTTAACTTAAACACTGTTTAATGAGCATATTTTATGTTTTTTCTCGATGTCACTTAGCGAAAATTAAAAAAATCCAATATGGCGGCGACTGTAAAACAACCACATGTACAGCACTGTAGGTCAAAAAGAGGAACTGACAAGATCGTCATTTTTGTTGGGTTTTCCGAGGGGCGTATACTTAATGGCTTTTTATGGTTTTTATCTTAAAATAATCATACAAAAGTGAAGAATTACAATATATATCCAGCAAAAACAATTACGGACTATACGCGTATGAATACATTTCACATCGGCACATGACCGTAACTTTCCGGGAGACCCAATCACTCGGATTAGTTTTATACATACCTGGGATACCGTATATGGAAATTCCCGTAATTTCAGTCGAAACGAAGGATTTGATTGGCTGTCAAGGTGAAATGAGAGCGGCGCTAAATACGAAAAAATCCAACGATCGCTATAAAGCATTCAGCATGGCTGATGCTTTAAAAATTCATAGTTTTGCAGATAATTAACTATTTTGGTATTCTTGGACATCTGTGACCTTGACCTTTGAACCCATGACCTTGATCTATGTATCAAAATGATCGTCATGTCAATACCTACAAATAACTGAAAATCCTACGCCATTATCACAGGAAATGTTAAAAAAATAGCATTTTTTATCAAAGGTCAAAAACTGGGACATGACCTTGACCTTCGACCTTGACATCAATTGGAAGAAAATTGCAATACAAGATCAACAGTGAAAACTCCATACAATTATCTTCAGCCGTTATGAAGTTATAACAATAAATGTCTCATTTTAAAATTATGTAACTTTACGCAAAAAACGCGTAACCTATTTTTCGTTCAATTTTCATGAAAAACACAATTTTAATGTTCCCAGGTATGCTGAATCCAAATATCCAATCAAAATTTGCCTGCACCTTTTGGTTTCAGAGAAGAAGATTTTTTTGTCTTTTTGCTATTTTTAGTAACAGCGGCCATCTTGTTGGGCGTGGCCAAACCTCGAACACAATTTTGAAAGGCTGTTACCTAGGCATGATAATCACTAAGTTTCATCAAATATGGCCCAGTAGTTTTGGAGGAGAAGATTAAAATGTAAAGTTTATACACGACGCACGACGCACGACGGACGACGGACGACGGACGGTGATAGATTGCAATAGCTCATCTGAGCCTTTGGCTACTGCTCATGCCTCTCTCTCTCTCTCTCTCTCTCTCTCTCTCTCTCTCTCTCTGTGTGTGTGTGTGTGTGTGTGTGTGTGTGTTACTAACCTGTCAAAAACACATCTCCACTGAACTGTTTACACAAACCCCGCACAATAGCAAACCCTATGCCTTTGTTAGAACCAGTAACCTGAAGAAATTATTATATAAAAAATCATGAGTTTAATTTTTTTTAAATATTTTGATATATCATCTTAAAATCGACGAATATCAAATTTTAACGCACACATGTCGCCGTGATATGTTTTAAAATTATACAGCTTGTTTAAAATGTATTAAAAAATAACATTTAAAAAGTTTTCAAAATTCAAGTTTTAGGAGAAAAATTTAAAACTTAAAATTTAACTAAAATGCATAGTAATTCAGTAAGTTATTTTATATTTTCTACATAATTTAAGTACGCGCCCTGGTTGTTATATGTTTCCATGGCCATTTGGGTGTTTTTCGGTAGGAGGATTTACCAAATAAAACATGGGTATTTTGGGTAGATAGTGTCCGACCGACTACAAATAAGTGGTTTTTATCTAAATTCGTGATAAAGTCACGACTGAATTTTACAAATTTTTATATCACTATAATTGAGAATTCATATTTATGCTTTAACACTTATGTACATAGTTTATAATGGAAATACGCTGACTTAAAATCAAAATATTCACTCCTCAAACAAAATATACAAACTGGCAGCAATTTTCTAATCGACAAAGTTTCGCCGTTTGCATTTTATGTAATTTACTGTTACATAATATTGCTACTGTGTGTGTGCGTGTGTGTGTGTGTGTCCCCTATAATTTGGAATATCGAAGGATGTTTGAAACAGAGCAAAAATTAAGATAAAATTCAAAATCTAGTAATAAAAAATATATAAGTAATATGAACATACCACTGCGACTTTCTTCGTTGAGGCCATGATTTAGAACAAGTTAATGTTTTCTTACGAGTTCAATTTATAGGTTATCATATTTAAACGTGAATACGCATGCGCGTATTGAATTATTGATTCATTTTAAATATTGACAGGGGACTGTGTTATACACCGGTCACAGCACAGGGGCCAGTTTCATAATATTTTATTTTTAGAATACCCATAAGTATATAAAAAGAGTACTTATTTATATACTTATGGGAACTTTTGAAAAAAATTATTATGAAACTGGCCCCTGTGGGTCATAGTGGCTTGTTAAACATATATAAATCGTAGACATCCCAGTCAAGAGTGAGCGAAATACAGGGTTTGCGTATACTTAATGACTGTTTCACTTATATCGAGATGCCACCAGCTAGGTTACAAAGAGAACTGCATCATTGTTGTTGGTAAGATTTCTATAAATTGTGAGTAACACACCCACGTGAAATTAGTCTGGATCTGGCGCTGAAAGTGGCACGGGTTCTATGTTCTAAATAGTCCCGCGAAAGGCTAACCGATGCATTGAGGACAAGGTGGTATTTTGATCCTCACCCTCTCCCTGGGGGCACACAGTTTGCACACACCAGTGTAATTTTCTCCTTACTCAGTGGGTTGTACGATTACGGTTACATTGTGATGCCAGTATATAGAACATACTACAAATGTAATTCCAAAATAATGCTCTCACTGGGGGTCAATACAATATTGCCGCATTACACAAGTTAAATAAACGTATATATTTATATAACACACTTACCACCGCCACAGCCATGTTTTGTTGACTTAATGGATGTTCTAGATAGTGACCTGGGTTAACACGAGTTATCATTCTTTGTTAGCCTTGAATCGTAAAACGAAAGTAGATACATATGCAGAGAGAGAGAGAGAGAGAGAGAGAGAGAGAGAGAGAGAGAGAGAGAGATGCTGAATACCTGGTAACCAAGCTTAAAAAATAACATGAAATAAAAATTAACCAAACAAACACTAACTAACCAGGTCCCAGTTTCACAATCATTCCTTAGCTAAGATTTTCCTTAAAATAAATTTAGCAAATTTTTGTAATCTATTTTTTGGAACTAGTGGTGAATATTTATGTCAAATCTAAATGTAAATGTTTTAATCTAGAAGTGATCTTTCAAATGACACCTTAAATTCCTTAATATCTTGAAAATTAATAAGATTTAAAGATTTGAAATTTTGTTAAGGGAAATCTTAGCTGAGGAATGATTGTAAAACCGGGGCCAGGCGTATCGATATCCGGACGATCTAGTACCACGGAGGTTGCTATACAGCAGGATAATATACTTACGTTCAAGTGCTTTTCGGTATTTTGGGTAAATGCGAATCTCATAATTATATGTAATTGCTTCTTCTTCTTTTCTTCTTCAGGTTGGATAATCCCTCACTGGATTGAGGCACCACCTATAGGTGTATCACAGTTTTACTTTAAAAAGTTTGCGTTCTTTAAACTAAAATAGTTAAACTAAAAAAGTTCTGGTTATCATGAACCCGAGTCTCAGTCACACTGCTATCATTCACAGTTCGCTTGCTGGTGTTTGGTTTTTTTTCATGTAGTCCGGTTTCATCGACCATCTATAAATTAACTGCACGATAAAAGTGTAAATATCCTGACTTTGGAGTAAAACTCCATTACGTCTCTTCATTTCACTCGCGTAAACAATTTGTCTGCACATAAGTATACATACGGTACCAGACAGGGCTGTCGAACGTTTAACACTAAACTAACTGATTGACATCGAATTGGCAGCCCAGCACGTCGTCTAGTTACCTATATCTCGACAGTAACTATCTATCTACCATTCGACAACTTTTTGACCTCTAGGTATCCATATCTCGGTTACTCCACAGCCGAGTTTCGACTTTGTTTCATTAGCTCAGTGTTAAACTTTCGGCAGGTCTGTACCATATGTACCCGAGTTTGAACTACATTGAAACCTGTATGTAAAGACCACCCATGAGGCACAAGTATTTTAGACAGGTGGTCTTTATAAAGGGATTCTTTTTTGTTGAAATATAATGCACTACTAAGATGCTGGTTTGGAAAAAAAAGAAAAAGAAACTAACAATGGATAAGATTGCAAAGATGCCGTACATTTTCAAAATTAAAAATATTCAAATTTTAAATTTGGAATACAACAGTAAATCAAAAGGCAAGAATATTGTCAATAATCATTTGTATTTTATGATTATTATTTTTTATCAAACTTGATCCACGTGGACGTTAATCCCCCAAACCTAAGGTATATTCCCTTATACAAAGTTTTTTTTTCAGTTAAATTTGGTTAAATACATTATTGTCTTTTGGATATTTGTTCAACCCCTCGGAGAAAAAATGGTTCAATTATCTTGTTCCAAGCACTACTGATAAGGAATTACTTCCTGAAATGAACATTTAGTGCTGTAAAATTAACACTAAATTTTTTTAGTATAATATGTATTCAATAAAGATCATTCATATAACGATATGTGTCAACAAAACAATGTATGACACACATACACAAAATATCAAGAATTAAAACTGAGTAGTTTCTATATGTAATGGTACTATTTTGTTCCTACTCTCCTTGTTATCATTATGATGACCGCTAGTCCGGTCAGTTTTTACTTGACCACTGTCACTGTCCGATGCCGACAGACTTTCATCATCCAAGCTTCCAGACAGATAATGTTTTGATACATATTTGCCAACACCAAACACAAACCCTTTAGGACTGACTCGTTTGTGAACACGTGGTGCCGTGTTACACCCACATGTACATACAGCGATCACGGAAATCACGACGACCAAACCCAATCCGGTACAAAGTAATGCAATAATACTGCTGTCTATATATCCAATGTTAGAATCCAATGATATTGGTGTAGTGGTGCTTCCTATTAGTGAGGTCCAGGAAACCGGAACATATGTATTACCAGTAGGTGGAACACTTGTATTCCCTGTTAGAGAAGTGGCGAGATCCGGAACGGTTGTATTTCCCGTTGAAGAGACCCATGGGACCGAATCATTTGCATTCCCTGTCGTTGAGGTCCATGAAACCGAAACACTAGTATTTTCCAACGATTCGTTCATTTTGATACGTATTACAAATCCCCAGCTAATAACAGAATAATAACTCTAATGGTGCTCAACAAAATACTCCACATTTTAACTTGTATAACTTCATATCCAATTCCTTACAGCATTGACAAACATTCCTTTTTAAATTTAAACTTAAAACTACATGTAGTAGTAAGACCAAATCAAATCCATAAAGTTGTGACATGTGCATCAATTTTTATGACATCAAAGAGAAGTCCAAGATCAAGTTAACCAATAGATGTCGTTTCCACAATTCACCAAGATGTAAGTAAATTTTATACAAATCCAGTTTTCTGATTTTTGGATCACGCTCAGCCGCCAAAATGCCTCAAAGTAATTTTTTATATCCAGTGTTTTTAAAAATTATGCCATTATTTGATTCCCAGAGCGATTTGACAAAGTCCACCAAGATGTGCAAAATCCAGTTTTCTGATTGAAATAACGGTCCTTTTTGCATAAACATTCACAATATATCAGCTAAATTTTGAAATGTCCGGCTGCATTTTTACATCGAAACATGACATAACGTTAAAGAAATGTTTTTCACACAACAAAACGGTCTTAGTTATCAAAACACAGAAAAACATATAACTTGATATTTCGTTAATGAAACGTTTTCCCGTTACAAAATAACCCTAGTTAGTGGAACACCGTAAAAGATAAAAAACCCTTATGATTGGACATAGCGTGTGTGTGGTATTGTGATGCAATATCATAATGAATAATGTATATCTGATCTCAGTGGTAATTAAATCAGACAAAAATCAATGAAAATACAATATATATATCTATATGTATCATTGTTACCTGGCTCTATCTGTGTCCATCATTTGAGAGTACAGTCATGTCTAAAATTTAACACTTGGTTAACGGTAAGGAATCGGTGCTCGGTGCCCAACGAAATGGTTAGCTAGTGGCCAATGAGCATCCGAGAAATGGACAGCAGCTACCGAATCATGGACTGCCAAGATATATAAGGTACTGACTTGTCTAAAGTTTAACACAGAGCTAACGAAATGGAGTCAATGCTTGATGACTGACGAGAAATGGATAGCTGGTGATCGATAAGCATCCGAGAAAAAGATATCAGTTATCGAACAATGGGCTGTCAAGCTTTACAGTACAGGGCTGTCCAAAGTTTGACACAGAGCTGTAGAAATGAAGTCAATGCTTGATGACCGACGAGAGAGGGATAGCTAGTGTCCAATGGACATCCGAGAAATAGATAGCAATTACCGAAAAACTGTCACGATGTAGCTAACTAGGGACTGAGATGAACTTCCGATTAGGCACGAATTCGTTAACTCAGTGTTAAACTTACGACAGGCATGTACTGTATAGTCTCATGTATTATTGTTACCTATGTCCATCATTCACACCCTATTATATATAGCTGGCCATGACGTCATCTATCCACCTTGGTATCACGGTATTTACTGCTGACTGATTGAAATATAAATACCATTGAGGTTATACTTTACAATCGATATCATATCATTTCACTTATATCGAAAAAGCATCAGCTATATAAAAAGTTGCAATCTAA